>CM032451.1:52937915-53027915 GCA_019049505.1 Pachyrhynchus sulphureomaculatus | reverse complement strand
AAAAAAGCAAATGTCTATAGCAGGATTCGAACCTTTATTTCCCATACTGCAAAACCAGCGCCTTAACCACTGAGCCATAGAGGATTGTTACTAGATAGTGTTAGTAAAGGTATCATATTAAAAAAGATCTTACTCCTAGTAGTAGTCTTTGGATGCTGGTATAATTAAGTGACGTAAACAAATGAGATATTGATGTTTTAAGAAGGTAAAAAAAAAAAAAAAAAAAGTGTGTTTATTTTAGGTGGCACCTCGATGGCATGTGTCCATCCGAAGCGGCGTACCAAGAGCTGAAGACGAAGAAGAAGAAGAAGAAGAAGAAGACGAAGAATGATGACCTTGGAAGAGCTAAAGAATGACCTTGAAAGAGAAGAGGGTGTATATTAGGCCAAAAAGTCCTTATTTGTAAAAAAGGGTTGGTTTTTAGGGGGTAGTTTTTTAGGGGTAGTTTTGGTATGTTGTAAAAAAAGGCAAAAATAAAATTTTTCTTTGAGAGGGTAATTTTCCCAATTTTTTTGGGGAATTATTTAAATGAAAAAAAGTCTGAAGTGATCTAGCTAGAATACGAACCGTCGACCCATGTGATGGAGTTCTGTTGTATTAGCATTTCGGCTATTGAAGCTTCGTGAAATAAGGAGTAACTAAAAGGTATATATAAAAAAAGCATTGTTTGTTGGATAAGTAAAAAATGACTTGTTTAAGTTGGGAAAAAAGTTGTAAATTGAAAAATTTAGAAATAAAATAATTTTTTTTTTAACTAGTAGAACTTACAATATTATTTTTTTATTTTTTTATTTCCTTGTTATTCTAAGAGAATAGCCGATTGTCGTTTTGTTTTTTTTTTTTTTTTTTCCTAACTTTATTTAATAATAATAATAATAATAATAATAAGCACATAATAAAGCACATATTCATTTGGTATCATCAAATGGTCACAAACAGACTTAGAAAATATTCACATCCTTATACGGTCTCAATTCACCAAATACAGGAAACTACACCCCAACGCATGCAAAGAAAGACTTACCATCGAGAGGAAGGCAGGAGGAAGAGGAATTATAGACATCAGATCATTACACACAAAACAAATACAAGCACTTAGGAAATTCTTTCACACCAAGCAAACCAGCCTCCACACAGCAACAGTCAAAGCAGACAAAAACTATACCCCACTTGACTTATCCCGGGTAGACCACCCAGCAGATACACACAGTCACATCCAATTACAACAGGAAAAGATGAAAACGTGGTCAGAAAAAACACTCCACGGAAAACACAGATACCACATAGAACAAGACCACGTAAATAAAAAACAATCATACACCTGGTTACGGGATGGGCAGCTATTCCCGGAAACAGAAGGCTTCTTACTTGCCATCCAGGATAAAGTCATATTAACCAGAAACTACCAAAAGCATATCATCAAAGACCCAACTATTACAGAAGACAGATGCAGAAAATGCCACCAGCAGAAAGAAACGATCGAACACATAACAAGCGGATGTAAAATATTAGCCGGAACGGAATACACAGCCAGACATGACTCAGCGGCAAAAGTAGTTCACCAAGCACTAGCCACCACATACAAGCTCATAGAAAACACAGATCCCTACTACAAATACACACCAACAACCGTACTTGAAAATAAAGATTACAAACTCTACTGGGACATCAGTATCCATACAGATAAAACAGTCTCCGCCAATAGACCCGATATTACTTTTCAGTGCAAAAAAGAAAAAGTCACCTATCTAATTGACATAGCTGTCCCAACGACACAAACATCCAAACGAAATACACAGAAAAAATTTCCAAATACACAGACCTTGCAACGGAGATAAAAAGGCTATGGAAACAAGAAAAAGTCATCATTGTCCCCCTCATTATATCAGCCACAGGCCTTACACCAACAACATTCACACCACACTTAGTACAATTAGGACTCAACACAAACATACACAAAAACATTCAGAAGTCAGTGATTTTGAAAACATGTAACATTGTCAGGTCATTCCTTAATACACAATGGTAATGCGTTTGTGCTGACTTGGTTTGCGCCCGTCAGCCAACATGGAACCACATTGACCAAATGTGAGAAAGAAGAACTTTTTTGTAATAATAATAAAATTTGTTCTGACTTGTCCTAACTTGTCCTAACTTGTTCTAACCTGTCTGTCTGTCTTTGGTGAGAGGAGGAGGAGGAGGAGGAGGAAGTGTGGTGATATAACTTTATTCTAACAAACAAAAAAAAAAAAAACAAAACAAAATGAAATGAAATGAGCCTAGCCTAGCCTCGCCTCACCTCATGTTTAGTTTAGTTTATAACAGATCATTGGTTGTAGTACATCGATATTATGGGTGATACTGATGTGAATAACTTTACTCTACCAAGAGTGCTGAAAGATTTTAATATGAAAATTGTGGATGCATGTATTTTAATAAACCGTTATATAAAGTGTTTTACTGGACGTGAGAAACAAAAATGGTTAAGTGATTACAATTTGCTTAAGAGATATTTAACTAAAGATATGGTGATGTCTCAAAATGGATTTCATTTTGCTATTTGCCCATTATGTTATTTGGAGGAGGTTCAAGTTCAATTAGAAGACTGTGAATGTGATAAAGTCAAAGATGTGATTATCCGTGCACGAGAGCTATCATCTTTACCACGTAGATCGCCACGTTTTTTATAAATAAATAAATTATAATATGACAAATTATTATTATTTTAATAAATGAATAATATAACCCTGTGTTTGAATTTTATTTCCCTACTTTCCACCAAAAATATCTCATGCCTAGCCTCTATGTGTAAATGAAATGAAACACAAGTTTTAAAATAATTTGTTATTATATTAATTTAAAAATACAATGCAATTTTTTATTTTACATTTAATTTCTAAGTAGTAGTAGTAGTAGTAGTAGTAGTAGAAGTAGTTGTAGTATCTTTCTTATTATTATTTTTCTTTCCTTTATTTTTCTTGCAACTGCTTAATCTAAGAACGTATTTATCTTTTTGTTGTTGAATTGTTTCCTCTCTTTCCATGCAAGCATTGAGATTTGTAAAAACTTTCCTGTATTCTGCCCGTGCATTTTGGAGATTATTTTTACATTGTGTTAGTTCGCTATCCATTTTATAAATTTCAGTTGTTGTATCGGAAAGATTTTCCCTTAGTTTTAAAATCTCTTCTCGAAGATCGCCAATTAGGAAATTACCAGCTGTATTTTTTTCCTGACATAATTGCAGTTGATCTGTTAGATTTCTCTTGAACATTTGTAAATCTGCTTCCAACTTAATATTTTCTTGTAATAGCCTAATATAATTTGTATAATTTATGGAATTAGTTAAATCTTCGGTAACATTTTGGTATTCTTTAATTTTTTCCATACAAACATCAATCACTGTGAGCTCAGTTTCATATAAATTAATGTAATTATCAAGTCGGTGTGAACATTGTAGGTATAGAGTTAAACTAGTATTATATAGAACATCGTAATCATTCTTTAAATAGACATTATCTTCTCTGTACTTACTGCAATTATTATTATTATTATTAGTATCATCATTATTACAACTGATATAATAAAAACAGGATAAGAAATATCCTAAAAAAATATACTTGGTAAATAACATTTTTTTTAGATGTGTTTTCATTAATAGATATCAACTATATGAGTTAACTGTTAATAAATGTAGTATATATAGGAATATTGAAATTATCTGTTTCCTTGTCTTTCATTAGCAGCTCTCTCGTTTCCTTGTCTTTCTTTACTGGAAATATAATGGGACGGTATATGTTTTGCACCATTTCTTGATTTAAAAAGTTCTTTAACGTCACATGCTACACACATTTTTTTCATTATATAGATCTGTTTCACCTTTACATTTGGGGCACTTTACTCTTACAATAACTGGCATTGTGTGTGTGTGTGTGTTTATCAATTTAAATCTATCTCTACTTTATATACTACTACTACTACTACTACTACTACTACTACTACTACTACTGCTCCCTTCTGCTATCAAATTATCTGTTTACAAATTTTCCATCAGGTGAAAAATAATAATATTCAGCTGAACAATTACACCTTTTACATTTTTCGTTGGGTTTTGGTTGACGTCTGCAGCTAATACATTTAAATATAGCTGATTCACATCTTACACATTCTTGAAAATGCCGTGTCTTCACATTACAATCAAGACACTTAAACACTAAAATATAAGAAAAACCAAAAATTAAAAAAATTGATTTATTTATTCTAATTAAAAAAAATAAAAATATACATTTATACATCTATTGAACATTATTTTTATCTATCCAACTATTATGTTTATTATCAAAGCCTAACCATTTTACAAATACTCTATTTCCCTGACGTTTTAACACTCTTTCAACTAAATAAATATCGGGATATTTAACTTTTTGCAGTTGCAGTTCATAAAATCCTCCCTTGATGTCATGATTGTGTTCGTCTTGAAGTAAATACGTAACAGGATTTGTAAGTTGTACTTTTTTAATGGTGAAAATTTTCCGTGGACCAATTTGGTTTATACTGCTTATCAAAGGCACCTCTAAGTTTTGATATACGTACATGATCACCTACATTATACTTAGGTTTATGTGTCATTTTGATGTGATTGTAAACGGTGTTCAGTAGCATTTTTTCCTGTTTTTCCGTTACCTCAGCAGGTTTTAAACCTATCGTTCTATGTTTTTTATTATTATACAAGTTTACTATATTCGGTAGTAATTTAACCCATTTATAAGATCCTTGAAGACTAAATTCTTTCCACATCATAGTTTTAAGAGTTCTGTTGACACGTTCTACAATCGAGGCTTTTTTTTCACTGTACACAACATAGTGTCGAATATTGTATTTTTTCATCAAGTTTTGTGCTTCTTTTCCTGTAAATTCAGTACCAGAATCTGTACATAAATGGATTGGAGTCTGTTCCTTGAACACGTTTTTTAAGAGCATCTGCAACTTCCTTTGATGTTTTTGATTTCAATGGATAGGCCCATACGTATTTGGAAAAACAATTAATCACAACTAGTATGTATTTATAACCATTATTTTCCTTTTCATATTCTCTCATGTCAACTAAGTCTGCTTGCATTAGATCCAAAAGTGATTTTAAAATTACTCTTCTGCGTTTAAAATTTATTCTGGCTGGTCTATGAATTTCTTCAACGATTTGTTTTTTTACTTTAGTTACATATTTGGTCATTTTTTTTTTTTTTTTTTTTTTTTTTTTTTTTTTTTTTTTTTTTACTCAACAATAATATTAGCTTCACGTAATTCTTCAATAATTGAGTTGATCTCGTTTGTAAGACTTGTATTGCCTGCTGTCTCAGAGGTAAGTAACAACTGTAGTCGTTCAACAAGTTCATTTGGATCATCCCAGTACACATAATCAATTGGATTATTAGTAACCTTCATAAATATCCCGTGTCCTTGTTTTATACTCTTTTCTTCTTCTTCTTCTTCTGCTAGCTCTGATTCGCTATCCGGTTTTTTCAACATTGGTTCAATAAGTTTTTTTAAATTTACTATTTCGACTAGATTTCACATTTTTTATAGCACCTGATTTAGTTAGAATTTGAACATAATTTTTAGAATCTTTATTTGTATAGGAAGTTGGTAGATTTTGATTAAAAAGTAACCCATACAAACCATTGGTACCCTTATATCGTTTTCCTCCAATTAATAGATCAGGTCCATCGAAATTAATCGTTTTATTACCGATGGAAAACCGTTCAATCTCTCTATCAAATTTTACTCTAAATTTTCCCTCTGAATTTTCACTATGAGGATCTCTAAGAAACTTTTTTATATATTTTTAAAGGTAAAGGATGGTATTGTTCATAATAATCAGTCAATGATTTCTCTTGTATGGTTTTATTCAATTGAGCTTCGTATTCCTTTTGTTTTGCAACTTCCTCAGCTAATTGGTCTTTTTGAACATTTTTTATGAGAAGTTTCCTTAGATTATACGGTGATTTAGATACGGTGGAAAATTGTAATTTTCTTCTCATCCGGGGGGCAGACATAGGTGTTTTCAATCCTTTAGGTGTAGCTATGTTAAATTCCATAGGAGTTGAGGTTTTAGGAATAGGTTCAGAGGCTATTGATTCTTTGTCACTATCATCTTTAATAACACCATCTTCACTATCATCATCATCAACATCATTATCATCATGATCATCAGCATCATAATCTGCGTCTTCCGTTTTTATCTTTAAATCAGGGGCTGAGTCTATTTTTTTCATTTTCTTTCTGCTAGGTTCCAGTTTATTTTCAATGTTTAGTAGATGTTTCGTTATGGGTTGAAATAAATTTTCATGTGCAATTTGTTCATGTTTTAAAATTTTTAATTTATTTTTTATATCTTTTCGTTTATTCACTAATTCATGTTTAAACACTTTTTTGTTTTTTTTTTTCACTTGAAGTATTGCTTTTTCTTCTTCTTCGTCTTCTTGTGCTTCTTGGAGCCATCATGTACCATTGACACTTAGATGTTGTCTAAGAGCATTAACTAAATTTAATTAAATATATATGTAGTGATCCAAGCAATAACGATACCTTCCTTCATCAATATTGTTGTCCTTGAAAACAGATAAAAATCCAAATGGTTTTTTCCAACAAAAAGAGCGGAGCTCTTTGAAGCTGTCAAACGACATGTCTGTACCAACATGATCGGAATATACATGTCGTAAATTTAAATCGTCCTGTTTGAATAATATTAGTACGTTGGCATTGTCTCTAATTAAATGTTTCGGTATCTTTGCATATGTCTGACAAAGATAAAAACAGTCAATGTTATTGTGACGACCCATACTAAAATATTCTCGTATTACATCTTGCTTGTCACAGGCGACGTCATCGAATATGAACACAGAATTTCGTTTAGCTTCCCATGGTGTTATTATTTGTTCACCGTTCTCAAATGCAAAAAATCCTAGACCTTTGATCGGTTTTAATAATTGTTCCAAATAAATATATTTAGGTTGATACAAAGACTTGGAATAAAGGTAAACATTTTCAAATTTTAATCCGTTCGGATGTTCGAGAAGGCTTAGCATAGTTGACGTTTTGCCACAGTTACTAGTCCGGAAATAATACATCGCATCGTTGATGGTAACAATACACTATGTTTAATATCATTTTTAATATCTTCTAAATCATGATTTACAACTTTTAGTCTAGTTTTCTGTTTGACCACTCTCTTCATTTCACATTAAGTGTTAGAATAGAAATAACTATAAAAAAGGAGGGTTTGTTGAATATATAGTCAGTTTATGAGTAGCTCTTCTCAAATAAAAACAAAAATAAAATAAAATGAAATACTATGTAAGCGGTGACTCATTTCAAGGCAGGGGTCTTTTAAACAGTGCAATTAATAAGCTTCCATTTGAATTACATTTACCTGGATATAATTTTTGTGGACCTGGTACAAAATTGAAAGAACGTCTAGCACGTGGTGATAGAGGAATCAATCCTCTCGATGAAGCGTGTAAAGAACATGATATAGCCTATTCAACCTACAGTGATTTACATGATCGTCATCAAGCTGATAGAATTTTACTGAGAAATGCCCTAAGTAGAATGAGAGCCTCGGATGCATCGTGGAAAGAGAAACTTGCAGCAGCAGGTATTTCTGCTATCATGAACAGTAAAATTAAATTAGGTATGGGTGGAGGTAGGAATAGTATATCAAATAAACTGATTAACCAAGATGAAAATTGTCAGTGTCCTATCACAGAGTCAAAGAAGGAGAAGAAGAATATGACTCCACAAGCTGCAATCATTATTAGACAAAGTGTTAAAGCAATGCAAAAATATCTAACAACAATGGAAACTTTGTTAGGTAAAATCAATAGCCCTTCCAACCAAAAAAAAAAAAATCAAAAGGAGAAAATGAAAATAAAACCTGAGAAAAAACGAATACTAAAACCCAATAGGGAAGAAAGAAGAAGAAAAGCACCTTAATTATCATGAAAGAGCAATTAAAGAAAAAATGGGCAATAGATTATCTACTACTACTACTACTACTGCCTTACCTGTTAAGAGAAAAAGAAAACTTGAAAATAAGCAAGAATCTGAAGCTAATTTACTGGAGAAGAGATTTAAGCAAGATATAGAACAACAACAACAACAACAAATAGCTAGTAAAAAGCGGAAACGATCTAATAGTACTAGTAGTAGTAGTGAGGGTGAGAACTTGGATATGGACTTTGATGAGTTTACTGGTAATAAAAGAGCAAAAATATAAATTAGGATTATTAGTTATATGTGATTTAGTTAATTAAAAACCTTTAACAAGATAACAGTTATGGTTTGTAGTAAAAAAAAAGTGTGTAAATCTAAAAGACAAACTATTCGACGACGACGACAACAACAACAACAAAGGAGAAAAACAAGTAATCGTGGTATAAGAAAAAAAACTTCAAGCTTCCAGTCGGTTGCAAAGAAAATAAAAAGGAATATCTTAAAAGGAAAACCTACGAATATAAACAGTGCGCTTAATATTGCCATTAAAACGGTGAAAAATGAAAAAGGTAAAATCAAAGCACCGAGAGTTATTCAGATTCCTAAAACGGGCGGAATTTTACCATTAATACCGATATTTGCTGGACTTAGTGCTTTGGGTACTTTGAGTGGGGGAGCAGCAGGTATTACAAAAGCCATTAATGATGCTCGATCGGCTAAGCAACAATTGGTAGAAAGTCAACGTCATAATAAAACAATGGAAGCATTTGCCATGGGAAAGGGTCTATATTTAAAACCTTACAAACATGGAATGGGTCTTTTTTTACACCATCCTCCCAAGATACGAAATTACCGATAGCATTACCCAATCATGCTTTAACAAACCTAGAGATGGAAATGTATGCAAAAAAAATGAAAATTCCATATTTTCGAGGGGTCTATATGAAGGACAGATTGCCGAGGAAAATTCATAAATATGAATCGGGAGTAATCAATTTGGATAACAACGCTGGACCTGGTACACATTGGACTGCTTACAAGAAATATGGAACTGTAATTTATTATTTCGATAGCTTTGGAAATTTGTTGCCACCCATAGAAACACAACTGTATTTTCAGTCGAATGAACATTGTAATATTTTTTATAACCACACGTCATATCAATCTTACAACTCTATTATTTTGTGGACATTTATGTTTAAACTTTTTATATCACCCCGTATATTTTAACAATAAAAAAACAAGTTGATTCTTTAAAAGTGTTTTTTATTTATTCATAACATTTTGTACCAATCACTCTGTCAGCTTTCAATGAAGTAACAGGTACGTGTACTTAGTACAATTCGTTATATCCTACCATCGTATTCCGTAACTTCTAGGATAAGTACCCCACCAGTAAATTGTTATTTATTCATAATATTTTAAGTAGAGTAGAACTTGCAGTAAACAAGAAAAAAAATGTCCTACACGTTTACATTGTCAGGACGTGACTCCCTACTGTCATCAAAAATTTATCGTCCGATTGTATTAAACGAAAATGAAGAGTACGTTTTGGGTCTGATTAATTTCGAAAGTTATAATTCAATTCCAAACGTTGACAAAACCAACAATACCTTTTATTATGATGAAGACAAAAAAAAAAAAATTATTTTACCAGAAGGATCCTATGAAATTAAAGATATACAAAACTATTTGATCAAGCAAATTCAAATAAAGTCAAGTGGAACAAGCAAATCATCATCATCATCATCATCATCAACATCATCATCATCATCATCAAAGAAAACAACTTCAAATGAAATAACTTCCAATGAAACAGATGATGTACTTGTCGTCATCGAGGAAAACTTGAACACGCTTAAGTGTGAAATTAAGAGTAACAAAAAAATTGACTTTAGCAAAGCAAATTCACTGGGAAAACTATTGGGATTTGAGAACAAAATACTGAAAGCGAATACAAAGTACATATCAGAAAATCCTGTAGATATATTCAAGGTTAATTCAATTTGTATAGAATGCAATCTAGTCACTAATTCGTATAATAATGGTGCGCATGTGCATATAATTCACATTTTTTTCCCCAATGTACCACCTGGTTTTAAAATAGTAGAGAAACCTTCAAATGTCATATATTTGCCAATAAGCACTCGCTATATAGATGAAATTCAGCTTAAAATCACCGATCAAGACGGAAATCTAGTTAATTTTAGAAAAGAGTTGATAACGATACGTTTACACTTAAAAAAAGTTTCATAGGAAAAAAGAAAGGAGAAGAAGAAGAAGAAGAAGAAGAAGATGGTATTTCTATATAACCATAATTCATTTAATGTACCGCTAGTAGGCTGTGAACAACAACAACAACAACAACAACAACAACAACAACAACAACAAACTGATTATAAATTATATAGAAGAAAGAAAAATCATCGTAGTTTGCAAAAACAATTGAAAGAATTAACACCTGAGAATAAGTCTGTATTAATGACCTTAGGGTTTAAATTAAAAAAGTTATAAAAATATTAGCAAAATTTCAAGATTACAAAGACTTTGGTATAGCTTTAAGTTGCAGCTTAGTACAAGTGTTCAAAGAATTTTAATAATAATAATTAGGTGTAAGTGCAAATACAGTAATACTGAAGAAGAAAGAGAAGAGGAACATGAGTTATAATATATTAAAAGTTGGTGAAAATGTGTTACATGACGAATCAATAGTTAGTTATCAATACCATACACATCAACCTTATTCATCAACAACTTTAAGCAACAACGATGAAATTCGTATACCCATTCAAACTCAGGACCTTTATACGTTGCCGAGTCAAAGTTTTTTATATGTTGAAGGTAAACTTCTTAAAAGTGATGATACATTTAGTGAAAATGTTCATTTTTCTAACAATGGAATACTGCATCTGTTTGATGAAATTCGTTATGAACTGGGAGGAGTGGTAGTTGATCGTGTTAGAAATCCTGGAATAACATCAACTATTAAGGGACTCGTATCATTTACTCAAAATGAAAGTAACAGTTTACAAAATGCAGGGTGGTGTGAAAAACAGAACCCTTCTCTGTTGGATGGCAGTGGAAATTTCAATGTTTGCATTCCACTGAAAATAATAATGGGATTTGCTGAAGATTTTCATAAAATTGTAATGAATACACGTCAAGAATTGATACTAATCAGAAGCAGTTCGGATTTGAATGGAATTCAACAAACTGCAGATAAAAAGGAAACCTATAAAGTAACCCTTAATAAAATATTTTGGAAAATGCCACACATTTCAGTGAGTGATAGTCAAAAGTTACGCCTTCTCAAGCAATTCGAAAGCAACAGGGATTTAAACATAGCATTTCGCAGTTGGGAACTGCATGAATATCCACAACTGCAGCAGTCAAAAAATCACACTTGGGCTGTAAAATCTTCAAATCAGTTGGAAAAACCACGTTTTATTATTGTTGCTTTTCAAACAGCAATGAATAATAAAATTACTGAAAATATGAGTACTTTTAAACATATTAACTTGACTAATTTAAAGGTCTACTTAAATTCCGAAGTTTTCCCATACGATAATTTAAATTTAGATTTTGACGTCAACAAATATGCCATTCTCTACGAGATGTATGCGCAGTTTCAAAAATCATACTATTATACACCTATCAATGATCCATGTGTCTATCCTATAAGGTTTAAAACACACACACCATTAGTAGTAATAGATTGCTCGCGACAGAATGAAGATATACTGAAAGGAGGAGCTGTCGATATACGAATAGAGTTTGAGACAAGTCAAAACGTACCCAAAGGGACTACGGCTTATTGTTTGATTTTGCATGATCGATTAGTTGGATACAACCCTCTTACCAGCACAGTGAAAGTATTTTAATCTATAATAATAATGTATATATTGGACGTGCAAGGATTTCAATATACCACCAGTAATTTTATCTGTAAGGAAATTGCTATTATAAACATTAAAAATGGAAAAGTGTTTCACCGACATATAAACCTACCACAACCCTTGGAATGGTTCAATTCAACGCTAAGCAAACATATCAGTTGGTCAACTCAAAATATCCACGGACTTTTATGGGACAGTGTTAGTGATGATTATTTACCTTTAGAAAGTCTATATCTCTTTATTAAAAATGTAATCAAGTCACATGAAAAAGTTTTTGTTAAAGGATTAAGTAAGAAAATGTGGTTGAAAAATATAATTCCTAAAAATATTATTATAGACCTATTTGAATTAAATTGTCCTAAGTTACAAACTTTAAGTAAAGAAACTAGTTCTAATTATCATTGTAA
Organism: Pachyrhynchus sulphureomaculatus; assembly: GCA_019049505.1. Taxonomy (NCBI): domain Eukaryota; kingdom Metazoa; phylum Arthropoda; class Insecta; order Coleoptera; family Curculionidae; genus Pachyrhynchus; species Pachyrhynchus sulphureomaculatus. Next base: position 53,015,623 of record CM032451.1, on the reverse strand, counting down.
TAGTCATGGACAGAATAATTTAATATGTGCTCGAGAAAATGTATTGTTAGTGAGAGATTGGTTTTTAAATTGTAATGATAAATAAAAAAAGGTAACTATATTTTAAAATTTTAGACTTTTATTTACTACTCTGTTTTACTTATAAAATCAATATTTACTTGTACTTGCTTGGGGTTGTTCTGCTACTTTTTCTTTTTTGGTTCACCCATCATCATCATCTTCATTAATTTTATCTTTAGTAAAAAGAACTAAGGTACATGGAACATCTGACATTGTATTTTTATTTTAAAAAAACTTTTTAGAGAAGAAAAACAACGATTGCTATAGTGACACTGTTCGTTCACAAATGTTGACTGTTGTGTGTGTGTGTGTGTATGTGTTCTTATTAATTACTACCTATTTAAGTACTATGTAACTACTTTATTTTTCTTGTTAATTACTACCTATTTAAGTAATTATTTTTTTTAATGAGCATTAATTGCTTAAATTTCTTCCTCTTTCAACATTAAAAAAAAAAAAATTCACCATCAAATTACTACCTATTTAAGTACTATGTAACTATTTTATTTTTCTTGTTAATTACTACCTATTTAAGTAATTATTTTTTTTATTGAGCATTAATTGCTTAAATTTCTTCCTCTTTCCCCCTTAAAAATTTCTCCATCAAGTACCATCGTACTTGTGGATATTTATCTAGGCTCAAGAGAAAGTTATGTTCTTCTTCTTCGATCGTATCTATTTCCTGCCACATATAGCGGACGGGTAAGATCCACAACCGATCGTGGAGTACAGCAGACGTTGGTACATAATTTAAATGTATATGTACTCTTTTTTGACAACCTCCATCTTTTGCACCCCATGTCTAACCTTGTTATTAATTTTTTTTTGTTGTCAAAATAAACACAATAGTTGGATCGATAAGAATAATGAATAGTAAGTAATAATAGCAGTAGGAAAAGATTTTATATATAAGGGTGAGATGTATCAATATAAACTTCATTTTAAAAAAACAAGAGTCTGAGAGAACATTAAAAACAAAAAAAAAAAAAAAAAAAAAAAAAAAAAAAAAATTAAAAAAAAAAAAAAAAAAAAAAATTAAAAAAAAAAAAAAAAAAAAAAAAAATGCCAGTTGTTGAAAGAGTAAAATGTCCCAAATGTAAAGGTGAAACAGACCTGTATAATCAAAAATGTTTGACATGTGAAGCTAAGGATTTCTTTAAAAGAAAAGATGGTGCAAAACATTTACCATCTTCGTATTTGTCCAGTAAAGAAAGAAGAGGAATCGAAAGAGAAGCCAACGAACGAAATAGAAACAGATAATTTTTGTTTTCTCACAAAATAAAATTATTTATATTAACACTTTATAACTTTTTTTATAATGTAAAATTATTCTTTATTCTTAATATATGTATTTTCTTAAATCTGCTCATACTTGTGTGTTTTATTTACCCAAAAAACAGCAACAACAAATCTATTATTAGTAAAGGAAAAAAAAAAGTTTTACTAGTAAAAATTTCAAATATAAAGTTTTTTTTTTTTTTGTTTTGTTTACACAAGCTAGGCTATTATTATTATTACTATTTTCTTGGAAAACAGACTATTTTCGGTGATGATGTCATTGGCAATTTGGTCACGTGACTTTTTCAGACAGGTTAAGACAAGCGTCGTATGGAAAATTCCTACATCGGGTATTTTATTTTTTTGCTTTATACATATGAGGTGAGGCGAGGCTAGGCTAGGCTCATTTCATTTTGTTTTGTTTTTTTTTTTTTTTTGTTTGTTAGAATAAAGTTATATCACCACACTTCCTCCTCCTCCTCCTCCTCCTCTCACCAAAGACAGACAGACAGGTTAGAACAAGTTAGGACAAGTTAGGACAAGTCAGAACAAATTTTATTATTATTTATTACAAAAAGTTCTTCTTTCTCACATTTGATCAATGTGGTTCCATGTTTGGCTGACGGGCCAAAACCAAGTCAGCACAAACGCTATTACCATTCCGTATTAAGGAATGACCTGACAATGTTACATGTTTTCAAAATCACTGACTTCTGAATGTTTCTGTGTATGTCCGTGTTGAGTCCCAATTGCACTAAATGTGGTGTGAATGTTATTGGTGTAAGGCCTGTGGCTGATATAATGAGGGGGACAATGATGACTTTTTCCTGTCTCCATAGCCTTTTTATTTCCGTTGCAAGATCTGTGTATTTGGAAATTTTTTCTGTGTATTTCGCTTGGATGTTTGTGTCGTTGGGGACAGCTATGTCAATCAGATAGGTGACTTTTCCTTTTTTGCACTGAAAAGTAATATCGGGTCTATTGGCGGAGACTGTTTTTATCTGTATGGATACCGATATCCCAGTAGAGCTTGTAATCTTCATTTTCAAGTATGGATGTTGGCGTGTATTTGTAGTAGGGATCTGTGTTTTCTATGAGTCTGTATGTTGTGGCTAGTGCTTGGTGAACCACTTTGGCAGCTGAATCATGCCTGGCTGTGTACTCCGTTCCGGCCAATATTTTACATCCGCTCGTTATGTGTTCGATCGTTTCTTTCTGCTGGTGGCATTTCCTACATCTGTCCTCTGCAATAGTCGGGTCTTTGATGATATGCTTTTGGTAGTTTCTGGTTAATATGACTTTATCCTGGATGGCAAGTAAGAAGCCTTCAGTCTCAGGGAATAGCTGCCCATCCCGTAACCAGGTGTATGATTGTTTTTTATTTACGTGGTCTTGTTCTATGTGGTATCTGTGTTTTCCGTGGAGTGTTTTCTCTGACCACGTTTTCATCTTTTCCTGTTGTAATTGGGTGTGACTGTGTGTGTCTGCTGAGTGGTCTGCCCGGGCTAAGTCGAGAGGTGTGTAGTTTTTGTCTGCCTTCACTGTCGCTGTGTGGAGGCTGGTTTGCTTGCTGTGAAAGAATTTCCTAAGTGTTTGTATTTGTTTTGTGTGTAATGATCTGATGTCTATAATTCCTCTTCCTCCTGCCTTCCTCTCGATGGTAAGTCTTTCTTTGCATGCGTTGGTATATTATTATTATTTCTATTACAAAAAGTTCTTCTTTCTCACATTTGATCAATGTGGTTCCATGTTTGGCTGACGGGCCAAAACCAAGTCAGCACAAACGCTATTACTATTCCGTATTAAGGAATAACCTGACAATGTTACATGTTTTCAAAATCACTGACTTCTGAATGTTTCTGTGTATGTCTGTGTTGAGTCCCAATTGCACTAAATGTGGTGTGAATGTTATTGGTGTAAGGCCCGTGGCTGATATAATGAGGGGGACAATGATGACTTTTTCCTGTCTCCATAGCCTTTTTATTTCCGTTGCAAGGTCTGTGTATTTGGAAATTTTTTCTGTGTATTTCGCTTGGATGTTTGTGTCGTTGGGGACAGCTATGTCAATCAGATAGGTGACTTTTCCTTTTTTGCACTGAAAAGTAATATCGGGTCTATTGGCGGAGACTGTTTTATCTGTATGGATACCGATATCCCAGTAGAGCTTGTAATCTTCTTATTATTATTATTATTATTATTATTATTATTATTAAATTAAGTTAGGCAAAAAAAAAAAAAAAAAAAACAAAACGACAATCGGCTATTCTCTTAGAATAACAAGGAAATAAAAAAATAAAAAAATAATATTGTAAGTTCTACTAGTTAAAAAAAAAATTATTTTATTTCTAAATTTTTCAATTTACAACTTTTTTCCCAACTTAAACAAGTCATTTTTTACTTATCCAACAAACAATGCTTTTTTTATATATACCTTTTAGTTACTCCTTATTTCACGAAGCTTCAATAGCCGAAATGCTAATACAACAGAACTCCATCACATGGGTCGACGGTTCGTATTCTAGCTAGATCACTTCAGACTTTTTTTCATTTAAATAATTCACCAAAAAAATTGGGAAAATTACCCTCTCAAAGAAAAATTTTATTTTTGCCTTTTTTACAACATACCAAAACTACCCCTAAAAAACTACCCCCTAAATACCAACCCTTTTTTACAAATAAGGACTTTTTGGCCTAATATACACCCTCTTCTCTTTCAAGGTCATTCTTTAGCTCTTCCAAGGTCATCATTCTTCGTCTTCTTCTTCTTCTTCTTCGTCTTCAGCTCTTGGTACGCCGCTTCGGATGGACACATGCCATCGAGGTGCCACCTAAAATAAACACACTTTTTTTTTTTTTTTTTTACCTTCTTAAAACATCAATATCTCATTTGTTTACGTCACTTAATTATACCAGCATCCAAAGACTACTACTAGGAGTAAGATCTTTTTTAATATGATACCTTTACTAACACTATCTAGTAACAATCCTCTATGGCTCAGTGGGTTAAGGCGCTGGTTTTGCAGTATGGGAAATAAAGGTTCGAATCCTGCTATAGACATTTGCTTTTTTTATTTATATTTAAATTCATACAAGTCCACAACCTAATGTGTGGATATATGTGACGTATGTATGTGTGACGTCAGCAGTGAAGACCTCTTCTTGCAGAAGATAATCCAACACATCGAGGCTCACCTAATCTCTCTCTCTCTTAAGCTTTACGACATCCAATGATGACAAAAGGGCACTGATCAACAGCCACTGGAATGTGACGTCATTGAACACTTCTTCAGCTCTTTCAAGGTCATTCTTCAGCTCTTTCAAGGTCATTCTTCAGCTCTTTCAAGGTCATTCTTCAGATCTTTCAAGGTCATTCTTCAGGTCTTTCAAGGTCATTCTTCAGCTCTTTCAAGGTCATTCTTCAGCTCTTTCAAGGTCATTCTTCGGCTCTTTCAAGGTCATTCTTCGGGTAATGGTAGGCTCAGGATGGACACATGCCATCCGCAGTCCCAGGACCCCGCCATATATACTACTTATATATATATATATATATATATATATATATGTATGTATTCAGGAAATAAAAGGTTGCCTCATGTTTTTTTTTAGTATTCCGTACGGGAGCACCTATCGGATCAGTTCGGTGTCTGTCTGATGATTATACCCGGTTTTCCCCGAAACTATTTGACATATAAAATTGAAATTTGGCACAAATATAAGAATTGATGGCCCAATCAGAGCCGTCTAGTTTTGAAAGTTAAATTTTGACATAAGGGGTTAGTTTTAGGGGGTGAGATCGGAAGTGAAAACAAAAGTTTTTATGAGGTCATCAAGTGGGGTGTCATAGTCTCCATAAAGTTGAGCATTCCGTTAGATAACATAGGTTTATAAAAAAAAATTCTCTGTCTTTTAAGTGAGACACGTGTTTTCTTAAGTATTTTTGATGCTGAATCCAAAAAAAAATCATAAAAAAGACATCCACCGTGAGGTTTTTTCAAAAAACACACTTAAAGTTGCCAAAAAAACTATTAAATTGAAAAAAAAATACTGTATTATTAAAACTATGGAATAAAACTATTATTTCGGACATCTTTGAATGCTCTGAATCTACATTTATAATAAAAACTTAAAATATTAGGTTTTAGTGTTCAAGTTTAACAATAAAACACGCATACACCACCTTTAACTAAGCTATGTAACAAATGCTGTTTAAAATAAATAGGTGCAACTGCTAAATTAAAAAATTTCTTTTAGTTTTTATTAGTATTGAACAAAACTATTATTTCATTGCATTTATTTACTTAAAGAAGCATTTTACCAACCCTTGTAGGTGTTAAAAGCGAGTTTTTTGTTGAAACTGAACATAAACTTTATTTTTTGATGTCAAGTCAGGATTAAGAACTTCAAAATATAATAGTTTTGCTTAATATTAATAAAAGTTAAAAAAAAAGTAATTTAGCAGTCGCACATATTTATTTTAAATAGCATTTTGCTATATAGCTTAGTTAAAGGTAGTGTATGAGTGTTTTTTGTTAAACATGAACACCATAAAACCTAATATTTTTTCAGTTTTTATGATAAATGTACAGTTTTACATTATTTATGAAAATGTATATTTTTCAATTTAATAGCTTTCTGACAACTTTAAGTGTGTTTTCTTAAAAAATCCCACGAAGAATGTTTTCTATATAATGTTTTTTGGATTCAGCATAAGAAAATACTTAAGAAAACAAGTGTCTCACTTAAACGACAGAGATTTATGTATGTATACCTGCGTAATTTGTATAATATAAAAAAAAACTGTAGGACTTGACGATATGGTGGAGATTTTTTTTAATGGAAACTTGTACGTATTCGGCGCAGTATACTCATTGTGTGCTTATACAGGTAAAGCAGCTTTTGCCATCGGTGGGTAAACTGTTCATAGCGTGCTGAGTCTTCCGGTTTCGCAGTGCGGTTATGGCAAGCCTTATTTATCTCCAAGTCTTGCGAACACATTAGCGTGTAAATTAAGGAAAGTAAAATTGATTATTATAAATGCTAGAAAGCAGAACTTTAAATTAATTATTGTGGGAGATTTTAACTTGCATTTTTTAGAATATGTTGTTAATAGTCCATCTACCAATTTGAATAGCATAAGGCTTATACAAATAATAAAATATACTAGTTTTACTAGAGACACAAACTTGATAGACAACGTGTTTTGCAATTTTCCTAATGATATAGAAGTTCATCACACACAAAATTTGTGTCCGAACCCGAGTTCTTAATTTTGAAAAACTCATAAAGTCACTGACCGTAACAAAAATTTTTATTTTAAAGGTAATCACGGTACGGGACACTTGCACGGGACCAACTTGCACTTGACCTGCATCTATTAAAATAACCGGCCAAGTAAAAATTGGACTTGCGCAATTAGTGTTCCGTACGTTGATTGCTTTTGAAATAAAAATGTTTGTTGTAAAGGTATAAAGTGACCAATCACTTCACAAAACACACCCCAAATGAATTTCCGATCTTTGTTGAAAACTGATGACTTTTTTTGTTTCTTTTATGTACCAGATAAATTATTAAAATAATGCACTCGTGATAATTTTCGTTCAGTCTACACCCTGTGGAGAATATTCCAGAATATTTTCAAAATTTTTTAATCAGTGCTGTTCCAGATAAAGGGGGAGACAGCGATTTTTGGCAATTTTTAAAAAATTATACATAGAAAAGTGTACGCAAGTATTACATTACATATGTATATATATATATATATATATATATATATATATATATATATATATATATATATATATATATATGGGTCATTTCATACGAAAACGCAAATGGCTGCCATCAGAACTGGTTAAATGATTTCGTAAAGTATAAGGGCTCAAATTTTAGCTTTTTTATGTAGAGTCGAATGCCGTGTGGTATTTTTTGAAATTCTCAATTCTTTGACAGTGACAGTGTCAAATATAAGTGAAGCTCAAAAAATTTTTCAAATATTTTTCAATTTTAAAAGCATATTGAATGAAAAAATACTTCTGAATACATAAGCAGGGCTTTTGAGGTTGCTGAATATGATTCTGATAGAAAAAAATATTTAAATAAATGGCAGCTGTCAAACAAGCTGTCAATTTACTCAAAATGCTATTTCATCATTATTTCATCACACTAAAACACTTCAAATATTAGCCCTTATGTTTTCAAGGTCGCTGAATACAATCCTGATTAAAAATAAATATTTTAGTAGTTGACAGCTGTCAATTTATTCAAAATGCAATTTAATCATTATTTCATCGGATTAAAATACTATTCAAACATTGGCTCTTATGTTTTCTGAAAATATTTTAGTAGTTGACAGCTGTTAAGCGGGCTGTCATTTACTCAAAATCCCGTTTCATCATTATTCCATCACACTAAAACACTATTCAAACATCGACCCTTATGTTTTCGAGGTCGCTGAATACGATTCTGACACAAAAAAAAATATTTAAGTACTTGACAGCCGTCAGACGAGCTGTCAATTTACTTAAAATGACATTTAATTATTATTTCAGCACACTAAAACACTATTCAAACATTGGTCCCTATATTTTCAAGGTCGCTGAATACAATCCTGATGCAAAAAAAAAATTAGCAGTTGACAGGTGTTAGACGAGCTGTCGATTTACCCAAAATGCTATTTAATCATTATTTCATCACATTAAAATACTATTCAAACATTGGCCCTTATGTTTTCGAGGTCACTGAATACGAATCTTATGTAAAAAGATCTTTTGACAGCTGCTAGCTGGGGCTTTTTACGTTGAAATAATAAATTTTTCTTGTGGAGTTTTTCAAAAGCATTACAAAGCAATTACAAATGTAATATCAGATTTTAAATTTTATTCTTAATTTTGTCATTTTGAGGTAAGTCATTCATATATTTAATATTTTTGGGATCGTTGGCAGCAAATGTGATATGGAATTGAAATTTGACAGCTGCCAAACGTTAATCTCACTTATTGACTCGATGAAAATGAGATTTAAAAATATAGCAATTGCTGCCTAGAGCAATTACTAAGTACATAAATTTTTTCAAAATATTTTTTTCATTGCTATGACTTGAAATGATGTCTTTGATTTCACACCGACCAAATATAGATTACACAGCCCTACAAAAAGAATGGTTCTGATCCGTAAATGATTTGATATTCTTATGTAAACATGAATCCGCCATTAAGAAACTTCGTAGACTGTCAAATTTTCGTGCTTTAGCCTAAAAAAGGAGGAAATAGTTCCGGATGAGGCCACGTTTGTGAATAGATTGATTGAGTGAATTGGGGGAATTTGAGTGGGTGAGTAAGGTAGAGAGTGAGTGAACGAGCGAGTGAGTGAGTGAGTGTTGAAGTGAGTGGCTGAGTAACTGACCGAGCGAGTGAGTTTTATTAATATTAATAAAAATTAAAAACAATTTTTTAATCTAGCGGTTGCACATCTATATTTTAAACAGCATTTTGCTACGTAGGTTAGTTAAAGGTGGTGTATGCGTGTTTTTTTGTTAAACATGAAGACTAAACCCTAATATTTTTAAGTTTTTATGATAAATGTAGATTCAAAACATTTAAAGATGTCCAAAATAATAGTTTTGTTCCATAATTTTAATGATTATACAGTTTACATTATTTATTAAAATGTATTTTTTTCCATTTTTATAGATTTCTGGCAACATTAAGGGTGTTTTCTGAAAAAACCTCACCGTGGATGTCTTTTTTTATGATTCTTTTTTTTGGATTCAGCATAAAAAATACTTAAGAGAACACCTGTCTCATTTAAGAGACAGAAATTTTTTTTATTTTGTATACCGTGTAATTCAAATTTTTTCAAAAATGAAAATAATTTTTTCACCAATAGTTATAAAAATTTTAATTTTAAAGGCTTAGGTATAATTTTATCTACCTCAAAGTGGAAAGAATGTCTACGGATTTGTCATATTATAGCCTGATAACTTACACAATTTTATTTTACGTGTACAGGATTTATTTTCCATTTAATATGTATTTTTTCATTTAATATCGTCTTAAAATTAAAAAATATTTAAAAAAATTTTTGAGCTTCACTTGTATTTGACACTGTCACTGTCAAAGAATTGAGGATTTCAAAAAGTACCACACGGCATTCGATTTTACATAAAAAAAAAGCTAAAATTTGAGCCCTCATACTTTCCGAAATCATTCAACCAGTTCTGACGGCAGCCATTTGCCTTTTCGTATGGAATGACCCATATATAAATATATATATATATATATATATATATATATATATATATATATATATATATATATATATATGTATATACATATACATATATATATATATATATATATATATATATATATATATATATATATATATATATATATATACATATATATATATATATATATATATATATATATATATATATATATATATACATATACATATATATATATATATATATATATACATATATATATATATATATATATATATATATATATATATATATATATATATATATATATATATATATATATATATATATAAGGATTTTGGAATATATGGCATATCAGGTATGCGGTCTGTCATTAATTAAAATTCAATTGCTGTTGACTTAATATATATCTCTGAGGTATTGCAACTTTATCAGGAACACTGTCAATAAATACAAAAATTAATATGTATACGGTTTACCAGCCCAGAATTAGGCATATAGCTTTACAATACTAGAAACATTACCACACTCACATTTTATGAAAATAAAAGGGAACATGTAAGCAAGAAAACAAATTTTTAAAAACAGGCAACACCAAACCATGTATACAGTGGTTTGGAGTATTAGTAAAAATTTTTTATATGTCTAAAATATTACAATAGATGTTGCTTAAACTATTGGTATCTGACTTGAAATTAACACAGTCTTCATGTTTATTAATGTGATACATTTCAAGAAACAACCGATCCCTATAATCATTTTCTTTTTCCAATATTTTTACATTTACAAAATCAAATTGATGTCCTGTTTTTAAATGGTGATCCACTACGGCACATGATCTCTTTCCCAACCGACAATCACTTTTATGTTGTATGTCCCGGAGCAATTCATTTGCGCGGTGCTTGGTATGAAAAGCCGCAAGACATAGTAAATGTGTTCGCTTCTTATTTTGAAAGTGTATTCTTGCCTAACGAGAATGAAATCGATTTTATTCTGGAGAGTGCTTGTCAGCTTTTCGGTAGTGTTGACAGTCATTGGCTTCTGTAACAGACAGTTAGATTCAACACGCTGCTAAAAAATTAAAGAATAGGCTGACCGCAGGACCTGATGGTATTCCATCTTTTATGGTTAAAGATTGTATGAGTGCACTTATGGTGCCTCTAAAATACATATTTAATCTGGCGTTAAGGACGTTAACATTTCCGGGGAGCTGGAAGGAAACGAAGGTATGCCCCATTTTGAAGTCCGGCGAACGTAGCGAGGTAAACAATTATCGACCTATTTCTATTCTGAACAATTTTTTGGAGCTATTTGAAGTAATTCTGTATAATCGCATTTATACTCAGGTTAGAGGTATTCTGTCAACCCATCAACATGAATTTATTGATGATAGATCCACTATAACTGGGAGTTTATATAAACTTTACAGAGAACATTTTAGAGGCAGGAGGGCAGGTTGACGTAATATACAAGGACTTTTCTAAAGCTTTTGATAGAATATCTCATTTCGTTTTGCTGTAGAAGCTTTGGCGTATGGGTTTTGGTGTGGATGCATGCAGTTTGTTTTCTTCATATGTGGGGGGCCGCTCTCAGTCAGTACATTATAATGGATATATTTCCGATTCCTATACCGCAACCTCGGGAGTGCCACAGGGATCCAATCGTGGTCCCCTACTATTTTTGCTATATATTAATGACCTCTGTGATACTCTGAATTGTGGCAGACTGCTTTTCGCTGATGATCTCAAGCTGTATGCGCCCGTCTCATGTATTCAGGACTGTAAAGTGCTTCAAACTAAGCTTTGCGTGCTTGAGGATTGGTGTAAGCACAATAAATTAGACTTGAATATTCCTAATGGAAAATTATGTCGGTGACGAGGAAAAACCATATAATAACATATGAATATTCACTAGGAACGTCAACTCTCGGGCGCACCAATAATGTAAGGGACTTGGGAGTAGTATTCGATAACAAAATGAATTTTTCTAATCACATTAATAACGTAACGCTGGAAGCCAATCGTCTATATGGTTTTATAGTGCGCAACTGTAGAAGCTTTAATAGTGAACGATCTTTAATACTGCTAGATGAGTCTTATGTGAGATCCAAACTAGATTATGCCTCTCTTATTTGAAGCCCATATTATTTATGCTAGAAACTAATGCTAGAACGAGTTCAAAGAAGATTTCTTAAATATTTATCATATAAGGTAGATGGTGTCTATCCAATGAGAGGAATAGAGTACTCTTTGTTATTGGAGAGATTTAATTTTCATTCACTTAAGGCTCGCAGAGAGTGTTCGTCTATAATTTTCTTGTATAGATTGTTGCACGGAGTCATCGACTGTCCTCAGCAGCTATCGGAGGTGGCTATATTGGTGCCTAGAATTAATTCACGAAATACTGCTCCTTTTGTTTGTGCAATAAATTTAACTTAATTAGTAATGAATGTGACATTTTTGCAGATACCGAAAATAAGATTCGGTCAATATGTTTAGATCATTTCACTTGATAGGACATTTATAAAAATTCTTTTAGAAGCTTGTTGTGCTTGTTGAATGTATGTAACTAATATTTGTTTTATTTCACTTTTATTCTAATTTGTACTTCGCTGATTCATTTAAGTTCTTTATTCATTTTTATTTCTTTCTTTCTTCTTCTTTTTTTTTTGTTGTTACTTTAGTACCTTAGTTTGAAGAGAAAATTTCATTCATTTTCTTTCTTGTTTTCCCTGTAAATGGTTCTTACTGTTGGGAATAAAGCTTTTATTATTGTTATTATTAATCTCTGCTTCAGCCATTGTGATGTGTGTCCGACATAGCAACACTGACAGTCTAGACATGACAATCTATAGACAACATTCGTATTATAACGTACTGGAGCTTTGTATCTGAGACAGATCAACAAAATATGGTTGCTGAGACTGCTGTATTTGATTATTTTTATGTGCGGAAATCCTTTAAAAATGGAGACCACCGAGTCTGTCAACCCACGTACAAACGGTAGTGTTTTGTATTTGATTTGATTGTGATTGTCTTCTGCAGGGCCATTAAAATTATTAGAGTTATAATTGAGTTTTTTTAAGATATATTTGGGATACCCATTATTTAAAAAGATTTGGTATAGACTTACTCGTAGGAAACTTTCATGGCTAAAATGTATCACTCTGTTTTTCAAAGCAATAACAGTATTATATTTTTGATTTGTGGGATGGTTTAAAAAATAGTTTATGAATTTGTTGGACGCAGTTGTTTTTTGATACCAATTCAAAATAATTTTATCGACTTCAGTCCTAATGACTTGAGTATCTAGAAATGAAACACACTTGTTTTTTTTCCAGCTCAATGATAAACTTCAGGTGGTTATGAAATAAACTGAAAGTGTTTAAAATTTGTGTGTACCGTTGGCTGGTACAGAACAAATGATGTCATCCACATATTTGTAGATAAAGGGTATTTTAAAAGGTAATTATGGTAATACAATATCCTGCAGATGGTCCAATACTAGTATAGTGGCAATATTTCTAGTATTGTACAGCTATATGACTAACTCTGGGCTGGTAAGCCATATGCATACTAATTTTTGTATTTAATGACACACTGTTTTGTAATTTATAGTGCTCCTGATGAAGTTGCAATATAGCACCGAAATATTGAGCCAACAGCAATTGAGTTTTAATTAGACCGCATACCTGATATGTATTCCTAAATTCTTATAGAGTACGGTCGAGAAATCTACTGTCGAATATATATATATATATATATATATATATATATATATATATATATATATATATATATATTCCCTGAAGTGGATCAAATCATACTTACCTTGTAGGGAACAAAGAGTGGTGATAAGTAAGGGAAGTGACAGAGTGTCATCTCAAAAAAAGAAGATAATGTTAGGCATTCCACAAGGTAGTGTTATGGGCCCTATACTGTTTATCTTATATGTAAATAACATAACTGAATTACTTTTGTTAAATAATAAATGTAAAATTACTAATAATGCAGATGATACGAACATTTTGTTAAGTAATAAAGACATTACTGACCTTGAAGAAGATGCTGAGACTTTTATGCTAGGGGTGAAAGAATGGTTCACAAAGAATAGGCTAGTCATGAATAACACAAAAACGAACATTATGATATTTAAAACAAGCAGGTCACGACTAGAGGAACCAACTAGTTTAAACTTAAATGGTAACCATGTTTAAATGCTGAAGTTAATTTTTTGGGCATGTTTTTGAATAGTACTTTATCTTGGGAATGTCATGTCAACCATGTTGTGAGTCAATTAAACAGAATATGTTATAGTCTTAGAGGCTTGGGGAGGTATATTCCTTTTGACATCAAGAAGACACTGTATCATGCAAACTTTGAGGTACGAAATTATCATGTATGGAAATTGTAGAGTTGCTAATAGGTTTTTTGTTTGTCAGAAAAGAGCTTTACGAATTATACTCAATTTAAACCATAGAGAATCATGTAGAGGAAAGTTTATGGAAAATAAACTACTTACTGCTACTGCTGTTTACATACAGGAATGTATACTATTCCTGTTTAAAAACAGGTCTTTATTTGAAAGATATGAGTCACAAACTGTATATGCCACAAGAACAATGAACTATGCTTACCCAAGAAACCGATTGACTATAACAGAGAAAGGTGCACATTATCAATGTATAAAATTGTACAACACTTTAGCAAATGGTATTGAATTAATTACAATTCTCAAAATACTCTAGATTGTTATTGAAAATAGAGCCATATAACATTAAAGAATTCTATAGTTACTTTGATAATGTTTAATCATGTTAGGTAGTTTTAGTCTTAGTTGTGGACACTATTTATTTTATGCTGGCATACTTTTAAAATAAAGATAATTTTGAATTTGAATATATATATATATATATATATATATATATATATATATATATATATATATATATATATATATATATATTTGAACTTGTGTTTTTCACAAGCTTTCATTTAAACACCTCACTCGATGACCTGATAATTTTTTTTTCACTTTCGATTTCACCCTCCAGAACTAACCCTTTAAGTCAAAATTTAAGTTTCAACACTACACGGCTCTGATGAGACCAGCAATTCCTATATTAGTGCTAAATTTCAACTTTCTATGTAAAACATTTTCGGAGAAAATTGGGTGTGACAGACCGACAGAGAGACAGACACCGAAGCGATCTTATAAGTGATCCTTACGAAACACTAAAAATCCCCATAAATTTTACAGCCGCCAGAAAGTTGATAGACCTTACAATATTAAATTAAATAGCTCTAAATATAAGATTATGAAACTTCCGTAAGGAGATAAATTTTGACATTTATCCAATTTAGATATGGCGAAGCGGAGAACGTAACATAACAGACTAAAGATTACATGTTCATCATAGTAACTAAAATTTTCCGGAGCAATGATTTTGGATATTCCTATATAGGTGTATTAATGTCATCGCTCTAAAGGTTCCCTGCGAATTTTATGGTTTTGAACGTTTATATATTTTTATGGTTTGTATAAACTTTCCGTAATAGAATTTTTTATGATTATTTGGGGTAAATCTAAGCTTCATAATAAAGTTAAATACAGGGGAACGTCATAATAAGGGGTGTCCTGTAAATAACGTGAAATCTCGTTGACTTATTACGTGAAAGCAATGGGCGAGAGGAGTAAGGTGAGGTCACAGAGCGCAACCCTGGAAATTTTATTGCAATGGACCGTTTCACAGGAGTGGAGCGTATTTTTGTTTACTACAGTTTTACAAAAACAATAATTCTGCCACTATCGCATGGACAAAATTTTGTTTTTAATATGATTTATATAGCTTAAAAAGAGCCTGAATGTTCTAGTGTTTAAAAACCGCTCAAATGCATGTCGAACTTGCATAATTAGGGTTTCGTACGGTGATTGCTTTTAAATTAAAATAAAATCCTTAGATACGTTAAATTAATTAAGTCCCTGACATATATATATATATATATATATATATATATATATATATATATATATATATATATATATATATATATATATATGTATATATATATATATATATATATATATATATATATATATATATATATATATATGTATATATATATATATATATATATATATATATATATATATATATATATATATATATATATATATATATATATATATCTATCTTAAAATCCAATATGTATTTTCACGTTATTCTTAGTCAATAATGTATAATAGTTAAAGCATCTTAGCTACCTAAAAGCCAATAAATCAATCTAGCTCAATCTAGAATCTAGTAATAAAAGTGCCAAACGAATATTTACTGCCTAAATATTTGTTTAATTAAAATCTGTCCAGTTCTGAGGCTTCCTTGTGGGTCTGTGAGCTTATGAGTCATTTTACTGCTGGTGGGTAGCTAACCTCACCAGATAACCCTCCTCCTTTATCCGGGCTTGGGACCGGCTACAGCACCCTGAGCTACTCAATCCACCCAAGGTGCTGCAGGCGGAGTGATGACATTTAAATACCTGGAAGTTATTATTACAAGTGTCAGAAATCTTAACGCAGAAGTAAATGAACAAATCACAAAGGGGATAAGAATATCAGGTTATCTGAGAGATATAACTTGGAAAAATCAATATTTAACAGTTAACTCCAAAATAATACAATCCAAAATAAAACAATGATGCGGCCCATTATAACATATGGAGGAGAATCTCGAACCGAGACCGCCAAAACTAAACACATGATGCCAACAGCCGAATCGAATATCTTACATTCCATTATAGGAAAAACAAGAATGGATAGAATACTAAACCAAGAAGTAAGGCAACAATGTAACAGCGAAATTTGCCAAAACTAGAAGAAAGGAATGGAACGACCACGTAAGTAGAGCGCATGGAGAACGGCTAATCAATATATGTAGAGATAACAAACCCACAACGACCAGACCACCAGGACGACCAGCAAAGTGGTGGATTGAAAGTTTGGCAATAACGTTTGACACACCATAAACCGTGGATGAAAAACAGGCTAACGCCTAATAAAAGAAGAAGAAAAACAGTGTGTGTACTGAAATGTAGATAAAAAAAATCCTCCACCTTATTGTCAATCCAAATAGTTTATATATATATATATATATATATATATATATATATATATATATATATATATATATATATATATATATATATATATATATATATATATATATATATATATATATATATATATATATATATATATATATATATATATATATATATATATATATATATATATATATATATATATATATATATATATATATATATATATATATATATATATATATATATATATATATATATATATATATATATATATATATATATATATATATATATATATATATATATATATATATATATATATATATATATATATATATATATATATATATATATATATATATATATATATATATATATATATATAATCAAGTGCATTGATAATTTTCGCTCAATCTACACTTTATTGAAAATATTTCAGAGGTTTTTCAAAATTTGTTGATAAATACTTTTCGAGATAGGAAGGGCGATCTTTGGACATCTTTTTAAAAAATAATGCAAAGGAAAGTGTGCGCAAATATTACATCATATATATTTTTTGAGCTCGTATTTTTACAAGCTTTTATTTGACATCCCACTCAATGACCTGATAATTTTTTTTCGCTTCCGATTTCACCCCCAAAACTAGCCTCTTAAATCAAAATTTAGCTTTCAAAACTACACGGCTTTGATTGGGCCATCAATTCCTATATTTGGGTAACTTTCCACAAGTCTGAGAAATTAATGACAATGCCAACCTCTCAATAAGAAAACGTGTACTATTTGGCTTCATTTAATACGTATCTTAAAATTTAGTGTTCACGCATTTTAGTATCATTTGAAAGCTATTCTCTTTCTAATTATACCAAATTTCATAGCATACCTCATTCTTTTTCTTGATGAAAATGATTGAAAGGGGTAACAAGGAAAACAAGGAATGAAAATAGGGGTAAGAGAAAAGAAAAATTAAACAAATTTTAAATTTCCAAATTTATTAATAAAAATCAAAACCAGGATTTTGTATTATCCCCCTCTAGCCCTTATTACTGCTTCCAGCCGGTTTTTCATGGAACGGGTGAGCTTTTTCACCACTGTCTGTGGGATTCTTCCCCACTCTCCCGCCATTGTAACCTTTAAGTCCCTTAAGCGACGCAGGTGATGGATTTCTGGCTCTAACCTTTCTTTTGAGCTCAGCGCACATGTGCTCTATTGGATTGAACGCAGGACTCTGCGCAGGCCAGTCTAATGTGGGTGTTCCTACTTCCGCCAGGTATTGCCGCACCGATGCAGCGGTATGTGGCCTCGCATTATCTTACATTACCACGAAGCTATCGCTAACAAACCCAGCATAAGGAACGACGTGTACTTGCAGAATCTCTTTAATGTACCGATGAATAATCAGTTAATCCACGGCTACTAGTCTCATGAGTCAAGAGGACCAAATCGGTTTTCGCATCCATTGACCATGACACCATGACAGAATTTCCTTTGGAGGCGATCGTTTCAGTATTTCAGAACTGCGCATAATGCTCCCCAGGCCTCCTATAGACTCGTCTTCTTCCATCATTGCCATGTCGGCACATTCGAAACTCGTCGAATAATAAAACGGAGCTCCATTGCTCTAATACCCAGTCGAAATGTTCTCGAGCAAATCTGAGTCGCACTTGTCGATGGGCTGCTTCAATGTGGGTCCGTTACCTAGTCTGTTCGGAGTTAGGTTAGCTTCTTTAAGTCTTTTTCTGACTGTCCAATGACTGAAAGCCCGACCACAAACTTGTCGGATCTCCTACTGGTCCTCAACGCCGGTCAATTAACAATTTCTTAGAGTTGTGTTGACAATGAAGCGGTCGTTTCGCTCCAAGGTTCTTCTTCCTGATCCTGGTCTCTGTGTAAAGGTGCCAGTCTCTCGGTAACGTCTGTAAACTCTGGAGAGAGCTGACTAGCTCAGTTACAGTTGCACAGCGTCTACACGTTGACTATGCCGTTCTTGTAATAGGGCACTGACTTGTGCCGTTTCTTCCGGGGTGGTATCCATTTTCCGATAACATAATTAGTGAGCAGGTACAGCAGAGATGTTAACGGTTTAATCTTCGATAAAGGAATGATAGGAAAATGCAGTTGCATGTGTTTTATAGGCGCGCAACGAGTACTTGGCTGAGCGAGCAAAATCGGTTCTATGTAGAAATCCGTTTTAATCAGTAAAACTTGATGGAAATACAAATGTTTTTGATATTATTAGAAAGAGTAGAAAATCAACATTCTAATGATACCAAAAATAATACCACTGTTTAAAAATGAAATTCAGGGATCGGTGTTAAATGAAACAAAATCGTTTGAGTCGTTTTTTTTACTCATCAGTGTAGTTGTTTCATTTAAAATCATTAATAAAATAATATAAATAAAACTTGTTTTTTATTTATGTTAAAGCTAATGATTAAGATTATGATTTAACTCTCTAACAAGATACAATGTAAGGATTAAACGAATTTGATCTTACTCTTAATTAGGACTAGCAGCTTGGTTCTCTGCCTGTCAGTGATATGGTTATGCTCTTTTATGCCCCATTCCATATTTACTCTGTTACGTACTGGGCTGAAATGATTTGTATCAGTTAGTTCGAGACTTGCTTAAGTCGCGTAAAAAAACACTCTAGCACTATTTAAGATTTTTTTTAAATATTTAATTCATGGCTAAACTTGACACTTGCTTATTTTCTTTTCCATTGTCAGCTTTTGATTTTCTTCACTGTATTTTTATTTTTAAAGGAACCGTTTTAATTAACATCAAATAAAGTAAATATTTTTCATTTAATTGAAATAAACACATATGTTAGTTCTAAATTTTCACTATATTTTATGTCTTATGTCAATTGTTTCATTACGTAGTACCTTCGACAGATAATCAGTAACTTTTACTAACAGTTACCGATTACACAGGTGCACAAAAAAATCTCTGTCTTTTAAATGAGACAAGTATTTTCTTAAGTATTGTTTAATGCTAAATCCAAAAAAATCTTAAAAAACGACATTCACATTGAGGTTTTTTCAGAAAACACACTTAGAGTAGCCCGAAAACTATTAAATTGAAAAAAAACACACATTTTAATAAATAATGTAAAACTGTATAATCATCAAAATTATGGATTAAAACTATTATTTCGGACATCTTTAAATGTTCTGAATCTACATTTATCATAAAAACTTAAAAATAGTTACACCACCTTTAACTTAAGCTGCGTAGCAAAATGCTGTTTAAAATAATTATGTGCAACCTCTTAATTAAAAAATTGTTTTTAATTTTTATTAATATTAAACAAAACTATTATTTCCAGTATTTTTTAAATGTTCTTGATCGATCCTGACTTCACATCAAAAAATAAAGTTTTATGTTCAGTTTCAACAAGAAACTCGCTTTTAACACTCACAAGGGTACCATGTGGTTGATAAAATGCTTTTTTTATGTAAATAAATGCAATGAAATAATAGTGTTGTTCAATATTAACAAAAAAATGAAACAGTTTTTTTAAATGTGCGGTTGCCCATATTTATTTTAAACAGCATTTTGGTACGTAGCTTAATTAAAGGTGGTGTATGCATGTTTTTCGTTAAACATGAACACTAAAACCTAACATTTTAAAGTTTTTAATATAAATGTAGATAAATGTCCGAAATAACAATTTTATTCCATAATTTTAATGATTATACAGTTTTACATTATTTATTAAAACGTATTGTTTTCAATATAATAGTTTTCTGGCAACTTTAAGTATGTTTTCTGAAAAAAACCTCACGGTGGATGTCTTTTTTTATGATTTTTTTGAATTCAGCGTAAGAAAATACTTTAAAAAACAAGTGTATCACTTAAAGGACAGAGAATTATTTTTATATACCTGTGTTATCGGACAAAGGTACCGAAACAATTGTCATAAGACATAAAATGTAGTGGAAATTTAGAAATAATGTAAGCGTTTATTTTAATTATTATGAATTTCCGTCAAGTACTTCAATCGAACACGTTTTTCATTTACTCTATTTGATGTTAAATTAATTACATGCATTTTTGCTGAAGATCACTTCGGTGTCTGTCCTTCTGTCACACCCGGTTTACTCCGAAACTATTTAAGAAAGTTGAAATTTGAAATGATTAAGTACGGTTCTAATAAATTACATCGAATGCTGAGAAACATGTTCCACAGAGCGATAAATGGAGAAAAAATACCAGAGGAATGGTCAAAAGCTTATATAGTATCTATATTTAAAAAGGGAGACCGCAGAAAATGCACAAACTATAGAGGCCTAAGCATAATATCGAGTATGGGACGTTTGTATGGAAAAATTATTAAAACTATCATGTAGGAAAATATAAAAGAAAAAATTGGAAAAGACCAAGCAGACTTTACGGCCGGAAAATCATGTATAGACCACATATACACTATAAAACAAACAGTGGAAAAAAAAAATTGGCAAAGAATAGAGAAGTTCATCTAGCCTTCATAGACATAAGAAAGGCCTATGACTCAGTACCAAGACAAAGATTATGGAACGCAATGAAAGAAATAGGCACTGACAAAGAACTAATATACGCAGTAAAAGCTCTCTACGAAAACAACACAGTGAACATAAAAATAGGGCATAAAATAGGAAAGAGACTCCAGACATCAAAAGGCCTATTACAAGGATGCTCTACATCCCCAACACTATTCAAAATATACCTTGAACAAACATTAAAAAAATGGAAGCAAAAATGTAGTGGAATGGGAGTCCCAATACGAGAAGATTACTTATATGCTCTAAGTTTCGCAGACGACCAAGTAATCATAGCGCAAGATGAGGAAGACCTCAGTTATATGGTAAGAAAACTGAAAGAAGAATACACTAATGCAGGATTAGCAATAAACTTTGATAAAACGGAATATATAACAACAAAGGAGGGAAACGTGGAGAATCTAGAAGTAGATAACGAAACAATAATCAAAGGAACCGATAGATTTAAATATCTAGGAACCACTATTTCAAAAAACGCAACATCAGAAGAAGAGATTAAAGCTAGATTAGGACAAACGCGAACATGCATAAGACAATTAAATTCGATCCTGTGGGACAAGCACATTACAAAGAGAAACAAAACACGCATATACAAATCAATAATACAAAGCATAATGACATACGGGTCAGAAACATGGACGATCAACAAAAGAAATAAATCTAAAATTAACACGGTAGAGATGGAGTATTGGAGAATATGTTGTAGAGTGACACGTATCGAGAGAATAACAAATGAAGAAATAAGAAGCAGAATGAACATCAAAGAGAACGCAATAAACACCATTGAAGAAAAACGATTAAAATGGTATGGACACATAAGACGAAGCGAAGATAATAGGTGGATAAAGAAAATAACGGAGTGGAGCCCTATAGGGAGAAGAAAAAGAGGAAGACCCAGACGATCGTGGAGAGACGATGTGGACGAGTCTATGGAGGACAGGGGTCTAACAAATGGAGACTGGGAAGATAGAAACGGATGGAATCAAAGGCTGAGAGAAGGAAGACAGCGTCAGCTGTAGAAAATCCTTGTTATATATATTATATATGAAATTTGGCACTAATATAATGTAGTATCGAAAGTTAAATTCTGACTTAAAGGATTAGTTTTAAGGGTTAAGTCGTCTAGTGGGATGTCAGATGAAAGCTTGTGAAAACACATGTTCAAAAATCTATATTGTATTACTTGCGCACACTTTTCTTTGTATTATTTTACAAAAATCGCTGTCGTCTCGCCTTATCTCAAAAAGTACTACTGAAAAAATCTTGAAAAAATTCTGGAATATTCTCCACAGGGTGTAGATTGAACGAAAATTATCATGAGTGCATTACCTTTAATAATTTTTCTGGTATATAAAAAATAAAAAAAATTTACGGTCATCAATTCAAAGATCGGAAATAAACTTTGTTGAAAACTCATTTGGGGTGTGTTTTTATGAAGTCGTTGATCATTTTATACCTCCATACCAAAATTTTTTATTTTAAAAGCAGTCAACGTACGGAACACTAATTGCGCAAGTCCGACTTGCACTTAGCCGGGTTTTTTTAACACGTAGAACCTACTAAGCTACACGTCATATTAGACACAGCGAAGAAGCCAAAAATACAACTTTAAAACATTTTAACAGATAAATCATAGTACGAGATTGTATTGATCGTGCAAATTGGTTGGAAATTTTTGTCTGGTGTTTTTCATTTCAAACTCCTCGTAAATTTCCTGTTGATTACTTTAACATATATATTGTTTATGAATCGTATTGGCCAACTATTTAATTTGAAACGAATTTTGTATGTTTATGGCTCATAAAAAAAATAATACTTATTGCTTTAAAATTCAGTGCAAATAAACAAACTTTTAAGAATGTATTAAGAACATACCGCAGAAAGTGAGTTTTTTAACAGATTTATGTTTTCTCACATACACTGGTATATAAATGCTAAATAAAATGAATTAGACTCCACCTCAATTTTTTAAAATATATCTTAATTCTATCAAAATAATATGTTTTTTTGGTATACTTAATATGACAAAGCTGTTGCCAGATTAAAATTCAAACTCTTTTCTCCCATACAACCTGTTAAAGATAACAATTCACTCCCTTACTCCAACTTTTAAAAGCTATTATAATTTTAACTTCAGTAATTAAGTTCAAAGCAGGTAATTTTGTTATCATCATCATCATATTTCATTAATGATTGTAAATTAGAAGAAAAATGTTGGCGTATTAGTTCATATGCTTTCCATATCAGTTTTCTGTAGCCTTTTCAACCTTACCTAAGGAAAGGGATTATTTCCTTTCTACTGGAAATGGGCTACAGTTCAGTCGATACCCAAAAAATGCAAAAAGACCTTGCCAAACAACTACCAACCAGTCGCACTGGATCAATAATATCTAAAATCATGGAAAAGGCTATCAATCTACACCTTCTAAAATAACTGATGAATATTAAATATAATTAGCGACCATTATTATGGCTTTCGTACGCAAAGATCGACAAGAGATCTTGAAACTTATGTAACAAATCTTTGGAACAATACAATTAAACACTTTTGAGAATCTCCAGCGGTTGCACTTGATATATCCAGAACATTTGACCCTGTTTGGCATTATGGATTGCTGGCTAAGCTACGCTCCTATTGTATATCTGAGATGTTCTGTTTACGGCTCCTGTGTTTCCTTAGAGAGCGTTCTTTACGAGTAAAGGTCGACGGATTTTTTTCTGACACCTTCACTATCAAGGCCGGTATGCCCCAAGGCTTCATACTGTCTCCTACTCTCTTTCTCATGTATATTAACGACCTGCTGGAAAGGATCAGCTTTGCAGATGACAGTACGCTGATTCACTTTGAATGCTCGAGCATCGACTGCTCATGCAAGTATCCGCAAACAACAGAAAGTCGTTCAACTCAATAAAGACCTGGAAGAAATATCATCTTGGGGTAACAGTAACCAAGTACAATTTAACGCAACAAAAACGCAGTATTTTCTAAAAAACTTAACGATGTTGAACCCGACATAATTATGTCGGAGCACTCCATTCCTCTAGTATTACCACTCAATTTGCTGGGCGTTAATTTGAGAGCAAATATGTCATGGCTTGAACATCTTGCAGGCATAACAAATAGAGGTTCTCAAAGGCGGGAAATATCACTTCGAACTGGAAGACTTAACACTCTACAACAGCTGTTAATTCTGTACAAAACGCAAATTTGACCAATCGATGGAATACTGCTCTTATGTTTGAGGCTCTGCTCCCACACATATACTGCATTTGTTGCATTCTATTCAGAAGAAAGATTTTCGCCTGATTAAAGACCCAGAGCTGACCTTGATTCCTTGAAATATTGAAGAACGGTTGCGCAAGCCTATTATACAAGTATTTTCATGTAAAGTGTTCAGTGGATGTTGCCCGCTTAATTCCTCTCCAAGCGGTGCATGTTAGGAATACACGTCGTGCTAATAATTCACATCTGTATGAAGTTCAGCTTATCACCCCTTAAACAACCCTTTTCAAGCAGTCTTTTATATGGAGAACCACATCATTTCGGAATGATTTGTTCAGGACTGTTTCTCTCACCGGGTACGATTTACAGCGATTCAAGGGCAACATAAATCTCTTTTTCCGCACACTCGTCGCTCCTGTACCGCTTTAGAGATTTCCCTGCAGCACCTGTGCTAGTCCCATAAAAAAATGTTTTTAAATTTAAAACTAGATTTTGAAAAATATCAGTGAAATTTTGCAAGCGATTTTCATTTAAGTACTTATGTACTAACGACTACTATATTACAGAATCACTATAAAAAATTCACTTTTAAAATGGATGTGGTAAAAATCAAATTAATACATAAATAAAATTTAAAAAAAATACATAAATAAAGCAAAACTGATAAAGAGTACAAAAAGATCTCCTTTTAATTTTAAAAAGTACCCTAAAAGTCAATATAATTAGAAAAAAAAACAACTTATCTGTTTATTAGCTGTTATTTTAACATAAAAAAAAATAGATATTAAAATCACATTTTAGGGGCTTATTTTGTTCAATTAAGGGCAGAATTTGCCATAAAAATAAGTCGCTACCACTAACGATTTAGCAGGAAACGAAATCAACTTCGTTATTTCTTATGGAACACCCTGAAAATTCTATGAATATATATATATATATATATATATATATATATATATATATATATATATATATATATATATATGTATATATATATATATATATATATATATATATATATATATATATATATATATATATATATATACATATGTGTGTGTAAGCATGAGTGTGCTCTCTTTTTGAAAAAATGGCGGTTAAAAATATCAAATGATGCATCAATATTGTATTTTTGACAAAAAAACCAATGGAGACATGAATAAAATAATACTGTTATTTGTGGTTACAATAAAAATATTATTGACCGATAGCACAAAATAATTACTTCTCCTTCAACCGGAAATCAACTTTTAGGATCGAATAATTCCAATATTTAATGGAATGATATACAATTCTTTAAATATCTATATTTTATAGAGAGTTTTAAACAATTTTTATGCGTAAAATTAATAGTTTCTGATATATCGATAATCAAAGGTTCCGATGTTTTCCTTTTATTTTTATTATTATTATTTTTCAGGTTTTGGATTATCTTTCTCTTATCTTAATTTTTAACTTCTCTACACGGGCCATATGTTCTTGAGAAATTTTTTTCCGCACCAGTCTCTGTGTTATTGTAAAGAGCTTGAAAATCCATTGGGAAAAAAAAATTATCCCTGAATTTTCATGCAAAATTTTAATTATGTTACTACAGTTCTGGATATTTCAACTTCTTTAGCAAGCAATGAGATCTTCATTCGTCGATCTGGGCGAAGCAAATCCGGTTGATTTTTTTCAGTTTTTATTTCACACGGTCTTGAATCATCCTGCATTGATTCCCGGTTCCATCGTATCTGTGTAGACCAAAGTTTTACTCAATAATACTAGGGCTGTCATTACCGTGCACCTGAGATATTTTTTTAATAAAATTTTGGTCCGTTTTTTTCCGTATTAAGAAACTTCATCACTGCGGATATTTCAAATTACGTTCACCCACTTTTAGCCAAAGAAATCGTAAAAACTTGAACAAAATTTCGACGAAGAACTTGAAACAGAGACAATAATTTGAAACTAATTTGGGACTTTGAATTCTTTGCCACAATAATACTACACAACGATTATCACCATTACACAAAACACTTTATTTTTGCACTCGACGTGCGTTTCGCTGACCATGTTAGCATCATCAGGAGCGACGATTGACTCTTAAATGATAATGCTAATATGGTTAATGACTCAATTGAATCAATCATCGCTTGTGATGATGCTGACATAAAAATGCAAAAATAAAGTGTTTGGTGTAGTGGTGAAAACTGTTGTGTAGAATAATTTGAAAACCTATCAATTTTTTGTATGAAGACATTCTAATGGCTAGATAGATAACTTAAAAACACCCTCGTAATTTCCTTGCATACATAATCTGACAAAGCAGTTTCCAGATTAAAACGGGATTAAACTAACGTAGCTTTTGCCTTTTGGAAAGGTACTGGAACACGAAATGAGAGCTCTTATCTCTCATATGGGATGCTCACACTTTTACACCAACTTTGCGGTCATAATTCTAATTTCAGTATAAAATTTATTATAATATTTGAATAGTTACTACAAGTTATAAAAAAGACTGGTAGTTTATTAGTTCATATGATATGATTTTTAAGAGGTTACATCACCTTGGCGCTCGGAAAAATAGGTATAAAAATAAAAAAAAAATTGATGCATCTATTAAATATATAAAATAATTTTTCTTTTACACATATACATAGTAGTTTTATAAATAATTTGAAATAATAGCGAATAAAAAAAATTCAAAAATGACGAAGATATGAGCCATGTGTACTTATTTTTTCTGTCAGGCATCATCTTTCAGATGATTATGATAAAAAATAATATTTTTCTTATTTAGAAAGGTAATAGCTAAGATGTAGCATAGGAAAAAAAATATTTGAAAAAAAAACTCGAATTTTTATCGAAATTTTGAATTTAAAAAATTTATAACTTATGAACGTGGCACCCAATCAAAAAAAATCCTATACATCTTAGATAATATTATAAAGAATATGTGTTGTAAATTTTAACAAAATCGGTTAAGTAGATCTTAAGATATCTTGTACACTAGTTTAAAAAAAGTAGTTTCGACAAAAACGCAAAAGAAAAAACAGTAAGGCGTCAACGTTTTAAAACCAAATATTTTTTTAAATTATCTTCAATCTGCGATTTCTGGACCGTACATGAGATCCTTCATTGTTGCCACGATGTCCTCTGACTCCTTTTGAGCAGCTTTTTTCAATTTTCTGGCCTAGGTGAAATCGGAAGTAAGAAAAAATTACCAGGTCATTAAATGGGGTGTCAAATGAAAGCTTGTGAAAACACAAGTTCAAAGATATATATGACGTAATACTTACACATATTTTTCTATCTGGAAAAGTACTGATCAAAAAATTTTGAAAAAATTTTGGAATAGTGTTCATAAAGTATAGATTGAGTGGAAATTATCACGAGTGCATTACATTTGATAATTTATCTGCTATAAATTAATTATATGCCTTGACAGTATGGTGCAGGTTTTCTTAATATACTTTTCAGTACATTACTGCTACCGACCGTCGCTCCTGTACCGAGAGAAAATAATTTTGTTTTGTTTGTTTATTATTAAACAAATATTTAAGTAGTAAATATTAGCTATTAGGTAGCCAAGATGCTATAACCATTATGCATTATTGACTAAGAAAAAAAACGGAAAAATACATATTGAATCTTAAGATATATACATATCAGGGACCTAATTAACTTAACCTGGATAAGCATTTTATTTTATTTTTTTAATGTAAGGTCAGAATTTTGCAAATTCGAGCTGGAGCTCACAGTAGTAGTAGCAGCGGTTAAAATATATCGGTACCGACAAATGGCAGGTTTAGCAAATACTGTGGTAAATGGTGAACGTTCAATTTAAGGCCTGTTATTAGTGTTCCGTACGGAACACTTATAAGATGACTTCGGTGTCTGTCTGTCCGTCTGTCTGTCTGTCACACCCGATTTTCTCCGAAACTATTTGTCATAGAAATTTGAAATTTGGTAATAATATAGGAATTGATGGCCTCATCGGAGCCATGTAGTTTTGAAAGTTAAATTTTGACTCTAGGGGTTAGTTTTGGGGGGTGAAATCGGAAGTGAAAAATAACTTTTTCACTAGGTAATCGAGTGTGGTGTCAAATGAAAGCTTGTGAAAACACGACTAAAATATATATATATATATATATATATATATATATATATATATATATATATATATATATATATATATATATAATATAATATTTGGGCACACTTTTCTTTGTATTATTTTTAAAGAATCGCGAAAAATCGCTGTCCACCCGCCTTATCTCGAAAAGTACTTATCAAAAAATTTTGAAAAAATTCTGGAATATTCTCCACGGGGTCTAGATTGAACGAAAATTATCACGAGTGCATTACCTTTAATAATTTATCTAGCATATAAAAACAAAAAACAGAAATTTCAAGGTCATCAATTTTCGGTAAAGATTGGGAACAAACTTTGTTGAAAACTCATTTGGGGTGTGTTTTGTGAAGTCACTGATCATTTTATACTTCCGTTACAACATTTTTTATTTTAAAAGCAATCAACGTACGGAACACTAATTGCGCAAGTTCAACTTGCACTTGACCGGTTATTTTTAGTTATTGGTTGCAGGTTTGCATTAAAAATGAAATGATTATCACTGCAAGTTCTACTAGATTTTAATATAAACGATCACAATGGAGAATAACATAGTAACTGTGATTTATTTATTCTATTTTGTAATTATTGTTGAATTGATTTATATATTAAAAAAAAACATTTTATTTGGTCAATTTATCGACTTTAAAAAATAGTAAATAAATAATAATAATAATAACTGTTGAAGTAATGAATATTGGAGCAATCACTTTTGGGCTACATGTATTTCTTCCACCAAAAATAAATATTTCTGTATTTTTTTCTAACTGCTTTTACTTAAATTATCTGTAATAAATATTAATAAATGTACTCTATAAGTTTTAGGTTATTTATTAATGAGAGTGATGTCTGTTGTATTGTTATTGACTGTAGTGTCTCTAATTATGTTTCTATCTTAAAATAATTTAGTTTTATTTTTAGATTTACGCTTAGAGTCTAGTTGTTTTTGTCGTAGTTGTTGCTAACAGTTGTATTTTAAATTTTTAAGTAACTTATTTTTGTGTGTATTCTTTTGGGCGGGTTTAATTGTGGCTTGTATGATTTATTTATTACTTAGGTTTTTATTGTATTTATAACGTATTAAAAGTGAGCTCAAAATATCAAATGTTTACGATGTAAAACCTCAGCGAATTAGTTGTACCATTAATATATACAACTACATAGACTGTTATGTTATTATTCTCTAAGACTATTTAAGTTAATGTAAAATTAAGAAAAGCAATTTTAATTGGTTGCCTCAGCCTCCCACTAACAGTTGGCGCAAGTATCCCTGGTGAACAGCAACAACAGAGGCAATGCTTACACAATATAAAATATAGTATGTAGAATTTGCCTGAAAATGTGCTAACAAAATAGGAGCCTCTGAAGTTCTTAGGCATTCTTGGAATTTTTTTATGGTTTTAAAGTGTTGTTCTGACTACCAAGTCAGCAGCTGCTGCTGCTACTACTCGATACTGTCATCTTACTGCTATTGCCGCTCGAGGTTAGCTTAATTAATTAATTTTACGTTCCACTCTCCGTGAAAACCTCTACTGTGACATATATACTCGTATATATATATATATATATATATATATATATATATATATATATATATATATATATATATATATATATATATATACGAGACTGGTTTGAAAAGTCCGTGCAAAAATAAAAACTACTTATGTGTTCGGGGTAAACCTTTTTTATTTTTCGACATAGTCTCCTTTTTAGGCTTATACACTTCGTCCAACGATGTTCTAGTTTGTTGATCCCTTCCGAATAATAGGATTTGTCCAAGTCTACAAAATATCCATTAGTGTCTGCAATCACCTCCTCGTTTGAATAAAATCTTTGTCCCGCCAGCCATTTCTTCAAATTAGGGAACAAATAGTAGTCCGAGGGAGCCAAGTCTGGAGAATAGGGGGGATGTGAAACGAGTTGGAATCAAATTTCCATTAATTTTGCGACCACAACTGCTGAGGTGTGTGCTGGTGCGTTGTCGTGATGGAAAAGGACTTTCTTGTGGGCCAATCGCGGGCGTTTTTCTTGCAGCTCGGTTTTCAAACGGTCCAATAACGATGAATAATATTCACCTGTAATAGTTTTACCCTTTTCCAGATAGTCGATGAGGATTATCCCTTGCGAATCACAAAAGACAGTCGCCATAACCTTTCCGGCCGAAGGAACGGTTTTCGCCTTTTTTGGTGCAGATTCCCCCTTGGTAACCCATTGTTTAGATTGTTGTTTGGTCTCAGGAGTATAGTAATGTATCCATGTTTCATCCACAGTGACGAAACGACGCTTAAAGTCCTTCGAATTCTTCTAGAACAGCTGCAAACCATCCTTGCATTCCGTTTTTGGTCAAACGTGAGCATCTTGCGAATAGCTTTCTCATGTCCAAATGTTTATGCAAAATATTATGTACTCGTTCAGTCGAGATGCCCACAGCACTAGCAATCTCACGCACCTTAACTCTTCTGTCATCCATCACCATATCATGGATTTGATCAATGATTTCTGGAGTCGTAACCTCCACAGGCCGTCCAGAACGTTCAGCGTCACTTGTGCCCATATGGCCAATCCGAAAATTTTGAAACCACTTATAAACTGTTCTAATCGAAGGTGCAGAGTCACCATAATGTTTATCAACCTTCTCTTTAGTCTCCTGAGGCGTTTTGCCTTTCATAAAGTAATGTTTAATCACCACACGAAATTATTTTTCGTCCATTTCTTGAAAATCACTCGACTTCCTTGATTCACACGAATGCCAAACACAAAGAAATAGACCAATATGGCTGAAACTTGGTGTGCGTTCATTCAAGAGATGCTACTAACTAAACATGACCTCGATACGCGCCGGTGGTGCCATCTCTCGGACTTTGCACGGACTTTTCAAACCAACCTCGTATATATGTTACAATAGAGGTTTTCAAGAATGATGGAATGTAATATATTAATGTAATATTAACAATGAATTTGCACGACGTTTCACCAAAATCTCATTTGGCATTTTCAAGTGCTCCCACTGCTGCTGCTACTCGATACTGTGATCTTGCTGCTGCTGCCGCTCAAAGCTAATAAAGAAACGGACGTACGGTCACCGTCTTTTATAGGTCGGCATCTACGCAGATTGTAGGTGGGAGGTCGGTAGTGTTCGTCTTAGCATCGGTATTTGCCGGCTGGGTTTTAATTACGGGTTTCGGCGCTATGCTGACTCTTGCCTTCTCGATGTTTTGGTTATTCCTTGGTTTAACTAGTAGATCCTTCCATGCAGTGGAGATATGCGCTGGAGATGATGCGCTGAATATCTCCATCCCTGTAAATAAAATAATTTAACCCATGAAAACAACTTTATTTGTGTTTATTGATTTTTGTTTCTTTATTTCCAGACAATATTAAGTTACATAGCATCAAATGGAACAATTGATTTGTTGGAACTTATTCTGCAAGTGCCAGGACTCGATCCGAATAAACCCGATAACGAAGGCAATTCTCCATTACATTTTGCAGCACAAGCCGGTAAGTTATTTGAGGCTTACTAACTTACTTTGGAATTAAGATGGCTTGTTATTACAGACTTTCTTAAAATTTCAGAAAGTTTTAGAACTTTTATAATAAAAGAACAATTTTTAAAAAAAGCCTTATTTGATATTGCATAGCTTTCACGGAGATGTATTTCACTAGTAGTAATAGTTGCGATGACATCCGAAATTACCGTAATTTTTTTTTTGGAGTAATATAAGCAAAAATGACAGTACTTTCCAAAACTGCATTATCAGCAGTGCTTAAAATGATTACAAAGTACTTGGCGTTCCCACAATTTTAACATAGAATTATTGGCATTACCTATAACATTCAAAATAACATTTACGTTCCGTCCATTATAAAGTATTGGACGGGCTAGGAAGTAAATTTGTCTCGAAAACTGAAGAATTGTTTGATTAGTACCAGATATAGTGACAGTGTTTTGAGCATATATTTCTATCGTTAATTGAGTGTATGACGGAGAAACATTTCTTGTCTATTTTTATAAGAAAAATTACCACATTTTTAGTGTACTGGTTTTTTTTGTGGGCCTAGCACACGCGCTGCAGGGAAATTTCTAAAGCGCTACAAGAGCGACACGTGTGCGAAAAAAGCGATTCACGCTGGTCTTGAATCGCTGTAAATTATATTCGTTCGAGAACACAGTCCTGGGCAAATTATTCTAAAGGTTCTCCATATAAAAGACTACTTGAAAAGGGTTGTACGAGGAGTAACACAAGGTGGCTAGCCAGTTCCGGGTCTCCAATCAGGCGAAAAGCTGTCTTCTGAATAGAATCTAACAAATGCAGAGTATATTTGGGAGCAAAGCCCCAAACAAAAGAGAAGTATTCCATCGTTGGTTGAATTTGAGCTTTGTACAGAATTAACAGTTGTTGTGAAGTCTAAAGCTTTCTAGTTCGAAATAATATTCCCAGCTCTTGAGAAGCTCTCTTTGCTATACTTGCAACATGTTTATGTCAAGACATATTTAGCCCCAAATTCTTCTTCTTCTTAAGGTGCCGTGCAGATTTCTGTGTAGGCGTCTGTACCAAACTTCTCTTACCAGATGAGTTTGTTTAAAGCCTCATTTTGGAGAGACCAAAAATCACTTATTCCTGTCCAGCGACGAATATTGCGCTATCATGATAGTCTTAGCTTGAATTTAACCCTGCAATATTAGGCGTTGAAAGCTATAACGTTCCCCACGAATAATATAACCCAAGTATGAAATCTTTCTCCTTTTTATGTTTTCGAATAATTCGCGATCTTTCAGATTGGCTTTCTCGATCACCTTCTTATTTCTCACTCTATTAACCCAAGATATTCTCAGCATTCTTGACACTTTCAATGTCCATGTTTCAACACCGTACAGCAAAACGGAACAAACATAGCACTTAACCATCCGGTACCAGAGTTGTAGGTTAAGATTTTTATTACGAAGGAATTTGCGTAACTTGATGAAAGTTGCTCTAGCCTGCTCAACTCTGGCTTTAATTTTCATGTCCGGATCCCATTTGTCATTCACAAGGCGTCCCAGATATTTCAACTATAGCACGGGTTCTACATTCTCGCCATTTATATGAATTCGTAGGTCTTGATTTGGATTTCTACTAATGATCATAAATTTTGTTTTGTTTATGTTGATGCTTAATTCCATGTTTTCTCCTACTTTGTGTATAGCCTTCAATAATGCTTGAAGAGCATCTGCACTATCTGCCAGAATGCCAGTGTCTTCTCCATATCTGTTATTGTTGGTCAGAACACCGTTTACTTTGATACCCAGATCACTCTTCGACACTGCCTCAACGAAGGTTCTTTCGACATATAAATTAAACAGCATGAGTGACAAAACACCATCCTGTCTAACTCCCTTTCTTATTTCAAAATCTTCTGTTGTACAACCATTCATTCAACCATTACGTCTGCTGATTGATTCCAAAATAAGTCGACAACGATTTTTATATTTTTAGAATCTAGCCCTAGTTCTTGTAGATATTTCATGAGGAGGTCATGTTTAACGTTGTCGAATGCCTTCTCATAGTCTGTGAAGCACATAAGCACCTCCTGTCTCTGATCCAGACAATTCTGAACCAACATTTGGAGATTGAAGTTGGCTTCTCTCATCCCAAAACCCCCTTTAATTCCCAACTGACTATCTCCACTAATTTCTTTTCATTTCTTGTATAGTATCGTATGAATGATGCGCAATAAGACTTTGATAAAATGGCTCATGAGATTAATTAAGCGATAGTCCTCACATTGTTTAGAACTGGCTGTTTTTGGCAGGGTAATAAATGTAGAATGCAGCTAATCCTTCGGTATTTTCCCAGTATCATAAATGTTGTTAAAGAGTGTTGCAAGCTTTGTTAAAATATCATTACTGAGTTTACAGAATGTCTCTGAGAACATGTTATCTGGACCAGGGACTTTATCATTTTTCAGTAGTGAACTACCATGATCCACCTCACACTTCAATATTTCAGGGCCTCATTTCGGATATGAGAGGAGGGATTCTTCTTATATGTTCCAGCTATTTCTTTTATTTTCTTAAGAAGGTGGAAGAAAGCTTTTGAGAAGCTCTCTTTGCTATGCTTGCAACAAGTTTATGTCAAGATATATGTACCTCCAAATTAACGCCCAGCAAATTGAGTGACAATGCTAGAGGAATGGAGTGCCCCAATATAATTATGTCGGGTTTAACAACGTTAAATTTAAAAAAAAAAACTGCCGCCTGGGTTTTTGTAGCGTTAAATTCTACGTGGTTACTGTCACCCTAAGATAGAATTTCTTCCAGGCCTTTATTCAGTTGAACGACCTCCTACTATCTGCGGATATTTGCATAAAATATTCGAGCGTTCAAAATTAATGATGAGATAAGCTTACTCTCAACAAAGCTGTGGATTGGATTTCTGGTGTTATTCAGCATAATGTAAATGAGAAAGAGAGTAGGCGAAGGTACGGAGCCTTGGGGCACACCAGCGTTGATTGTGAAGGTGTTAGAAAGAAAGCTGTCAATTGCCACTCGTAAAGAACGCTTTTTGAGGAAACTTGAGAGTCATAAACACAACTTTTCGAACATACTAGAAGAGCGTAGCTTTGCCAACAATCCTTCGTGCCAAACACGGTCAAATGCCTTGGATATATCAAGAGCAACCGCTCGAGATTATTCACAGTGTTCAATTGCGTTGTTTCAAACATTTGTTACGTACTTTAGAAGATCTCCTGTTAGTCTACGTTTACGAAGGCTATATTGATGGTCGCTATATTTTCGATATTATTAACAGCAGTGCGACTGGTCGATAGTTGCTTGACAAGGTCTTCTTGCCTTTATTGGGTGTCAGCTGAACTGTACTGCATTTCCAGCAGAAATTAAATATCTCCTTTCTTTAGGATATTTTGAAAAGTCTACAGAAAACTGTTGTTAGTTCTCTCGCGCAGTTTTTGAGTTCTATGACAGGTATTCCGTTAGCACTAGAAACTTTCTTGGTGTCTAGCTTCATTAAAATACGTTTTATGATATTCTTAATTATTATTCTTAAATATTCTCCTCTTTAACATAAAAAATACTCTTTATTATAAATCTTTTATTTCTTATTTTGCCTTCTTATTTAACCATTTGTAAGATTCTCCCTCATTCATTTTGAGGCCTTGACTTAAGTAAAGAGTTAATGAAAAAACAATTTAAAAAAGCAATAGGACTGGTGTACCCGTACAAACAACTAAACAAAGAAAAATTTGATACACTCACTTACACCGGAAAATTGACGAATAAAATTCAAAATTTTTTCCATAAAAATCATGTAAACATTGTTTTCCGTACAAATAACACATTAGCTCGACATATTAAAAATAATAAAAGTAAAACAAAAAAGAAAATAAAACGGGGGTTTACGAATTATGCTGTGGCACTTGCAATAAAACGTATATAGAACAAACAGGCAGATTTTTTTATAAAATAATAAAGGAACATAAATAAAGCTATAGCATGAAAAACATGAAATCTCATTACGCTAAATATTTAACAGACGAAAATCATACGTTCAACGAAGATTTCAAAATTTTGCCTGATGGAAAGAAAGGAAAATTACTGAATTGTTTAGAACAGGTAGAAATTAACCAGAAAAAATCCTCAGGTTTATTATTCAACGATCAATTAGATGGGGGAGGGTCTCCTTTATTGAACTTGTTCTAGGTATTAAGGTAAATATTGTTAATGAATTTAGTACTTGTAATTAGGTGAACTATATATTCTGTAACATACTTTGTTAGTTACTTTACATCGTGCTCCAAAAGAAGACATACAGAATCTTTGGCATACTGACACTACTCAGTATATATATATATATATATATATATATATATATATATATATATATATATATATATATATATATATATATATATATATATATACAGTCCCTGGCCAAATTATTAGACGCACTGTATTTTTTTGAGTAATTTTATGTTTCTTAAGAGTTTTTATGCAATAATGGTATATTTAAACTACAATATTATTGATTTTTATTTAAAAGAATTGTTGTAGACTACATATTTGTATTTATTTTTAACATATGGCAACACTGTGTTGACAAAGTGATACATGAACGTAAACAAGTACAAACCTGTATCAGTCGCGATCGGAATCGAGTCAGGTACGGACGCGTTTCTGTGGCTTTATGGACTGTGATTGTTTGTTTAACAGTTTTATACTACTCAGTTATTAGTTTATTTTGTATGCAGTGTTTTAAAAATGTAATTGGACTATTTTCATTATGGGTAGAAAAGGCGATCTTTCACCACGTAAAAAAGCTGAAGTGAAGGCCCTTGTGATTGCGAAAACATTTACAAACCGAGAAATATCACGAAGATTGGAGGTTTCTGAAGCTAGTGTACGCCGCATAAAAAAGAAAATTGAGTCAGGGAAGGAATTAAGCCCGAAAAGAAAGAAAAGATGCGGTAGAAAACCAATTTTCACTCCACGGTCAGAGAGATGTTTGAAGAAAATTTGTGTAGAAAACAGATTTGCTACCACAAAGGTAATAAAATCACAACTCCAGGATGCTAGCGTAAATGCTTCTGAGCGCACTGTTCGAAGAAAATTGAAAGAATTAGATTTTTAGGCCTGTCGCCCCGCCAGGAAGCCCAAGTTAACAGCTGCAATGAAAGCAAAGCGCCTGAAGTGGGCAAAACAATGGCAAGACAAAGATGTGGCCTTCTGGAGATCGGTAAGATACAGCAATTTAATCAATAATTGATACATTATTATCATTTTCAGTTAAATAAAGCAAATAAACATGTAAGTTTATATATTTTTCCTATTTTTGACAGGTCTGCTTCAGTGACGAAAGCACATTCGAAATTTTGCAGAATAAAGCTCAGTATGTGCGTCGTCGTCATGGTGAAAAGTTTCATCCTGATTGTGTCGTCCCGACGGTTAAACATCCCACCAAAGTGATGATTTGGTCAGTCATCAGCGGCAAGGGCACTGAACGTCTGTACGTCGTCAAAGGAATAATGAGGCAAGATCAGTACAAAGAAGTATTACAAAATCGCTTGATTCCGCAGCTCAGAGAATGGTTTCCAAATGGGGAACCATTCACTTTCATGCAAGATGGAGCTCCCTGCCACACTGCTCGGTCTGTTAAAGCTTTTTTGGCAGAAAAAAATATCCCTCTGTTGGATTGGCCCCATTGAAAATGTGTGGGAGCTGATGAAAAGAGAAGTGGCTAAAGATGTGATTACCAACAAAACCCAGCTCCTAGAAAAGATTATTCATGTGTGGAATCATCATCCTCAAATGCAGGAGACAGTACAATCTTGCATTGATAGCATGCCGCGCAGAATTAAAGCTTTGATAGCGGCTAAAGGTGGCTCAACTAAATATTGACTTTTACTAACATTAATTTCACTTTTCTTTAAAACTTAATAAACTTATGCTTTTCTAAATTAATGCTGTTTTATTTATGTCAAATAAATAGGTAATTGATTGGATAAAATAAAAATAAAAAACAAATCAATTTAAAATAATAAAACGGTACAATATCACTCGGTAATTAATATTTTACATGAAATCTTGCAGTGCGTCTAATAATTTGGCCAGGGACTGTATATATATATATATATATATATATATATATATATATATATATATATATATATATATATATATATGTGTATATATATATATATATATATATATATATATATATATATATATATATATATATATATGTGTATATATATATATATATATATATATATATATATATATATATATATGTGTATATATATATATATATATATATATATATATATATATATATATATATATATATGTATATATATATATATATATATATATGTATATATATGTATATATATATATATATATATATATATATATATATATATATATATATATATATATATATATATATATAGTTTCACTATGTTAGCTTCATCAGGAGCGATGATTGACTAAAGCTAAACTAGAAATCTAGCTATACTTAGCCTAAGATCTGAATTACTCAACCGGAACTAATGGCCTGGGCGGGGCCATAATTTCTGGTCGAGTAACGAGTAGAACAGACTATAAGGAATAGGCCCTCCGTCTTTCGTTAAACTACTTTTAGATTTTATAATTTACGTACTTGCATGTGCCTTCAATAATCTCCTAATAGATACAACTTTAAATAATCTTGGATTATCTAATGTTACAGTATGATTAGCTTCAAGGGCATGTTCGGCAATGCTAGATTTTTCTTTTCTACCGTATCCTCAGTGTGCTAAATCTTCTTTAAATCTTGATCATCTAGATCGATTAAAAACAAGATTTAAAGAACATTTGGCACATTTAAGATAGGTAGAACCGAAAAATCTAGCATTGCCGAACATGCTCTTGAAGCTGATCATACTTTAACCTTAGATAACCTAAGATTAATTAAAGATGTATCTGATAGGAGATTGTTGAACGCATACAAAAGTATGGAAAATATAAAATGTAAAAGTAGTTTAAATAAAAACAGAGGGCCTATTCCTTATAGTCCCTTCTACTGGTTACTTGACCAGAAATGACGGCCCCGCCCATGCTATTAGTTCCACTTGAGTAACTCAGATGTTAAGCTAAATATAGGTAAGGTAGATTTTTAGTTTAGCTTCAGTCAATCATCGCTCCTAATGAAGCTAACATGGTCAGCGAAACGCACGTCGAGCGCAAAAATAAAGTGTAGTAGTGATATATACTGAGTAGTGTAACAATACCGTTAAAATTTGGCATAAAACATATAATATTGCTGTTTATTACAAATAGCTAAGAATTTATTCCCTAATAAGAGTAATAAAATTGACCTTAAAATAGTAACCTGAACTTCTACATAAAAACGGACAGCCTTTAAACTAAAAGCCTCCGTTTTAGACACATAACAAGTTTTTTCCGGTAATATCAGACAATCCTAACAACTCGCAAGAAAAAATATTTTATGTCCGACATCCGAATAATGTTACGCGAATCGATATTCGATACTTACAATTTACGCGTGACAACAAAAACTAATAGAGCGAAAAAAAGCCTGTATTTTATTGAAGTTTTATGATTTTGTTTCTTTTTACGTTCCTTGCTAAAAGAAAGTATTGTATTCGCGTAAAAATTGCACTTCGAAATTTTTGCTTTTCTTTACGTTTTAGAGCTCATGAAAAACATAGTCGCTCATTTTCGTCGGTCTGTTGCCACGATAACTCTGGAACGAAGTAAGATATCAATTTCAAACTTCGTGCATAGATATTATCTAATGAGAGGATGAAGCCTTTAATTTTTGAACCACATCGCTTTAGGCCAAGAGGGTGAAACGGGTGGGGTGATAAATTTTATTTAGTATTAATAATAATGTGGCAACTTTTCCCGGTTTTTTGGTCAAATAATAAATAAATGTTATGCCCAAATATTTACAGGTAATAATATAAGAGATGGGGAAGAAGATTAAGGGGGTTGATTCGTATATATCGTATTATATGTCCTTTTTAGGGTTTTTTAATTCGCGAAATTCAAACATTAGTTCCAATTGGAACTCAGGAAGTGATTAAAAGGAGCCGGGGTTGTTTAATATTGTGAAATTTAATCAACATTTTGAAATATTTACAGCTTTTTTGGACAAATTTTAAGCAAATTATTTATAGTAAAATACGAGTATGTAAGGGGTTAAAGGGGGGTAATAGGTCTTTTTCATGGGTTTTTGAAGTAAGGAAATTTGAAAAGTAAGTTATTTTTACATTACTTTTAATTTTAAAGGGGGAAGGATGTGAAAGAGGTGGA
Source organism: Pachyrhynchus sulphureomaculatus (assembly GCA_019049505.1). Classification (NCBI taxonomy): domain Eukaryota; kingdom Metazoa; phylum Arthropoda; class Insecta; order Coleoptera; family Curculionidae; genus Pachyrhynchus; species Pachyrhynchus sulphureomaculatus. Next base: position 52,975,262 of record CM032451.1, on the reverse strand, counting down.
GTGGTCAAATATGGTATACTTTTAATAATATTATGGAAGTTTTTGGCTGCGATAATGAATAAATTTTAAGCATAATTATTTATTTACTATCAATAATTATGCAACGTATTTATTAATATGTAGGCTGAAAAGTTTTTGGTCTAGCTACCGAAAACACATTTTTTTGCAAAATTCCACTTTATTTATCAATATAGTCTCCTTCAAGAACGATACAATCAGTTCAATGCTTTTCTAACATTTCTATACCTTTCTTGTAGAAGAATTTGTTTTTGCCTTCAAAATAGGCCTCAGTTTCGGCAATAACTTCTTCATTGGAGCCAAATCTCTTTCCCGCGAGCATTTTTTTGCCAATAGATAATAGTCACTGGGGGACAAATCTGTAGAATACAGTGGATGAGGAAGCAATTCGAACTTCAATTCATGCAATTTTGCCATCGTAACCATTGACTTGTGACACGATGCATTGTCTTGATGAAAGAGCAATTTTTTCTTGTTTATTTGGGGCCGCTTCTTTGCGATTTCTGCTTCAAACGCAGCAATAACTTTATATAATATTCCCTTTTCAACATAGTCGATGAAAATTATTCCATGTACATCCCAAAATATAGAGGCCAAAACCTTCCCAGCCGACTGTTGTGTCTTTGGTCGCTTCAGGAGGCCTTCACCGGCTGCTGTCCACTCAGCTAACAGCTGATTTGATTCCAGTGTATAGTAGTGGATCCATGTTTCATCCATTGTCACATATCGCATGAAAAATCCCTTTTATTACGCTTAAACAGGTCCAAACAGTGCTCAGATCATCAATAATTTGTTGTTTTGGTCCACGCGTTCAGCATCGTTTGTATCTGTACGGCCGCGTTTTAATTCCAGTAAATGATGAGTGATTTTCCAAGGGCAGAGTCCCCGTAACACTTATCAAACCATTGCTTTACATAAACAGTATTTTTTCGTATCAAAAACAGTGTTTAATCAACACACGAAATTCAATTATTTCCATTGTTTTGAAAATATCAAAAATAGCGTCACTAAAACCATAACTTGTAAACTAATCGTCGATATGTCATTAAATTTTGACACGTATCATTTGGAGGTTGGTACTTCCTAAAAATTATAGGGATTTTTTTAAAAAGGGCCACATCTATGTGTCAGACCAGAAACATTTCAGCCTACGTGTTATGAGATTCGATTTCCAGTACAGAACGCCACCGAATATCGCCGAATGCGATTTCAGTTGCTAGTCCAGCAAACAGGGGACAAAAAGCGGTCATTTCAGGAAAAAATATAGAAGTTTTTTCTTAACTATTCTTTTTGGGGTGCTGAATCCGAATTTTATCTTTGCCACCTCGTAAATGTTGTGTTTTTGAGTAAAACGCAAAAAAAAAACGGCCAAAAACAGTATTTCGTTTATATATAATAATATACTACACTAAATTTTCTACAAATTATATTCTACAGATTTTTTTTGTCAGACTAATGGTTTAAACCGCTAGAGCGCTTTGAAATGTAGTGAAATTTCGGACATAGCGCTAAGCCAAGAACAACTCCCTCATTCCCGCTCGGAGCTCTATTTTCTAGTCCTAGTGGGGCTCCGCTCCCAAACATACACTGCATTTGTTGGATTCTGTTCAGAGAAGAGCGGTCCGTCTGATTGGGGACCCGGAATTGACCGGCGGCCTTGATTCGCTGGAACATCGAAGAACGGTTGGCGACTTGAGTCTGTTCTACAAGTATTTTCATGGAAAGTATTCGAAGGATGTAGCCCGCTTAATTCCTCCCAAAGCGGTGCATGTTAGAAATACACGTCGCGCTGGTGCTTCGCATCCGTATGAGGTTCAGCTTGTTACTCCGCGTACAACGCTTTTCAAGCAATCTTTTATATGGAGAACGTCATCCCTTTGGAATAATTTGCCCAGCGCTGTGTTTCCCACCGAGTACAATTTACAGCGATTCAAGAACAACGTGAATCGCTTTTTCCGCACTCGTGCCGCTCCTGGAGCGCTTTAGGGACTTCCCTGCAGCACGTGTGCTAGACACATAAAAAAAAAAAAAAAATGTTCTAGTCACAAATGTAAGTTAATAATTTTACTAAATATCATCTAATTGAATTGTTTTAAATGCTATTGAAATTATACAATAACAAAAACAGACTCCAGCTCCTTTTAGCTTCTTTCTGGGTTAAAACTGAAAACAATGGAAAAATAACCTAATTTTTGGATTCCTCGAATTCAAAAACCCCGAAAAGATATACTGGACGCAACCCCTTTTATCTTCTCCACCACCGCTTTCACCTATTGTCATGGGCATAGCTAGCCTTTGAGCTGGGGGAGGAGCAGTTTGTCAAAAACTCAAAAATCCATTAATGTTTTTTGTTCTTGTATTACTGCAATTTTTTAGACCCTCAACGTTTCAGGGGAGCCAATATTGTGAAAATAGAGCTCCGAGCTAGAAATGAGGGAGTACTCTTAGTTTAGCGGTATTTCCGAAATTCACTAAATTTCAAAGTACACTTGCAGCTAAACGGTTCACCTGACAAAAAACCTATAAAACACAATTTGTTGGAAATTTATCTATCTATATATGTTATTTGTAGTTCATTTTTGTATGAAAATGCTTTTCGAAAAGTGCGTAGTTTTCAAATTATAAGCGAAAAATTAAATAAAATTTTCGCAGTTTCTTGTATTGTACTCACAACATTTACGAGGTAACAAAATTGATATTCGGATTCAGCATCCCAAAAAACATAAAGAACAATTGGGAAAAACCTTCTATATTTTTTTCCTGAAATGACCACTTTTGTTCTATGTTTACTGAACTATCAACTGAAATCGCATTCGGTAGTATTCGGTGACGTTCTTTGCAGGAAAGGGAAGCTCATAGTACCTACTATCTAAGCTAACAAGAGGTTCTTTGGAGGCAAGTCGAGCTAGTTTTCAAAACTCAAGGAAAACAAAAACTATCTCCATACTTGCATTTTCATCGAAGTAAATATCGGTAATATAATATATACGCTAATGTACTCATGTTTCTTGTATGATTGCTTAATTTTGATGAGTTCCTTGAAGAACGTTATAAGAAATTTAGAGTTCACTATCTCCAAAGAAGATTTTCATACAAAAATCGTGTGTAAACGCTATTGGTAAAAGCTTGTCGAGGTAGGAAAATTTGGGATTTAAACTACAATAAAAATTAATATTAATAATTTTCAAAAGAGTTTTGAAATTTAGGGTTTTTTCCACTTATTTCCCACTGTGGGTCGGTCTACCCATCTGCCAGCACTCTAAGTCTCATACAAAATGATATTATATTACTTGAAACAGACATAAAACGTATAGTTTTTGAGCGATATCGTTTTAGGGGAAGGGTTTGAAAGGGAAGGGTGTCAATATGTTATGATTTTAGTTGGATCATGGAAAATGTATTTTCTCTTCATTTGAGAAACTAAAATTTGCTAGTTATTTTAGAACTTCGTGTTTACAAGAAGGAGAGTAAATCACTTCCCCGATTTTTTTTATTTGCAGGTCAAGTTGAATGTCTCAATTGTCTAGCCAGCAGATGTAGAGGTGTTGACATTGATGCCAGGAATAACTTAGGATTTACCCCTCTTATGAAAGCTGCCTTACAAGGGAGGAATAAATGTGCCAAATTGCTGTTGTTTGCAGGTAAAATACTATTTTTTCATTTACTAGTTTGTAAACTATTAATTCTTTCGCCCGCGTGTGTCTAACAGTTGTCGTCGATAAACGACGTATGGAAGACTCAAAAGTGAGAAATAAAAAAGATAATGACACAACATACATAAGTGCTACCTACTACTTATCTGAAACTACAGTAGACGCAGTAAAGCAGTCGTTTTAGATCCTCAACATCTCAACTAATAATCTTCTTTAAAAAAAAAATTAAGAAACTAAGATGGGCTAAATAGCAAGCTACTGGATGGAGTTCAGCATCTTATTCAGAAAATATATATAAAATAGGTAACGACGTAGGAAATTAAAAAAAAAAAGAGCAAAAACTCAGTCACCGAAAGAGAAAAGGCATGAAAATAAATTAGACATCTTTACCAAATCACAATCAGAAAACAAAAAACCCAGAGGCAAGAAAAATTAAACCACATACAAGAAGCCTGAAAACACGAATTCAAACGTCCCGGCATAACTTAAAATCCACAAAATGAATGAATTCCAAAAATGAGAGTTACAACTGCAAAAAAAAATGATAAACCACCTTTCAACTTCACACCATTGTTTAGCAACAAAGTGACAGGATATCTAAAACACACAACAAAAGAAAAGAAGCGGCCGAGTACAAGTCGGACTTGCGCAGTCAGTGTTCCGTATAATCATTGCTTTTATCTTAAAATAAAATCCTTACCTAGGCTAAGTTAATTAGGCCCCTGACATGTATATATCTTAGGATCCATTTTACCTAGCCAATAAATCAATCTAGCTCTATCTAAAATCTAGTTATTAGTATATTAAAAAACTTCCACCATACTGTCAAGCAATATAGTTTTCATAGTTCTTTTTTATACCAGATAAATTGTCAGACGTAATGTACTCGTGATAATTTTCGCTCAATCTACAGAATGTTTTCAAAATTTTTTGATTAGTTTTTTCGAGATAGAAAGTGACAGGGATTTTTGGCCATTTTTTTCAAGTAATACAAAGTATTTTTTGTTCACTTCCAATTTCACTACATAAAACTAACCCCCTAAGACAAAATTTCAAAACTATACGACTCTGATTGGACCATCAGTTTCTATATTTGTGCCAAATTTCAACTTTCTAAGTCAAATAGTTTCGGAGAATATCGGGTGTGACAGACAGATACCGAAGTGATCCTTTAAATGTTCCATACGGAACACTAAAAGTCCAATAGTATTAAGAAGAAAATGCAACAACAGTGACACTAAAAAAAAAAACCTTGGCTTCGGAAGAGATACACTATCAGCAGAAAGAGGAACTTACCCAACAACTGTGAAGAACTTCGAAAAGGTGACAAAGCTTTCCGAAAGCCAAAAATACGGCTGTCATACTTACTTACCAACTGAATAAAAACCCCTCCATATTACCATAACTGACATTGCAAAAACCATAAAAGAAAAGGATGTACGAGAGATCAAAATATATAAAGATAGTTCACTGACGCCACAAGAACAGTGCCCCAATATCCCTGGTTCTGGTCCTGCTCCTAAGAGCAGGAAAAGAGTATACAACTTGAAAGAAATAAATCTAAAATTAGAAGTAAGAATTTAAGCGCAGTCGTCGCTCAATTTAGTACTACAACTGACAATTGTATGGACATCCTTCCTTCCTTCCTATATAATGTCGAACCCCGTCAAATGTGTCCAAGGGCATCAATGGGAAAACTTGTAACAAAGCTGAAGAAGAACTTGATGAACGTGTAAACAGTTTCGGCCCACACTTTGCTTGTTACATGCATAGGATTCATTAAAAGTTTAACAGTAATAACCTATCCAAAGAAGCAATAGCCACTTTGACTAAAACTGAACACCATTAATTATATATACATTTTGAAAATAAAGTCGACATTTTTAAAGCTGGAGATGAAATCAATGAAGGAATATATTTTGTACCTAAAACTGAAAACTGCCACAACACCGTGGTAAGATACAACGAATCGTATCTACGTATCTAGGTATAATTCGTTATATCCTACCACCATACATATATACATACATATATATACATACATAGATACATACATATATATATATATATATATATATATATATATATATATTATATATATATATATATTAATTTTAATTTTGGGTGTAGGTTCATTTAATTAATACACTTCAGTTTTTTGGTTTAAAAAATTTTTTATTTGACGTTTCGCCCCGGGATTTGGGCATTTTCAAAAATTTTTTCTTTGGTGTAATTTTTATTTCTCGAAAATAAGCGAACCTGACCAATACATTTCGGTCTATTAGTCAAGTTCGCTTATTTTCGAGATATGAATATTACACCAAAGAAAAAATTTTTGAAAATGCCGAATTCCAGGGGCGAAACGTTAATTAACTTTTTTTTTAGAACTTAAAAACTCCAGTGTATTAATTAAATGAACCTACACCCAAGATTAAAATTAAAAGACTGATGTACATTAAGGTTCAAAAAATCAATTTCTATGTATATACTTACAAATGTAACAGGTTTTTTTCTCTAATTAAGTATATACGTTAAGCATTTCACTAACCATGTAGCAAACGCAATCAAACAAAAAAACACGAGAACGAGAACAGCTTAGTTGGAGAATTATAAAAGTCTTAAGAGGTAGAATAATACTAATAACATTTTTAAAGGTTCTTTTTAGAACGAAAACCAACTGTGAGAAATACCATGATGCCGAAATGGCATTTAAAAAATGGAGTACCATTTCGGCTTCATGGTATTTCTCACAGTGTCTTACTATGGAGAACATCATCCCTTTGAAATAATTTTACCCAGGGCTGTGTTTCCCACCGAGTACAATTTACAGCGATTCAAGAACAACGTGTTTTTTCCGCACACATGCCGCTCCTAGAGCGCTTTAAGGACTTCCCTGTAGCACGTGTGCTAAACCCATAAAAAAAAACAGTTGGTTTTGGTTCTAAAAGAACCTTTAAATATGTTATTAGTATTATTCTACCTCTTAAGATCTTTTTAATTCTCCAAATGCGCTGTTCTCTTGTTTCATTGCATGTGTGTGTGTGTGCTACCTGGTTAGTGAAATGCTTAACGCATATACTTAATTAGAGAAAAAAACCTGTTACATTTTTACAATTATATAGCTTACATAAACTTACATGTCACACCTCCTAACGAACATCTTAATTTTCCTTCTGTCGTTTGTTTGCATTTCAGTATCCAGAAGAAGCTACCAATAAGGCAGCGAAAGCTTAATTTAAAAAAAATAAAAGACAGAAACTAAAACCTAAATGTCTTTGATTGCTCATCTCTATTTCCTCATAAAGGCCTTTCCCAGAAATTCAATTTTCGATTGTTTTTTGTTTTATATATATATATATATATATATATATATATATATATATATATATATATATATATATATATATATATACATATATATATATATATGGAATCACTAAGAAGGAAGACAAAAATCAACGCCTTATCTTCATACTCGTAAAATGTAGCAGTAAGAATCAAGTTGTGTCTCTAACTAATACTAGCCCAATACCAAACAACTTGTTGCTTTCCATATGTATTTTAATTTTTTATAATTCTTAATTAACAAACACTCAATTCTCCATTTTGTGTCTACAAGTTAATTTTCGACCTGTAATACTAATAAAAACTTTACTAGACTATTTTTACTATTTAATTTAATATTTTACATCAAATTATGTTTAACTCCGTAACGTTAGCGTGCTTACGTTCAGCATTAGGCTTTTTTTTATTTTCCTTATTAGCATGAAAATTAAATTAAAAAGCTGACAAATACTAAAAATAAGCCGGACAAAGTCATAAGGAATTTCAAACTGTATAGTATTAAAATACATTAAACAAAATTAAAGTTTAGCATTTATTATTATACATATTAAATTATTTTCTTTCACGGAGAGAGAGAAATAAATAAATTGAAATAGAAACTACATTTTTTTAAGTCATACCTCTTCCAATATGACAAGAACATGCTTGGAAAGTCTAGTAATGTTACATTTTCTCTTGTTAAAAATCTTTTCTAAACCATCTTAACGCTTTAGAAGTTTTCTTGCAATGAAAACCACAAACTTTATAAAAAGTCACTTGGAGTTTCAAAACGAATTATACAACAAAGTTGTGTCGTTGAGAACTTCTTATTTCTTGTTATTGGAATTTTCTTTTTATTGTTTTTAACCAGCTTTTATTACAAAAACGGAAAGTTTTATTTTTAATATAACAGAAAATTTTTAGTAAGTAAAGTTTAAAAGTAAGGGTTGATTCTATTGAAACTTGTTAAATTAGTTTTTATTGCAGATATAAACGAGTGTTCAGATGGACAAAATCTTTGCGAAACTTTAATGATACGAATCGAAAAGTTCAAAAGTCAGAGTTCTCACCTTGAGAAATTCGTTCATTTGGGGCCTGGAATTAAAACGGATAAAGAACTAGGCTCTTCTGGACGCAACTAATATGATATTTAAAGGCAAGACTCGATATTCTGTTTTTGAATAACTTTTAGAAATCAATGTTATTCCATTTAAAATAGTAATCTAAAAAACAACTGAGATTAAACGCTGCATCGCGGATGATCAGACACAATAATCATGTTTTACGGGAACCTTACGACAGGAGCACAATGGATCCTATCCCATATTTGATCTGTAAATAAAATGGCTTTCACTTTGGCACCTGTGGGGACACGGGACAGAATATCACTCCCCTCTCGGTGTGATAACATCCCATCAGTTTAGACTGCGTAAACTTGCTTAAAGTTTCGTGGCTGTGCCAATGTCCCCGGACTATAGAAAAAAAATAGCATTATGAAGCTCCCAGGATCAAAAAAGTTTTGGAAGTTAACTAGTCCCCCGTTCGGATCTTAGGGTGGAGCTGATTTAGCTGCGTCAGATGGAGAGATCGGAATTTTAAGATAGATTTTTGTAACGTAGGAGGTTTAAACATAGATTCAGTGCATCAACACCTGCATTCAAATAAGCCTCATATATTGGCTCTCTACGAAACCAATATTCCGGGTTTAGGCTTAACTAAAAATATCGACTTAATATACCATAAGGTGTATATGCTGCCTTTATCTACCACCAAGTGATACTAATTTTAGAACACTTTTTGCTTCTCTTGCAGAGACCATTAATCATTTACCAATTGCCATCCCGCTCGACTTTAATGCCTACAATATCAACTTGCTTAAGTATTTAAATACGACCGACGAGCGAGGTCGTAACGCTGAATCATTCTGAATCAGTTGTGTCTTTACTCAGCTTATCGATGAACCAACATCGATCCCTAATGAAGACCAGTATATATACATATAAATGCATTACATTCACAGATAACATAAATACCACTACTTCTGTTTACCATAACTAAGTGAACTATAATAGAAAATAATCGTCACTAAATTTTGACAGTATCATTAAAAGAATAAAACACTTTTTCATTGCCAATTAGTGATATTTTACGAGAAAAAAAACATTTATTTTTACAGCATGTTTCACTAGGTAAATAAGAAGTTATGTGTTTAACAGCTCTCATGCACGTTGAATGGCGATGTCAACTATTTTGAAATTTATTAAAAATCGGTACTTATTAGATATATCTTTAATTATATATATAAATATATATATATATATATATATATATATATATACATATATCTATAATATATATAAAATGCAACGCCTCTCTGTCCGTTAGTGCGCTTATCACTGGAGAACCACTTATCCGATTTACGTACTTTTTTTTAAAACATACATATGTTCTCTGGCCAGGTTATAGGCTATATTTTATTGCGATAGGTAGCATAAGGAATGAGCAGTGACGATAATAGTGAATGAAGTCGGAAAACAGTTTGCCGCTAGCGCGTCCCCTTGCAGTACACATCCTAAACCATTAAATATAGAACAATATTATGTAGCAGAGAATATCTATAATCTATAATATATAATAAAATGCAATGTATCTCTGTCTGTCTGTCTGCCCATTAGTGCGTTTATCGTGCGAGAACCACTTATCCGATTTACGTGTCTTTTTTTAAATTCATACATATATTCTTTAGCCAGGTTATATAATAATAATAATAATCTATATCTATAATATATATAAAATGCAACGTCTCTCCGTCTGTCTGTATGTCCGTTAGTGCGCTTAACCCTCGAGAAACACTTATCCGATTTACGTGATTTTTTAAATTCATACATGTGTTCTCTGACCAGATTACAGATATATATTTTTTATTACTTCTATAATATATATAAAATGCAAAGTATCTCTGTTTGTCCGTTAGTGCGCTTATCACTGAAGAACCACTTATCCGATTTACGTACTTTTTTTTAAAACATACATATGTTCTCTGGTCAGGTTATCTATAATATATATATATATATATATATATATATATATATATATATATATATATATATATATATATATATATATAAATGCAACGTCTCTCTGTCTGTCTGTCTGTCCGTTAGTGCGTTACGTGCAGTGACGATAATAGTGAATCAAATCAGAAAAAAGTTTGCCTCTAGCGCGTTCTTTTGCAGTTCACTGCCTAAACCATTAAATATGGAACAATATCATGTAGCAAAGGATATCTATAATATATATATATATATATATATATATATATATATATATATATATATATATATATATATATATATATATATATGAAATGCAACGTCTCTGTCTGTTTGTGCGTTTATCACTGGAGAACCACTTATCCTATTTACGTGCTTTTTTTTAAACATGCTAAACCATTAAATATGGAACAATATGATGTAGCAAAGAATATCTATAATATATATAAAATGCAACGTCTCTCCGTCTGTATGTCTGTCCGTTAGTGCGCTTATCACTGGAGAACCACTTATCCGATTTACGTGCTTTTTTTTAAAACATACGTATGTTCTCTAGCCAGGTTATCTATAATATATATAAAATGCAACATCTCTCTGTCTGTCTGTCTGTCTGTTAGTGCGTTACTTGCTTTTTTTTTAAAAAAAACATACATATGTTCTATGGCCAGGTTATAGGATATATTTTATTGCGTTAGGTAACATAAAGAATAAACAGTGACGATAATAGTGAGTCAAGTCGGAAAAAAAAAAGTTACCGTTAGCGCGTTCTCTTGCAATACACTGCCTAAACCATTAAATATGGAACAATATCATGTCGCAAAGAATATAATATATATATATATATATATATATATATATATTTATATATATATATATATAAAATGCAACGTCTCTCTGTCTGTCTCTCCGTTAGTGCGCTTATCACTTGAGAACAACTTATTCGATTTACGTGTTTTTATAAATTTATGTATATGTTCTATATAATTCGATATAAGCCTAGATAATGGGAGATAAGGTAAGATAATGGGAGATAAGTATAAATAATGGGAGATAAGGATAAATAATGGGAGATTAGCAGAGATAAGTCTAGATAATGGAAGTTATGGTGAGATAATGGGAGATAAGGAGAATTAATGGGAGATAAGGAGAAATAATGGGAGATGAGCAGAGATAAGCCTAGATAATGGAAATTATGTAGAGGTAATGGGAGATAAGGAGAAATAATGGGAGATAAGGGGAAATAATGGCAGATATTTTATTACGTTAGGTAACATAAGGAATAAGCAGTCATCAAGTCCACGCGAGCAGAGCCGCGGTCACTGCTAGTATATATATATATATATATATATATATATATATATATATATATATATATATATATATATATATATATATATATATATATATATATGTATATATATACATATATAGCAAACTTGAAATCCTTGGGGTAAGCGCTCATGAAAACAGGGCTAGAAAGTTTAATCACCTTTTTAGCTTTGGGTCTTTTCTTCTTCAGTTATACAAATATAGTAGAATATTGGTTTCTAAGGTTTAAAAAAGAGCAAAAAAACCCTTAAAAAACACGTAGGCTGAAAAGTTTTTGGTCTACCTACCTAAAACACATTTCTTTTGCAAAATTCGACTTTATTCATCAATATAGTCTCCTTCAAGAGCGATACAATCAGTCCAATGCTTTTCTAACATTTCTATACGTTTCTTGTAGAAGGATTTGTCTTTGCCTTCAAAATAGACCTCAGTTTCGGCGATAACTTCTTCATTAGAGCCAAATCTCTTTCCCGCGAGCATTTTTTTTGAGGTGTGCTAATAGATAATAGTCGCTGGGGGCCAAATTTGGAGAATGTGGTGGATGAGCAATTCGAACTTCAATTCATGCAATTTTGCCATCATAACCGTTGATTTGTGACACAGTGCATTGTCTTGTTGAAAGAGCACTTTTTCTTGTTTATTTGGGGCCGTTTCTTTGCGATTTCTACCTTCAAACCCACCTGTAACTTTATATAATATTGGCTATTAATGGTTTTTCCCTTCTCAGCATAGTCGATGAAAATTATTCCATACGCATCCCAAAATATAGAGGCCAAAATCTTCCCAGCCCACTGTTATATATATATATGTCATCCATTGTCACATATCGCATGAAAAAATCCTTTTTATTGCGCTTAAACAGGTCCAAACAGCGCTCAGAATCATCAACACGTTGTTGTTTTTGGTCCACTATGAGCAAAGGCGATACCCATTTCGAACAGAGCTTTCTCACGCCCAAATGTTCATGCAAAATATGACCAACAGGTTCTTTTAATGTCTCTAGGGTGTCAGCTATCTCACGCAATTTCACTTTACGGTCATCCAAAACAATTTTGTGGATTTTTTTATGTTTTTCAGTGTAACCACTTCATTTAGGCATTCAGCATGATTTTGTGTTGTACGACGCGTTTAAATTTAGCATACCAGTAAATGATGAGTGATTTTCCAGGAGCAGAGTCCCCGTAATACTTATCAAGCCATTGCTTTGCTTGAACGGTATCTTTTCCCATCAAAAAACAGTATTTAATCAACACACGAAATTCGATTTTTTCGATTATTTTGAAAATATCAAAAGTAACGTCACTAAAACCACAGCAACTTGTAAACTAATCATCGAAATGTCATGAAATTTTGACACATATCGTTTGAAGGTTGGTACATCTATGCGTCAGACCAAAAATTTTTCAGCCTACATGTTTTAAACATCAAAAATTACTTCATAACTTTAGGTTATTTTTTGTTATTTTGTAAACCTTAGATACTAAGTTTATACTGTATTTGTAGCTCTGAAGAAGAAAGTAAAGTATTTTCGAAAGCTTGGCGTAGCTAAAAAGGTGTTTAAAACTTTTTAGCCTTATTTCCACGATCGCATACCCTAAGAATTTCAAGTTTGCTGTTAAACTAGTCGGTCAAGACTTAATACTAATCATACAGTTGAAACATAATTATTGAATTTTTGTTATGCGTAATTTAATTAAAAGGCACTAAATTTTTTTAGCTAGAAACAATGTTTCATGCCTCATGAAAAATTGGTATATTTGACATACGAGATTGCTGATCAATACCATCTATTTAGAGAGTACCCCATATGTATGGAATGATTCCACAGCATTTATTATTCGGGGTATCAAAAAAATGTTTAAATAAAAGTTATAGGGTGTTATACAGTACACATGCTGACGTTGACGATAAAATGTTTTGAACTGTCAGTTCGAAGAAATTACGCCATCTTAAAACGTTTATTGCTGCATTTTGTGAAACTGCAATTTGAGCATAATATCATAATATTTTGCTAACTACGGATTGGGTAATAGGTTCTCGATTCGGATATTCTGCATTAAAAAGATCACACACCTCCTGTAGTGTTCTCCGATCGTCTCCGTAACCAATCATCATTAACAACGTGATTCTTACAGTTTCTGTTAAATGTACCAGTATGATATTACGCTCAAATTGCAGTTTCACAAAATGTAGCAATAAACGTTTGCGTCAATAAATCATTTTTTGACGCGTTAAGTCGTTACCTGACAGTAAATGTTTGACACAAGCAAGCTTAAAAAAAAATTTTGATTTGATCACCTTAATTTTAAATATTAATAATTCCAAAACAGTTCAATTTAGACATATGATATGTTAGACACATAATATCTAGAATTTTTAGTAGGATTCGAAAAGAATATAATATATAGGGCTTTCCATTTAAAAAAGTAAGATTACTTAATTTCTTCGAACTGACAATTCAAAACATTTTATTGTCAACATCAGCATGTGAGTCGTATAATACCCTATAACTTTTATTTAAACATTTTTTTGATACACCGAATAATAAATGCTGGGTAATCATTATTCCATACATATAGGGCACCCTGTATATAAAGTGTGTGGTTTGTTATAAACCTCAAAAAGCAAAGATGACGAAGATCATAAGAGTAAGGCAGAAACGGCGTATTATAGAACACAGAGAAACATAAACTGCCTGTTCAAGCTATAAATAACGATAATTTATTATTTTTCTAAAAATATAACTGACTGAGAAAAACAATTACTTTAGTCTTGCTTTCTTTTCAGCAAACACAGTTTGCTAAATATCAAAATAATCGGCCAAAATCTCGGTTTCATGAAATTAAGAAAGACCACTTGAGTTATTCCTTAATAAATTTGTTTGAAACGAAAAATCAGTGGCTCACATTTCTAGAAAAAATATAAGGCATATATTCCACGAAAGAAAAAAAAATAACTAAAAATGACGAAAACCTACTGGTTTCTTCCACCTACCAATGAAAAGAAAAATGAATTGTTAATTGTCTACAATGAATATTTTCAAGAATTTGGCTTAATTTGTAAGTTTAAGTCTTCCTTTTAATGATTTTTTAAACCTAAGCTACTGAACCCCGTCTTTTTTTTAAATTTCTAGAACAAACTTTGTTCCCCCTCAGGACCTACGTTTTGAAAAATAGACGTTTCTAGGTCTTCCATTGCCTGCGAAAATTTTGCACCGAATTTTGACAGCTGTTTTAAAAGTGCCAACCACTGTGCATCGCCTAGGTTTTTCTATTATTCTTTTATACTTTTCTCATTTTTATGACTGTGCTGTTGAAGTGTATGTTATGTCTTGATTATTTTCACAAAAATAATTAAAACAATATTACGTCTTTGCGGTTTACGTGCGTAACTCGATTGAATTCTATTCTACAAGGTGCTCACTTAGTATAACTCTTTGAAGAGTCTAGAACTAAGAATCTTTTACTGACAATAAAGGAGGTCAAACCTACAGATATAACTATTATACAATGATGTTAACTAACCATGATTGTGCATTTGTGTCTTAAAATATTTACATATCAATAACGTAATTGCTCTGCTGCGTTTTCAAGTTAGGAAGGGAGTAAGACAGGATTGTCTTGTCACCACTCCTCTTCAACATCTACAGGAAGTGGATTATAAGAAAAGCCATCTAGGACTGGAATGGTGCAGTATCGTTGGCAGGTAGAAAAATATTAAATTTAAGATATGCCGACGACACCACTTTTCTTGCTTCTTCAGAAGAAGAGATAGCATAGCTGCTTCAACATGTAGAAAGATTTAGTATGGAGGTCGGTTTAAAGCTAAACCGCGCAAAAAGCCAAATAATGGTGGTTGACAGGTAGGGAACAATACCTCGTCCTTTTCATACCCTACGCAGCATCGAGGAAAAAAGAGACCTAATTTATCTTGTTCTGCGTATCTCTAATAAAGGTAACTGTAAAAATGAAATAAAGAGGAGAATGGGCATGGACAAAACTGTACTATCGAGTCTGAGCAGAATATGGAAGGATTGGCACATCGAAAAACAAACAAAAAAATTATCGGTCCATACCCTGATATTTCCCATTGCTACCTACGGGTCTGAATCCTGGACCATTAAAGCTACATGTCGCCGAAGAATACAGGCCTTCGAAATGACCGGCTACCGTAGGATGGTCAGGATCCCATGAACAGCATAACGAGCAAAGAGAGATCACGGTAAACGAACGCCTGCTCTCAACCATTCAAAGGCAAATTCTTAAATTTTTTGGTCACCTTGTTAGACGAGACGGCATTAAACAGCTCGTCATCCAAGGAAAAGTAGAGGGCAAACACGATCACCAAATCACTACGTCGACAAAATAAAGAATTTAACAAATATGTTGCTTAATGACGTCATGCACACAGCGGAGGACCGTGAGGAGTGGAGGAGCGTGGCAAGCACGGTGGTAAGAGAGGTTACGACCTTCGGAATCGAACGGCAATCAGGAAAAAAGGAACCTAATTATGAGTAACTTAGCTTAGGTAATGAGTTTTATATCAATGTGCTCAGAGATGTTAGAACTTAAGTTATTTCATGAGCATAAGCTTAAAATTAACTTAAGATTAATTTAAACCTGATCCTGTTGTAGGGGGTCGGACGGTCTTAGGTAGTTCTATCTGACGTTGGATGGAGGTCCACAGGCATTTCTGACGGTGAGATTGGGCTGGTGAGTGGCTTTTTCCAGAATTTTGGGCTGAGCGTTACTCGTGAGTTCCCGGATTGCGGGCATTTGAAAGTCTCGATGGATTTGGGTATTACGGACGAACCATGAGGCTTTGACGATGATTCGAAGAGCCTTGTTTTAAACGGACTGTAAGGTGGATCTGTGAGTGCGTCACATTTGACACCATGCCGGACTGGACTAGGTGAGGCTAACTCTGATGATCATTTTATAAATTGATAACTTGTTTCGTATTGACAATTTACTGGTCTTGTTTAGAAGAGGAGCTAATTAGCTTTGGTGTTGGAGGTGGTGACCTGATCCTTCCATACTAGTCGCTTGTATTGAAAGCGCACGTACTTGTTACTATTGGTTCATTATTTACTTGAAGGAAGAGATTTGCCGGAATGACGCTGAAAGATTTGTTGAATATGACGGTTTGGGTCTTGGCTGGATTGATCTGTATTCTCCAATCTTCGAACCAGCGAACTAATATATTGAGTTGACTCTGAAGAGTGATATCCTTCACACTTTAACAGATCGAAATATCTATGCATCCTTTTTTAATTTTGCATTATTTACCCAAAAATGTGATCTTCTGATTTAATGTACTCTAAACTGTCCTATATATAAGATCATATTTATTTAGGTCACTGCGCAAATGCAACGGCGGAAGGGAAAAGGTGGAGCACAAAGTGTAGCCCGGATCCTCGAAAATTTAGTTGCTATGGAGTTTTACAAAAAATAAATTTAAAACCATTGCGCGGGTATAATTTTACGTTCAATAATCAATATTATTTGGACAGCATAATTGAAGTTCGAGATATTAGACTAATTAAGAACGACGGTTGAAGAAAATGGTTCGACCTTAAGTACACCTCGATCAGGGTGACCAACGACACGATCGAGCGATGGAAATTTGATTTGCGCTCGCGTGTCGTTTTGCAAGAATCCCAACCTTCCATTGTGCAAACGATCAAATGCAAAGTATCCACAAGTTTGTTACTTATTCTTCGTAGAGATTTATACGCTTTTCAACATTTATTTTTTCAACATCTGATGTCCGACAAACACAACAAAAACATTAAAATCCTTTACATTTCCCCAAAGGCTACAATAATTGAGCGACTAAGGCTAAACCCTATTAGTTTGAAGCTCTCAACAAAACGCTAATGGTTATAACCAGAGAACTCAGTTACTCAACAGAATAAGGCGATATTACCCAGTTCAAACACATCTTTGCCAATCATTGACTTACAAAGAGACATAGCTTTGCCTGATTTTAGGCTAACAGAAATTTTCTTGTTGAGGATATCTCAAAACTAAACTTTACAGCAACAATCGTCACTCTTTGGAACAATTAAAAGAAAATAACTGACGAGGTATCGCAGCAATCATGAAAAAGAGGTACCAAGAAATAATCAATAATTTCATCGCTCACCCAGAAGGTTACAGGAAACATAATCGTTTATATATACATACATTATAGTTAAGAAATAATTTTTTTATTTTGTCAATTTATTCATACTATAAATGAGGGCGAATATAACAGCGTAAGTTTCATTTTAGATTTAACCTATATTATATGATATATATATATATATATATATATATATATATATATATATATATATATAGTAAGTTGTCCAACCGCCTCCTGCATCAATAATCGCTTGGCATCTTCGAGGCATGTTGTCGACGAGATTTTCTGCATACTCTGCAAATTTTTCGAATCTCGCGAGACAACTAAGTCAAAATCATCAAAGTCCTCAAAGTCAAAGATTGGCGTCCGGCAATTATGAGGGCCACTCTAGCATCTTATCGTGGGCCCAAGCGAGCCGCTTCGCGACATTTTTTCGCCCAACGAGGGTTTCTTGAATGTGCTTAGGAATTTGACATCATGAGCATGAAGATGTTGTCGTATGGTCTCATGCGACACATTCAAACCCGAGTTTCTTAATTTTGTCGCTCCTTGACACAGCGTCAATTTCGGGTCTCGTGAAAACAAAGATACGATTCGTTTTTCGACTTTTGGAGTGACTTTGCCTACGGCACCACGTTCTGATAAGTCGTCGACATTTTTCGTCTCGAAGATGTGGAATTGCAAACAGTGTTGGACGAAGATGATTCGCAAACACAAAGACAACTCGCCGGGCAATTGAGCGTTAGTCAACAAGCTGTTTCCAATCGGCTACGAGAGATGGGAAAGATTCAGAAGCCGGCCACATGAGTTGAATGACAGGCAAATGAAAAAGCCCAAAAACACGTGTGACATTTTGCTCGCTCGGTACAAAAGGAAGTCGTTTTTGCATCGTATAGTTACAGGGGATAAAAAAGTGGATTTATTTTGAGAATCTCAAATGCAAAAAATCATGGGTAGACCCAGGCGCACCATACACATCGACCAGAAGACCGAATCGCTTTGGCAGAAAGACGATGCTCTGTGTTAATACTAAACATTATCAACAACAATTGACCGATTTGAACCGTTCGCTGCTTGAAAAAAGGCCAGAATACCGAAAGAGGCAACACAAAGTCATTTTTCTTCATAACAATGCTCCATTACATACGGCAAAACCAGTTCGCGACACGTTGGAACCACTCAGCTGGGAAGTTCTACCCCATGCGGCTTACTCACCAGACTTGGCTCCTTCCGATTACTACTTGTTTGCATCGATGGATACGCATTTTCTGAGCAGCGCTTTGGTTCGTACGGAGATGTGAAAAAATGGCTGGATGCATTCACATTCGTAGCAAAAGGGGAAAATTTTTACTGGCGTGGTATTCACAAATTGCCTAAAAGATGGGAAAAATGTATAACAAGGGATGGAGCATACTTTGAATAAAGCATTTTTTATCATTCTTCCGAATTTAACATGTTTTTTTTAGAAAAAAAATCCGCATTTCATACTTGTACACTTGGTATATATATATATATATATATATATATATATATATATATATATATATATATATATATATATATATATATATATATATATATGTATATATATATATATATATATATATATATATATATATATATATATATATATATATATATATACTCGTATATATATATATATATATATATATATATATATATATATACGAGGCTGGTTTGAAAAGGCCTTGCAAAGTCCGAGAGATGGCACCACCGGCGCGTATCGAGGTCATGTTTAGTTAGTAGCATCTCTTGAATGAACGCACACCAAGTTTCAGCCATATTGGTCTATTTCTTTGTGTTTGGCATTCGTTGTGAATCAAGGAAGTCGAGTGATTTTCAAGAAATGGACGAAAAAGAATTTCGTGTGGTGATTAAACATTACTTTATGAAAGGCAAAACGCCTCAGGAGACTAAAGAGAAGCTTGATAAAGATTATGGTGACTCTGCACCTTCGATTAGAACAGTTTATAAGTGGTTTCAAAATTTTCGGACTGGCCATATGGGCACAAGTGACGCTGAACGTTCTGGACGGCCTGTGGAGGTTACGACTCCAGAAATCATTGATCAAATCCATGATATGGTGATGGATGACAGAAGAGTTAAGGTGCGTGAGATTGCTAGTGCTGTGAGCATCTCGACTGAACGGGTACATAATATTTTGCATAAACATTTGGACATGAAAAAGCTATCCGCAAGATGGGTGCCGCGATTGCTCACGCTTGACCAAAAACGGAATCGTGTGAAGTGTTGCAAGGATGGTTTGCAGCTGTTCCAGAAGAATCCGGAGGACTTTAAGCGTCGTTTCGTCACTGTGGATGAAACATGGATACATTACTATACTCCTGAGACCAAACAACAATCCAAACAATGGTTTACCAAGGGGGAATCTGCACCAAAAAAGGCGAAGACCGTTCCTTCGGCCGGAAAGGTTATGGCGACTGTCTTTTGGGATTCGCAAGGGATAATCCTCATCGACTATCTGGAAAAAGGTAAAAACTATTACAGGTGAATATTATTCATCGTTATTGGACCGTTTGAAAACCGAGCTGCAAGAAAAACGCCCGCGATTGGCCTACAAGAAAGTCCTTTTCCATCACGACAACGCACCAGCACACACCTCAGCAGTTGTGGTCGCAAAATTAATGTAAATAGGATTCCAACTCCTTTCACATCCCCCCTATTCTCCAGACTTGGCTCCCTCGGACTACTATTTGTTCCCCAATTTGAAGAAATGGCTGGCGGGACAAAGATTTTATTCAAACGAGGAGGTGATTGCAGACACTAATGGATATTTTTCAGACTTGGACAAATCCTATTATTCGGAAGGGATCAACAAACTAGAACATCGTTGGACGAAGTGCATAAGCCTAAAAGGAGACTATGTCGAAAAATAAAAAGGTTTACCCCAAACACATAAGTAGTTTTTATTTTTGCACGGACTTTTCAAACCAGCCTCGTATATATATATATATATATATATATATATATATATATATATATATATATATATATATATATATATATAGAGCCGATCATAATTTAAGAATATTATTTAATTAATTTAATCGAGATTTATTGTTTATTTATATTGATACTGATTAAGAAACTGCAAGTTTCTTTTAGTTCTCAAGGAGTTCTTTTCTTAAGGAAAGAAAAAAATAATTGAAATTGATCATACCGTTAATTTAGACCTAACCCCTGGATGGTCATTCAATCTAGAGAAGGTTGGTTTTTCATCGGTTTTCTAACTTCTTACTTGTAATAACTGAAAACCTGCGTCATCACAAGAAACGTTTTCTTTTTACCACAAATACAGGGATTTTGTTAGTACTTATTATTATTGACGTTAATGAATGGAAATACGGTAAGCACTTATAAATCTATTAACAAACTTTAAAACAGAAAAACACTGTTCAACAAGAAAATTAAAATGAAAGAAAACGGTAGATAATAAAATATTAATGACCAATAATCTTAACACTCCCAATGTGAAACAAATGGAAATCGTGTCTGAAACTTACCCGAAAGATAAAGTAGGCTTGAATTTATCCTTAAAGCGAACTCTCTTGTGAAGGTATCCATGATTGAACAGTTTTTACTATTTTCAAAGCCATTGTACTTGAAAACCGCCCAAAAATCGGCATTTCTTTCTTTGAGTACCAACTTTCCAGAACCCCCTGTTCTGTTAAATAATATTTAAACTCTGCTTTGCTCCTCTCACACGGTTTTTAATATCTAGAACTTACCTTTTTCGAACTGACTAATAAGATTCGATTATTTGGGCTGCTACTGGTAGTACTGTCTTTAAGTATTGATTTTTTTAACTACGTAGGTGCCCTCTTTAGACACAAATTTCAAAATCGATTTATAGCTCGAGTGTCTTTAAATTGCATCAATTAACATTCAGTCTGTCAAGTAAGAACGTGTCCGCGATAATTCATTTTTAGTAGATGCGAGTCGATTCAACAAAAAATCGGAAGAGGAAACCTTTAGTTACTATTTTAGTAAAAGTATCAGTCGATTCCGAACTTTCGTCGAAGTCTCTTTCTCCGAACTTTTAACCGAAAATTATATTTTCTTAATCAAATTGCGGTAACAGGATTTAAAATTTTCACACTCTCCATTTTCTTCCACGGAAATTACTCTTTCTTATTTCCTTATTCCCTATTTGTATATTTCAAACCTTTGGAATTTTTAATTAAATTAAGATGTATTGGTGTAATTTTAGTTGAAAAAATTCGAATAAATTTAATTATTCAAATTTTTCACCTGTGGAAAATTATTTTATATTTTTTTTACGAAATTTCTATAAGAGCTAAATCAAATTGTATTGAAACTAATTCGCTAATAACTACTGGGCTGCAAAAATCGTCTTTATTCATCAATATAGTCTCCTTTAGGAGCGATACAATTAGTCTAATGCATTTCTAACATTTCTATACCTTTCTTGTAGATAGATTAGTCTTTGCCTTCAAAATTGGCCTCAGTTTTGGCGATAACTTCTCCATTGGAGCTAAATCTCTTTCCCGTGAGCATTTTTTTGAGGTCTGCGAATAGATAATAGTCTCTGGGGGCCAAATCTGGAGAATATGGTGAATGAGGGAGCAATTCGAACTTCAATTTATGCAATTTTACCATCGTAACCATTGATTTGTAACACGGTGCATTGTCTTGTTGAAAGAGAACTTTTTCTTGTTTATTTGGGGCCGTTTCTCTGCCTTCAAACGCATCAATAACTTTATATATTATTCGCTATTGATGGTTTTTCCCTTCTCTACATAGTCGATGAAAATTATTCCATGTGCCACCTTCCCAACCGACTGTCATATCTTTGATCGCTTCGGGCGAATTTCACCGCCTGCTGTCCACTCAACTGACTGCCGATTTGATTCCGGCATGTAGTGGTGGATCCATGATTCATCCATTGTCACATATTGCATGAAAAAAATACTTTTTATTTCGCCTAAACAGGTCCAAACTCCGCTCAGAAGCATCAACACGTTGTTGTTTTTGGCTCACCGTGAGCAAACGCGGTAACCATTTCGAACAGAGCTTTCTTATGCAGCAATCTCATGCAATTTCACTTTATGGTTATCCAAAACAATTTTGTGGATTTTGTTGATGTTTTCCGGTGTATCCAACTCATTTGGGCGTCCAGAGCGTTCAGCGTCATTTGTATCTGTACGACCGCGTTTGGATTCAGCATACCCCCATCAAAAAACAGTGTTTAATCAACACACGAAATTCGATTTATCATTCGTTTACTTTTTCAAAAACAAATAGTTTTTTTCACTGCTCGAAATTCCATTTTTTCCATTGTTGAAAAATCACAGAAGTTGCTCTATTTAAATGGCTGCCACTCACAAATTAAGTCACGAAGCGACTTGAAAATTTGACAAGATTCTTATGAAATGTTATGTTTACGAGAAATATAATTTTTTAAATAGTAGTAAGGCCATTTCTGGTCGAAGAAAGTTACTTATCATACAACCCTTCTATCTTCTTTATATATCTCTTTATATCGAACCTCCAACAGACTTCCATTAGATCTCTCTAATATTTACAGAAGAAATCCAAAACTCTTTCCCCCACTCTACATTCCACTTAGAATTAAAATCATTCTTTCCACTCACAACCTGTCTCCACCATCTTTCAAATACCCTACTTTTGCTACTTTTCCTCCATGGCGTTCCCCAAAACCCATAGTCGATCTCTCCCTCAGCAAATGCTGCAAATCTTCTTCTACAAAATCCATTCTACATGCTCACTCTATTGAAAGAATTAATTAGTATCTCCCTGATTTTTCAACTATATTTACTGATGGCTTCAAATCCCATCTAGGGATCGGTGCAGCATTTATTCACAATCGTACGATCAAAACTTTTAAATTCCCACTTCACTCTACGGTATTCACCTCGAAGCTCTTTGCAATAAAAAAAAGTTCACGACATGTAATAAACGAAGGGAAAATGAGCAAATACCTAATTGCCTCCGACTTAATGAGTACATTGGAATCAATAAAGAATGGCAACACTAAAGTTACTTATTTAAATCAAATATCTGATCTTTTATACATAGCAAACCACCGAAACATTTCAATAATTTTTTTCTGGATTTCCTTACATACAGGGATCATGGGCGACAGTAAAGCGGATTATCATGCAAAAAAGCAGTGCAACAAGGCCACCAAATAAGTGAAGAAAACCATCCAAATAATTATCTCAATCACATTAGACACATTTATCGTGACCTCTTCCAGTTACATTGGAATTTGGAGGAATCTTCAAATAAACTCTGGGAACTCAAACCCATGGTTTACCCTCCGCTACACAATCAATCTCTCACACGAAGGCAAAACACCATATGGAGAAGACTTGCAATTGGCCACACCTACCTCACTCACTCTCATCTACTAAAAAACGAAGTTACTCCCTCTGCTCGATTTGCCAGTCAACGCTCACGGTGAAATATTTGACTCTCCTCATTCCAAGCAAATTAGAAAAAGGAATCTTTTATAACTGAGTATGTAACAAATCCCTTCATCTGACCAAATTCTATCCCATATTAAACACATTGAGAATTATCTAAAAGAGCATGACTATTATCATATGATATATTGGAAAATATCACAAATCACACTTAAAAACCATCGTGATACGGGATTCTAAATGACCTTAGTAGTCGATGCACCTAATCCGCAAAACATCCATCCATCCAACCCTCGTACACGGAACTGATAACACTTTTTTTGTTTAAATTTTCTCAGAATACCAGTTGCCATGAGAATTGCCAACTATTTAAATAAGCTTTAACGGATAAAATAAACTAATTGTAAGTCCTTGTGTGTAAATTATTTGTTTAATTAAAATCAGATATCTACACCAATTTTAAAATTATTTTTTAATCATTTGCGATTTTTTTAACAATTTTTCTTGCTCTGGTTTTTTCATGAACTTCAAAAAATTTCAACAGGTTATATTATAAATTATTTTCACTATTAACTCCGATTTTATCATGTCGAGCGATATATTCAGATATACAGATTCTACGAAAGTAATATTATTGAGGATCCAAAAAATTTTTTCAACTATTTTGCATAATTCTATAGAATTTAAGACTAAATAAATAAACCCAAAATAAATAGAAAGGAAGTGTTGAAAAATCTGGTTGTATGAATTGTGGATATATTTGCTATAATTTATTGGTTTCGTTATAAAACCAATCTTCGGTGATATCTATCAACAGCTTTTGCAGAGTTTTCGTAAGACCTTGCACTTTTCAAGTCAAACTTCAAGAGTATTTTTAAAACAGAATTCGCAGGATCATAGTTTTTATTTATATATTCAGTAGTAATTTGTATACTTCATTAATTTCTCGTTTTAATAGAACTCGTTCAGAAATATTGAAAGTTATTCTTTATCAGTTTGATGCCGTAAAAAAAACTGATCATGCAATCGGTGTTCAAACTTTTCTGTCACATTGTTCATTACTGGATACAATTCATCGCTGTATGTATACTTATGGCATGTTATATAAAATATAAGTACGAGGATGGAGTGAAAAGTTCGCGCCCTCACCGAAAACTAATTATAATATTTTTATTATAGTACCCTCAATAAGTTCATACTTTCTTTGGTTGTCACAGTGTAAAATTTTGTTGTTGTAGAATTTGTGGTTTTTAGGTTAGAACGAGTTTAGTGAAATTAACTGCAGCGTTTTTGGAAAAATGGAAGAAATTGAACAATGTGCGGTCAAGTACCTGTTTAAAACAAGATTAACACCAAAGGAGATCCACGATGATATGAAAACAACACTAAGGGAATCTGCTCCATCATATACCACTGTGAAAAAATGGGTTGCAGAATTTAAACGTGGACGAGAGAGCATCGAAGATGATCCTCGCTCCGGCCGGTCCACGACGTCTAGGACTGAAGAAAACATTGGCAAAGTGTGCGATCTCATATTGAAAGACCTTAGATTAACTATCAGGGAGATTGCAGATACTATAGGCATCTCGTACGAACGAACACAAAATATCATTGCCAACGAACTCGGATTTTCCGCTAGGTGGGTCCCCAGATTGCTTTCAGTTGAACAAAAACGAATACGACTCACGATTTCTCGCGACTGTTTGGAGATGTTTGATGCTGATCCGCAAAATGTTCTTAACAGGTTTGTGATAATGGACGAAACCTGGGTTCACCACTATACTCCAGAGTCAAAACAACAATCCAAGCAGTGGAAAAAATCTGATGAACCGACCCCAAAGAAAGAGAAGGCAATTCTGTCGGCTGGAAAAGTGATAGCGTCAGTTTTTTGGGATGCTAAAGGTATTATTATGATTGACTACCTTCCGAAAGGCGAAACAAAAAACTCGACTCACTATTGCACCCTTTTGCGTCATTTACGTCAAGAAATTAAAGAGAAACGCCCAGGATTACTGAGAAAGAAAGTTTTGTTCCATCAGGACAACGTTCGCGTTCACACGTCTGTTGAGTCTATGGCTCAAATTCGTGATTGTGGTTTCGAATTGCTGCCCCAACCGGCTTATTCTCCTGATTCAACACCTTCGGACTTTCATTTGTTTCCAAACCTAAAAAAAACACCTTGGTGGCCAGAAATTTTCATCAAATGAAGACGTTGAAGCTGCATTTTACCAGTATTTTGAAGACCTTAAGGAACCTTTTTTTCAAACAGGTGTGGAAGTTTTGGAAATAAAAAATATATTTGTACGTATTTTATTTTATTTTCTTGACTAGGCCGCAAACTTTTCAATCCATCCTCGTAACATTCCTGTAATACAATATTTGTAGATAGATTTTCACCGTGATGAAATTGCACTTCTTTACCAATTTCCGTATAACCACATTGTTCAAAAATTCAACATTAATTTTCATAATCAAGTTTTTCGCATCATATGTTGCGTGAAAACGTTACAATATATATTATTAGTTATTTTTTGGTAAACAAAACTGCAAACACCATACTTCACTGAGGTATTATCTATGGAGAATACAAATAACAACGTTATGTCGAAGTATTAGTGTATAAATTGTTTTCAAAAATTTCTGCAGAGGTTTTAGTCGAGTCTTCAAAAAAATCCTTAATTATCTCGAATACCTTAGTATTGATCAAATTTCTAAGGACAAGCGATAATTTTTTGGATATCTTTACTTGAAGCATCAATAGCTAAAGAAAAGTTAACATAGAAGGAGTAGTAATGTCGAGTTCTTGTATAGTTGACTATGTAGAATTTAGCAACAAGATATTCAAAATAATATCTTCAACATTGGTTCTGCACAAGTAAACTTTTTGAGGTAGTGGTAAATCTGAGTATAGAGACAGAGAGAAGCATTTAATATAACAGGGTAATCGGTATTCAAATAAATCTGGTAACGGCTAATAACATGTTAAATCAATGCAATTTCAATGAGAGATACGTCCAGTTATTCAAAAGTGTTTCTTATTAACAGAAATGCGATCATATTTCTTATTCTTCTTTAATAACTCGGATATATAATATGTTAACCTGTAGTCCGGGCATACACCATTCAAACCTGCAGATTCTAGGTCAATCTGAAAGAGTTGCGCTTGGGATTCTCAAAATAAATCCACTTTTCATCCCCTGTAACTACACGATGCAAAAACGACTTTCTTTTGTACCGAGCGAGCAAAATGTCACACGTGTGTTTGCGCTTTTCCATTTGCCTGTCGTTCAACTCATGTGGTACCCATCTACCGGTCTTCTGAATCTTTCTCATCTCTCGTAGCCGATTGGAAACACCTTGTTGACTAACGCCCAATTGCTCGGCGAGTTGTTTCTGTGTTTGTGAATCATCTTCATCCAATAATGTTTGCAGTTCCACATCTTCGTATTTTTTTGGCGGTTTTCCACGTTCCTTGTCTGCAACATCAAAATCACCACTTTTGAAACGCCGAAACCATCGTTCATACGTATCTTGCGATGGAGCATGTTCACCACAAGCTTCTCGATGTAATCGGTATGATTCAACAGCAGTTTTCTTCAAATAAAAACAAAAAATTAATGCTGTCCGCGAATGCTCTTTGTTCGGTATAAATTTCGACATATTGAACACAACACAACACTATGCACACACTTTTTCAATTTATCACTCGTGCGCATCTGACACTTGTTGATGACACAACAAAATGGCGCAGTGTCAAATCTTTATAGCACAAACTGCATTGGTGCAACCTCTGTTGTCTGAAATCGGCATTTCATACTTGTACACCTGGTAATTAGTTTTATTGTGCTGGAATATTTCATGTCGGTTTTAGGGCTTAGGTTTTAGGGAGTAGAACATTTTTATTATATTTAATTTTCACAACAGTATATATATATATATATATATATATAGCGAAATATTAATTTTCAGTTGTAAATATTTTTGAAGCTTTCCCCTCAACTTTTTCTAATAAATAATATCTTACTATAAAGTACTTATCATTTAAAAATCTTTCTTTGTTAAGTTATAACACTTAAAATTTTTTTTAATGAGAAAATATAATTCATTATTTATTATATAACTGCTTATATGCAAGAGTACTGAATTTGAACATAAGAATCAAAGTAACTGTAATATTTTTTTTTGATTTTTAATTCTATTTTATTCAAAAATAAAACTTCTGTGAGATTCTTTTAAATAATCAAAAGAAAATTTTGCTTAGTGCTTCATTTTAATTGAAAGGTAAACTTTTGACAATAAAAAAGTTTTCCATTCGTGTTCCAAGTTTTTTGTCCACACGGTATCAAAAAGGAAGCCTATAACTTCTAGGTAAAATTTTATTCAAAACGCACGATTTTTATTAAAACATTGAGACGTAGTGCAAATTTCTGTTCTCCATCGTATGTCTCAAAATAGTACTTTAGTCTTAACGAAATTTCCATCAATTCTCGTAACATATTTTCTGCCTAACAGTCCACCGTCTATAAATAATTCAGTCAATTTGTCAGTATTCACTGATAACAATTTTAGAAAAAAATATCTGCTACTTATAAGCTAACCATTTCTTTTCTTTCTTATGAAGATTTTCGGAATCGTAACTCTCTTTTATTTTCAACAATTTCCTTAGCCTTTTAGTTCCAAATCTCAAAAGCTGAGCTTGGCTAAGGAACTTTATGAAAGTTAGCTTTATGGCAGGCGAATTTTCGGCAATAGGTGTTTTTGTTTTACCTGCGGAAACGGCCGCATGAAATTATCCTATATAACTTTCGACATAATAATTGAAAAAATAAAAATATTGAGTATGTGGATACGAGTTACAACTTAATGTATAAAAGAGAAGTACAACACTAGATTGTCTCTTGGGATTGTAGTAGTTCCATATATTAGGAATACCATAGATCATATTTAGAAAATTCTACGGAAACATAAAATAATAACACGATTTTCTACGTGCCCCAAAATCTCACAACATCTCAGATCTATCAAAGATCAGATTTTCCGTAAAAATTCAAGAGCCTACAGTATCCTACGTAGCTGTGGTAAAATGAGCAGAAAAATATATACTAAAATCAAAAGGTAGTACGTCTTCGTAACATTTCCACTTTAGCACTTGCAGAACACCAGCATAAAACAAAACACCAGATTCTCTTTAACCAATTAAAGAATTCTTGTAACAAATTTCTTTTTCTATCTCAGGAAAATTCGTGACTCACTCGAAATATCTAAACACACCAAGAACCCTAATCTTGACACTGGTACTTACCGTTCACCAATTTGGGAACAAATCATTCATGAAGCCATTCCCTCCTGCCCCCCCCCCCAGTTCGCTAATATAAAGGGCACGTGCAAGCGAAATTAAATCAATTTTGTGCAATATTTCGAAAAAGTCTCTTTTGGAAACAAGCTCTGAATACACCGGCAGAATGATCGGCGAAACGTCAGCATCACTTATTCAGTCGATTCAGGAGAAATCCAGAATATTTATTCTACAATGCTAGATGTGCAAAGGTAAAATTTGAAAATCACAGGGATATAATTTCAGTTTCCTCCAGCTAAGTCTACACGTTATAACAATATCACTAACCTCTATTGTTAATAACCTGGATATCTAAAAAAGGTACCTTAAACACCGAAACCCGTATTAAGTATACATCAGTTATGTATTTGCTGCAATATGTATTTTTAAACATCTAAACCGTAAGGTTTTGTTGAGAAACGCAATCTTTAACATAACAGATAAGATCGACCTGAATTCTCCGACGAATGGTCTTTAGTTGATCTAGAAATATTTATGTATATATATATATATATATATATATATATATATATATATATATATATATATATATATATATATATTTCATCAGAGAATTCAGTCAGACTTTAAAAATGGATCAAACATCCAGCTGCCATTCCTAGACGTATATGCCACCAAAACTAAATCGTATACAGGAAGCTAACACATATCAATAGACATATGAATTTCACTACCATCCCTCACAATTGTAAACCGTGGTACGTACATCGATTTAAAGATTAACATGCCGTGCACACAAAGCTAGGAAAGCAGAGAAGTTAAATGAGATCACCACTATCTTAAAACAGAATAAATACACGCAGCCTACAGTAAATAAGTCCATAAAATAACAAAAAAATCCAGGAAGAAAATCTAGATTAAAATCATCCTACCATACATCAAGATGTCCACCTACGGGAATAATGACTTGCAAAGACAAAATATATCAGTCGTATCCAAATGACTACATACAAATCTATTTTAAGAAATCCCAAAGGCACAACCCTTTAGAACGTACTCGTATTAGGTGGAACTTGGAACAGAAGAATATTAGCCAAACTGAAAGAGCTTAAATTGGCTATCCAAAATAAATCATCAACCCTTTTCCAATATCACCTCAAGCTAGGCTACAAAATAGGTTTTAATTGCTGCAGATAGCAAACAAAAGAAAGTACAATACAACAATGCGGGAGGCTGCCGAAGTCAAAAAGGCAGGGAAATTGAACAAGAAAAGCGATATGAAGTTAACTTATCCAACACAAGAAAAACGATTATTAGAAAACCCATATATCAATCCACAGACAGAACCCAAATGAAAAAACTAAAGTCACTGAAATGGCGGTCAAATGGGCAAAGTCATCTATAACCAGTTAGGGAAAATACAACCTTCGAGGCATCAGATGCACCTAGTAGCAGCATGAGCTCTCGATTATAAG
The DNA here is from genome assembly GCA_019049505.1 of Pachyrhynchus sulphureomaculatus. Lineage (NCBI taxonomy): Eukaryota > Metazoa > Arthropoda > Insecta > Coleoptera > Curculionidae > Pachyrhynchus > Pachyrhynchus sulphureomaculatus. The sequence continues at coordinate 52,944,533 of CM032451.1, read as the reverse complement.
CTTAACCCTTTTAGGCTTCAAAATGACTCCTAAATTACTGAACTAAAATATTTTTGCTCCCCAAATCCGATTCCTGACTATAAATATCTATAATCATTTCTTGGCGTCAAATGGTCTCTAAAAAAAGGCTGTAATTTTATTTTTGGTGCGCACTATTAAAACGTTTTTACGTAAAATTAATTCAGTTCCTCAGGAATATTGCAAATAATACTTTATTTACCCTATTTGCCTACGACATTAGCAGTTCGAATTTTAAATTTTTTTGATTTAAAGATTTTGACTGTTCAGATGAGATGGTGTTGGGGTTTATTGGTTTCTATTACATATGCTTCTTAAATTTTTGTTGCTGTTATAATTATATTGCGATTGACTATTCAAAGGAATATTATGTTATGAAATAAGTTCCAGGAATTTTACCACTTTTTTTAACACAGCAAATTATTTTGTCTAGAATTCGTGTAAATCGAGTATGAAGACCGATGTTTTCTGTCGAAATTTTCTAACAAATTAAGTAATCTGTTTTTGTCGAAAGCCCAAACAACCTAATTTTGTTGATTTCAGCAGAGTAAAGCTCTTTTTACGCTCTATCTCACAAGTAAGCTTTATCTCTCTGTTATATAACGGGTATATAAAGGTTTAATAAGAAGGATCTTATGTACAAGCTTGAAGCCAACCCTTTTTTTTGCACAAAGGGTTTCAGTTATTGAAAAATAGGGTATATATTCTGGCACAACTCGTCTTAGTAGTAAAGTTTTTTTTATAGGCATAACATACGCGCTGCTGGAAAATTCCTAGTTGTGAGCGCATGTATGAGTATAACGACTCATGATGCTGTTACTGCAAGTTATACTGGGTTAGAAAGTGGGAAAATCCAGTTAATTCTGAAAACAATGATGGTTTTCATACTGAAGAGCTTTAAAGACGGTGGTGCGAGAAGCGACAAGCTGAGCAGCATTCTTCTTCAATGTTTTAAAGAATTAAAGTTTGTGGTAGGTTACTAAAATCCAATCAGATGATGAAAACTTTTAGAACTTTCTGTGTAAAACTCGAGAAATTAAACACGGAAATGTATGAAGAATTTATTATGTGAGAGGCATGTTCTTGATACTACTCATAGTAGTGGTTAATATCAAGTAAAGTAAGACCTTGATCTCTAATATTTGCGGCTGTGGTTAGCTATAAGAAAGTGTAAATGTTAAAATAAAGATACCAGGTTTTTTGTACCATATTGGGTTAAAATAGATGAAAACAAAATTATATTTATGATGGTTTTTTAGTGTTCCATACGGAACACTTTTAAAATCACTTCGGTGTCTGTCCGTCTGTCCATTTGTCCGTATCTCCATCTGTCCGTCTGTCACACCCGATTTTTTGTTGAAATTTGGTTCTAATATAGGAATTGATGGCCTCATCGGAGCCGTTTAATTTTGAAAGTTAAATTTTGACTTAAGGAATTAGTTTTGGGGGGTGAAATCGGAAGTGAAAAAAAAATTTTTTTACTGGGTCATCGAATGGGATGTCAAATGAAAGCTTGTAAAAACACGAGTTCAAAAATATATATAATGTAATACTTGGGCACACTTTTCTTTGTATTATTTTTAAAAAATCTCAAAAAATCCCTGCCCCCCCTTTATCTCGAAAAGTACTGATCAAAAAATTTTGAAAAAATTCTGGAATATTCTCTACGGGGTGTAGATTGAACGAAAATTATCACAAGTGCATTACCTTTAATAATTCACCTGGTATATGATAAAAACAAAAATTTCAGGGTCATTAGTTTTCAGTAAAGATCGGAAACCAATTTTGCTGAAAACTCATTTGGGGTGTGTTTTGTGAAGTCCCTGTTCATTTAAAGCAACTTGCACTTGACCGGTTATTTTAACTTATTATTATATTTTCAACCACCATTAATTTTATTAAATTATACTAATTAGAGACAAGGATATTTATATATTTACGCGAGCTGCATGTTTTAATATAAAATCGGATATAATAATAGACTGAAAGTAAAGAAAAATATAAATTATATTTAATTTTTAAATCGAGAGTAGATAAGCCTAGGAAAGCTCTCAGTGCATAACACTGTATATACAGCAGAACTCTTCGCAATCAAAGAAGCCACTAAAATTGCCATCAAGGATTGTCATGGGAAAAATGTCCTGATAGTTTCTGATTCTTTGAGTGCTCTTACGATAAATCTATTTCCTCCACTAAACCAAATCAAACATACCTAAGGCAGCTAGCTGACCTTCTATACATCGCCAAAATCAGAAACAAGAAAATAGCTTATCTGTGGATTTCCTGCCACAGAGGCTTAAAAGGCAATGATCTGGCTGACAAAGAAGCCAAAAGAGCAATGTTAAATGACACTCTTACATATGATGAAAACCATCCCAAAGACTTTCAAAATCTATTAGTCACTATTAGCAAAGAACTATTCCAACTGAGTTGGGATCTAGAAGACAGTCACAACAAGCTCTGGGAAATCAAGCCCATGGTGTATCCTTCTCTTCATAATCAAACCTTATCCAAATCTGACAGCGTCATTTTGAGAAGATTAACTGCAGGACACACGTATTCCACTCACTCATACCTACTAAAAAATGAGCCCATTCCTTCTTGCACTGCATGTAACTCTTCACTATCTATTAAACATATTTTTGAGGCTGAACATTTCTCTAACATGAGATCATCTCACAATATCCCCCCCTCTCTCACCCAAGCAATCAATATCTTTCAGTCAAATAAGGACAAAATATTATTTTACCTTAAAGAGTTGAACATCAGAATATAGTCAACTTACCAAACCTTTTTTTCGGGCGCTAAATGACCAGAGAAGTCGAAGCGCCCTACCCCCCCCTAAACTCATCATCATCCTAAGAAAATGGCCCCTTTTTACTCTTGTAGTGTGACGTAAATTTTATACAACCTCTTTTAACAAGCAAATAAAAAGAATTAGAACGAAAAAGTCAGCTATTAGCTTTTTGACTATTTAACTTTTAAATTACTACTCAGTATATATCACCACTACACCAAATACTTTATTTTTGCACTCGAAGCGCGTTTCGCTAACCATGTTAGCTTCATCAGGAGCTATGATTGACTAGTAGTATCCACTTGTTGTTGTTCCATAATCCATTCTACGAACTCTCTTCGTTGTGTGTGATCAGTAGGCTTAAGTTCTTGAGTGAATTGAACTTTGTAAGCATAAGGATGCAAATCTTTCGTGAGAATATACTGTAGAGAGCTTCTCGAAACGGCCAATTCTTGACCACGGTGCCGAATTTATGTTCCTGGGGTCTCAGCAACACTCTCACGAACTGCTTCAATGTTTTGTGACGAACAACCTGTTGAAGGACAGCCAGAACGTTTAAGATCACTAATTGAACCAGTCTCCCTGAATTTTTCAATTAATCTCTTCACAGTTGATAAGGTCAAATCACTCCGACCATATTTTGTACGAAAATTCCGAACTATAGCTGCCAAGCTTTCGTTATTCTTAAAATATTGCTCAACAATGAAAACACGTTTCGTGTAGCGCCCCATTTTTAATAACCCCGAACTGTCAGCTATCACGCTGTGTTTTTTGTTTTGTTCGCAACACTTTACCATACAAATGGCACAAAATTCCAATCTTGCGTGAATTTTGGGACACCCTTTATTATAAAATATAACATTTGTAAATATATTTAATTTGTTTAATTCATTTATAAAAAAAATCAAAAGGTTTTTACAAAAACAATGAAAGCAAAAAAAAATTTTTGGTACAAATTGTTTTGTTTCTCAAAATATTCACCTTTAAGACTTACACTCTTTTGCTACCGGTCAAAGCAATTCTCGAAACATTTTTCCACTCCTCTAAAACATGGTTTTGCAAAGATTCAAGAGCTTCTTTAGGTGATGGAGATCGCTACCCAAGCATTTTTTTGACATTTAGGAACAAAAAGAAGTCGTTAGGCAATAAATCAGGTGAATACGGGCAAAAAGACATTAATTCGATGTTTTTCTCCGTCAAATATCAATTGCTTGATGTGCTGTGTGAGAGCTAGCATTATCATGATGAAGAATGATGCGATGTTTTCGGTTGCTTTTCCGGATTTCATCGATGACTTCTGACATTCAAATTGTTGTATACCATTCAACATTAACTGTTCTTCGATCCTCTAAAGCAATGGTTGCAACATGTCCATTATAATCAAAGAAACAAGCGATCATTTTCTTGGAAGTACTTCGTGAGAGAACCACTTTTGTTGGATTTGGTTCATCTTGGAACACCCAAACAGTTGATTGTGCTGTTACGTATATATCCAAGTTTCATCTCCTGTTACGACGTTCCATATGGATTTTGCACATCCTCGATCGAATTTCTTGAGCATTTTCTTACACCAAATTTCACAAGCCTGTTTTTGAGTTTCGGTCAAATTATGCCGAATCCAACGGGAACAGATCTTTTTCGCAACTAAATGTTCATGCAACATCTAATGTACTGCAGTCTTCGATATGCCTAAGGATGCCTCTATCTCACAGTAAGTCACATGCCGATCCTCTTCAATCACGTTGCGCACAGCATCGATGTTTTTTGGAACAACCTATTTTGGTCAACCTTCACGAAATTCATAGCTGACGAAAGCACGACCATCACGTAATTCTGCAAAGCTATTGTAAACAGTCTTTTCTGATGGTAATTCATTACCGAAAGTGAAACGAAGCGATTCGAGGCATTGTTGTTACTAAAATCGTAAAAAATCATCCAATGAAAACCTACACGTGAAATATCCATTTGTTAACAAAACTCTTTTTTTTAAACGTTCACTGTAAACAAACTACTGGGCCAATTTCTGAGGTGCCACTGTTTTAACAATAACGAATGTCAAATTTTAGAACAATAGTAATGTCACTTCTCAATAGTGCCATCTAGTGGTCGTTTGTAAAAACTTCAAAGGCGGCCATCCTAAAAATACATATGATAAGCACAGGTAGATGGCGACTTTGAGTGATAAATAAATTTTGGCATTAAAGCTAATAGTCAGTTGATCATCTAACTGAATTACAAGTTTAGACACATAATTTTTAATAGTCTCAACTTTTTCATTTCCTTTAGCATGTATAAATAGCATATCCCTGGTAAGTTGCTTGACAATATTCGCAAAACAGTGAAAAGGTATATCCTAAATTCCAGTTAAAGCAGTGATGATATTTCATTAGCCAAATTGATGGCTTATGTAATTTAGGCGAAAGCAAATTTAAAGCAAAAGGTTGCTTAAATACACAGTGATTCTTTAAGAATAAATTTATTTCTCTAATCAAAAAGGATCCTTTCATACAATGAAATTTTAAAAGGGTCTGTCAATGTAAAAATCCCTGGTTTTAAAAGGCGCTATTTTCTACATCCACAGGGATGAGGAGGATATATACGCTCTCCTCGGTCCACCATTGACTACGCCACTGAGTTTAACACACTCTATTTTTGAAGCGTTTTGTAAAGGAACTATTATCTTAAAATGTTATTTCTTTAGAATGGTTCATAAATAAACATATAATTTTAAAGTCTCTATTTAATTATTTTTGTTATTATTACCAGGAAGAAGTAGATCTCGTACAAGTCGGATACAAACTACCGTTCTGCTGCATTCCGAGCTATTTTTGTCTTAAAGACATTTAGATGTGTGGCTAAATAATTTTCGACATTAACTAGCTTACTTATTCCATTAATCTTGTATAAATTTGAGCTCGATTAAACGACGTTAACCCGTGCCGCTCGTCGCTCAAAGTTTGAAAAAATCCAAATTTTTGGCCAAAAAGCTGACATGGAGCCATAACTCCAGAACGGTAAATAATAAAAACACGCTTAATATCTCGAAAGAAAGTTAATGTTGTTCTTCAAAATTTATATTCTATACATAATTGTTGTTGTTTTAAGCAAACCGAGTTACAACAGCCTTTAACCCCAAAAACGTGACCTGGTACCACTAGGAGCATACTTCGTATATTTTGTTATTAAGTGATAAATTTTGCTTTTTTTTGGTATATTTTTGAGTTTAAAGTAGAAATATAATAAAAAAAACAAGTAATACTGATAAGCCTAATGACATTTTTTATTTTAAAATATAAAAATTAGGTATATAATACATACAAAACAGACACAGAAAAGATACAGACGTAGTACCTACATGAGTTGATAATTTTACATAGTTATCTAATCTATTCTAGAGCTTTTGTTAAAGTAGTTTTTGAAACGTCAGGATATAATGCTCGGCATTTACTTACAACTTGCAGGACATATTGCTTTTGGTCTTCATCTTTTGTCAGAAGGTCGTTAAAGTCGGTTATTAATTTAACACCACGCTCAGCCATATCGTTAACTACTTTTAATGTTTTTGACAATTTTCAATCCTTCTTGGAAGTCATTATTTTGAGGCCAGGTGTTTGGATGTTGTCTTAGGAAATCTGTTTGTATATTAAATTGGTCAAAGAATGTAAACGTTTCTTTGGTAAGTAAATTTACCAATCCTCCATCAACTACCTCTTTTAAGTTTTCTTTCCTAACTTTTGGATTTACAACCCTAGCATGCTGTGATGGTTCATCTGTGCTACTGAGCAATTTATTAGCCATTAACA
>CM032451.1:52845415-52932915 GCA_019049505.1 Pachyrhynchus sulphureomaculatus | reverse complement strand
GATAAAGGAATGATAGAAAATGCAGTTGCATGTGTTTTTATAGGAATAAATAGCGCGCAACGAGTACGTTGCTGAGCGAGCAAACACGGTTCTATTGTGTAAAATCGTTTTTATTACTAAAAAATCTTTTGGTTTATTGGAAAGAGTAGAAAGTCTGTTTAAAAATTAAATTCAAGAATCGGTGTTAAATGAAACAAAATCGTTTGAGTCCATTTTTTACTCATTTAGAATAATTTCATTTTTCGTTTCTGCAGACAAAAGAAGAAATCTGATGTCGAAATTACCCCCACCGATTCAAGCGCGCTAATTACTGTTTACCATGTAAAAGTTTGGACCCAATAGTCTAAAATTCTTACAATAAGTGTTTTACAATCATTTTATTGCGTTTAGCGTTTTATTTTTGAACAAAGTTATTCAACTTAAGCGATTTATTTTTAAATGGCACAGTTTTTGCTTTATGATTCTGTAAATAGAACTTTAATAGAATCATTTGGCTTTTGTCTATTATCATATTAACCCATATCTTATAACCTTTATCAGTTATACTTATAAAAACCTTAAACACATATCAACGATAGCCATTTTTGTTGTCATTGAAGTAATTAATAACGCAAAAAATCACCAAGTGAATACAGTGAACGGTTTAACACACGAACTTGATTTCAGGCCAAAGATTTACGAACATTGAGTAAAGTATACCTTGGTACTTTAGCGTGTAACAGGCATCGGCTATCTAAATCACAATATTCAGATAGAGCACTGTTAATTCGATTCGTTAAACGTTTCAAAATTTCCAAACAATATTCGCCATTGATAGTTTGACCAGTTGCAAAAATTCACTATGAATAATACCTTTACTATTGTGGAAGACAATCAATATGGTTAGGATTTTAACTTCCGCTCTTTACATTTAAGCCTTATTTTTGGGTCATATTTAAGGCACCATGACTCTTTAATAATCACAATTGAATTCAAAAGTTTGAATTTTTTATCTAGAGCCTCGTACGTTCTTCCACTTCCAATAACTTCTGGGCAACATTTCCAATATGTTGCTTTGTTGTATAAGATTTCTCACATCTTGATGCATGGCGATTAATCTATCGCGAATTCACGAACTCTTTAAATCATTTCTGTTGCTTGAATTGATATTCGTTATTCCGTGTGTCATTTTCCACTCAAAAAAGTATATGTTATTCCAAGGCATGGGTTCTTGATGAGCAACCATTGCTATACCTTGTTTTATCGTCTTAAATAATTACATGGCATTTGTGCCAAGTTTAGCGTTAAATTTAATTGCAGCTCATTGTTCCATATTGTAATATCTACATTTTTAGTGATCCGTATGGAACACTTATAAGATCACTTCGATGTCTGTCGGTCTGTCTGTCTGTCACAAACTATTTGACATAGAAAGTTCAAATTTGACACTAGTATAGGAATTAATGGCATCATCAAGGCCGTGTAGTTCTGAAAGTTAAATTTTGGCTTAAGGGATTAGTTTTGGGGGCTGAAATCGGAAGTGAAAAAAAAATTACCATCGAGTGGGTTTTTTTTTTATGGGTCTAGCACACGTGCTACAGTGAAGTCCCTAAAGCGCTACAGGAGCGACACGTGTGCGGAGAAAGCGATTCACGTTGTTCTTGAATCGCTGTAGATTGTACTCGGTGGGAAACACAGTTCTGGACAAGTTATTCCAAAGGGATGATGTTCTCCATATAAAAGAGTGCTTGAAAAGCGTTGTACGAGGAGTAACAAGCTGAACCTCATACGGATGTGAAGAATTAGCGCGACGCTCTGGGAGGAATTAAGCGGGCCACATCCTTCGAACACTTTCCATGAAAGTACTTGTAGAATAGACTCAAGTCGCCAACCGTTCTTCGATGTTCCTGCGGATCAAGGCGGACGGTCAGTTCCGGGTCTCCAATCAAACGAACAGCTCTTCTCTGAATAGAATCCAACAAATGCAGTGTATGTTTGGGAGCAGAGCTCCAAACATGGGAGCAGTATTCCATAGTTAGTCGAATTTGAGCTTTGTAAATAATTAACAGTTGTTGTGGAGTGTAAAGCTTTCTGGTTCGAGATAATATTCCCAACTTTTGAGAAGCTCTCCTTGCTATGCCTGCAACATGTTCATGCCAGGACATATTTGCTCCCAAATTAACGCCCAACAAACTGAGTGACGATGTTAAAGGAATGGAGTGCCCCGACATAACTATGTCGGGTTCAGCAACGTTAACTTTTTTTAGAAAAAACTGCCGCCTGGGTTTTTGTAGCGTTAAATTCCACTTGGTTACTGTCACCCCAAGATAGAATTTCTTCCATGTCTTTGTTAAGTTGAATGACTCCTGCTGTCTGCGGATATTCGTCTGAGTAGCCGATGTCCGAGAGTTCAAAGTGAATGAATAGATAAGTGTACTGTCATCTGCAAAGCTGTAGATTGGATTCTCGGTCTTTTTCAGCAGATCGTTAATGTAAATGAGAAAGAGAGTAGGAGACAGTATGGAGCCTTGGGGTACACCGGCGTGCCTTGGGGTTCACCGGGGTGTCAAATGAAAGCCGGTAAAAGCACGTTCACGAGTTCAAAAATATATATAATGTAATACTTCCGCACACTTTTCTTTGCATTATTTTTAAAAAAATTGCGAGAAATCGCTGTCTCCCTCCTTACCTCGAAAAGTACTGATAAAAAATTTTTTAAAAATGTTTGAATATTCTCCACAGGGTGTAGATTGAACAAAAATTTTCACGAGTGCATTACCGTTAATAAGTTATCTGATATATAAAATAACCGGTCAAGTGCAAGTTGAACTTGCACAATTAGTGTTCCGTACGTTGATTGCTTTTAAAATAAGAAATGTTATTACGGTGGTATAAAATGATCAATGTCTTCACCCTAAATGAGTTTTCAACAAAGTTTATTTCCAATCTTTACTAAAAATTGATGAACTTGAAATTTTTGTTTTTTTACATACCAGATAAATTATTAAAGGTAATGCACTCGTGATAATTTTCTTTCAATTTACACCCCTTGGAGAATATTCCAGAATTTTTTCAAAATTTTTTGATCAGTACTTTTCGAGATAAGGTGGGGGGACAGCGATTTTTTAAAAATAATATAAAGAAAAGTGTGCGCAAGGATTACATTATATATATATTTTTTACTCGTATTTTCACAAGCTTTCATTTGACACCACACTCGATGACCTACTAAAAAAAAATTTTTTTCACCTCCGATTTCACCCCCCAAAACTAGCCCCTTAAGTCAAAATTTTGCTTTCAAAACTACACGGAGTTGATGAGGCCATCAATTCCTATATTATTACCAAATTTCAACTTTCTATGATAAATAGTTTCGGAGAAAATCGGATGTGACAGACAGACAACGAAGTGATCTTATAAGTGTTCCGTATGGAACACTAAAAAAACAAAAATTTCAAGATTTTCATTAAAGATCGGAAAAACTCATTTGGGGTGTGTTTTGTGAAATCATTGATAACTTTATACGTACATACCAAAAAATTTTATTTTAAAAGCTGTCAAAGCTCATAAACAAAATAATATAGGGATCGCGAATACCAGAAGAATGGAGTACAAGCATAATGATACCACTTTTTGAAAAAGGAGAAAACACCGATTCGAATAATTATCAAGGAACTAACCTCTTGTGCACAATTTTAAAAACTGACGACAAAAATTGTTACCAATAAAATAACTCATCTTATACAGCTTTCCGAAGAACATCAAGAGTTCTGGAGTGGAAGATCCTGTAACGACGCAGTATTTGTAATCAGACAAATTACTGAAACATCAATTGAATATAACAGACCAGTGTTCTTATACTTTATAGATTTGGTAAAAGCATTTGATAGAGTACAGCTGCAAGACGTAGTGCACACACTTTATTACAAGAGTATTCCATTGAATATAATAAAACTAATTGAGAACATTTACAAAAGAAATCAAATAGAAGCTAGAGTAGATTCGGAGCTAACTGAACCCATAGAGGTAACAACTGGTATTAGACAAGGAGACTCACTGAGTCCCCTGCTGTTTAACATTATAATAGATGAATTAATTAAACAGGTAAAAAAAAATGCTATAAAATGGGCAATAATGAGATCCAAATATTGTGTTACGCCGACGATAATGTCCTAGTCGCTGAGAATGAAGATGATTTGCAGAGATTATTACATCAGTTTAATACAACAGCAAAGCAATTTAATATGAAAATATCGGCTGACAAATCAAATCAGTAGTTATCTCCAAAGAACCAATTAGGTGCAACCTGGAAATCGATAATCAGATTATAGAGCAGGTGATGACAATTAAATATTTAGGAATTAAATTATCACGTAACAACAACATAGAAGAAGAAATAAAAGAACAAATAATAAAAGCCAATAGAATAGCAGGATGCTTGAATGACACTATTTGGAAAAATAAATACTTGAGAACAAAAGTAAAATCTCATATATATATATATATATATATATATATATATATATATATATATATATTATATATATATATATATATATATATTATATATATATATATATACACATATATATATATATATATATATATATATATATATATATATATATATATATATTATATATATATATATATATATATATATATATATATACATATAAATCTGTAGTTCGACCAGTTATGACCTGCACAGCAGAGACAAGACCAGAAACACGCAAAACTCAGAGATACTTACAAACAAGTGAAATGAAAACATTAAGAAGAATTGCAGGAAGAACACTTTGGAATAGAGAAACAAATGACAACATAAGGTAAATATGTGAAGTAGAGGACATTAACACGTGGATAAGAAACAGAAAACAAGAATGGAACCAACACATAAATAGAATGTCCGAACGACGATTAGTGAAAATAGCTCGAGATAAATCACCGGTGGGCCGAAGGAGTATAGGACGCTCACGAAAAAGATGGAACGACGACCTGTAGCGACGATACATTAAAGAAAAACAGGCAGGAATGCCTAATGGAAAGAAGAAGAAGAAAAGCTATCAACGTACGGAACACTAATTTCGCAAGCCCGACCTGCACTTGGCCGATTATTTTTTGTATATTTCTAACAAGCACATTTTAGGAATCAAGTTGATTATGTTCATCGAATACTACCTGTGAAAATACGAGGGTGTTTTTTAAAGTATTTACGTAACTACACTACATAACTAGCATCTACACATACCGTAATACACTTAGTCTAGCTTTCCTCGAGATTTCAGTCCATTCATAAAAATTCTTTTGTTTGTGCCTCAAAAAAACGACTGCCCAGCGTCTTTCAACTCATAATCTGAAGGAAATTTTCGGCCACTAACGTATTTCTTTAAATGTTCAAAAATTCTTTTATATGGAAACCTTCATCCCCGTTGAATTATTTGCCCATAACTGTGTCTCCCACTGAATACAACTTGCAGCATTTAAGACCAACATGAATCGCTATTTCCGCTCACACATCGCACCTGTAGGGCTTTAGAAATTGTCTACAGAGCATGTATTGTGCCCAATAAAAAAAGTTAATACCTTGTAAGTTATCTCGATTTTCGTAGCATTAAATTCTTCTTGTTTACTGCCACCGCAAAACAATATTTCTTGCAAGCTAACTACAAATAAAGAGGCAGTAATTAACAAAGAGATTTTAAGTATTGTTCAGCATAAGGGTGTATTGAAAAGAATGAAAGTTGAAGACAATATGGAGCCTTAGAATACACCGTCACATGTTAGCGAACAATCCGATATACCAAACGTGGTGGAATTCCGTATCGCAACGGCTAGAAGTTGTTTATAATATTCCAGTGCTTTGTTTCAAAAATGTGTTAGGAGCTCTTCTGTTAGTATTTGCGTACGAAAATCATATTGACAGCATCTTCCATAACCTTCAATATTACTGAACGCAATGCGATTGGCCGGTCGGTCTTTGGCATTGTCTCTCTGCCGTTGTTAAATACCGAATGAACTCAAGCAGTTAGATAATATTGCTATTCTCTTGGCGAGTGGCAAAACCTAGGATATTTTTTCTAAAAAATAAAGCTTTATTCCTATTCCCAGTTTTTAAAACACAATTCCAATTTCGAGAGCTTTCCAAAGATAAAAAAAGGAATTCATGCCTCTTGTCAAAAGATTTTTCTTTCCTGACTTTTAAAATCTTAAATGCAAATTGCTCAATAAAATAGAGGTTGTCAAATTTTGATCCGTAGTTTAATCCATTTTCAAAATTATTTTTTTAGGCGTAAACTCCGGAAGAAGAAACCGAAAACGTAATGTAAATATATTCAGATGTATACTTTCTCGACAAAATGGCGAGTTCACTGTTATTTTTTTGAAAAAAAAAGCTTATTTAAAATTAGACCATTGGTTCCCAACCGGTGGGCCGCGACAAACAAGAGGGATCGCCTTGAGTATTTTGGGGGTTTGCCGGTTAACAATTTTAAGAACCAAAATTAAATTTTAAAATTTAAAGGTAGGCGTTAAAATATTTTGTTTGGCAACACACGAGATATGCGATGTAATCAGTGGATGGCTGGTGCATGCACCTCTTCTTATCCCTGGCGAAATCTGACTGGGGCAAGTTAGCCGGGTAGTCTGCAGTGATCGCCGCACTCCGTTGTCTCTCGAAGAAACATGTAAAAGAGAAAAGTTTCGAAACGGATAGCTTGACGTTCCGCCGAGCTAAGAATAATCGGGAAAGTACTTCCAACTTATATATAAGCAACGAGCAGAGCCATAGGGGACAATCTTCAGTTATTCTGATCACGAAGTTCTTCTTTTCTACACTGCTGTTCGTTGGTTATCAAAAGGAAATGTTGTTGCCTGATTCTTTGAATTGAAAAACGAAAGAAGACCGTTCTTAGAAATGAAAGGAAAGCATAAGTTTATGACACACTTTAATGATGAGACCTAGATTCAAAGAGTAGCTTATTTATCTGATATCTTAGACCAGCTATACAAGCAAAATTGAAACTGCAGGGTAAGGAACCCCTTCTAGACGGAGTCTTTAGGAAGGGTCTGTAGCGCCACCGTCACGTTTCTTACTATCCCCTCTCTCTTTTGAAGTCGAGAGTATCTTTATCTTAGGAAATAACCTAGTCGCAAACCACCATGTCTAGGAAGTAGGGAAGTTGGCAAATAACCTGGATTTCATATTTTGCTGAGAAAGTCTAATAAAGTTGTCACGAATGAGCTTGAGCATTATCGTGTTACAGCTGTCAGTATCGCAATTTCAAGAGGTCCGGTTTTTTGCGCCGAACTACAGCACCCAGATGAGGCAGCTCCTTGCTAGTACTCTTTAGTAATCGTCTGCACTTCCTCAACGACAACTCAATTGCGAGCCGTTTGTGACGTCCCAATACGCGGCATGGTCTAGGGAGGTGTAGCCACTTTTAAACCGGTTGTATCATTGCTTGATTTGGGTATTCCCCACGACATCATCACCAATAGTTTGCTGAATTATACAAATTGTTTCGGCTTGGGTATACACAAATTTATGACCAAACTTGATGCAATAACACCGTTCTATACTTTCCGTCATTCCGGCGAAATAAAAATGCGGTGGACCAGAACTACAACACCTCCCACGACTAATGTACCCGAATTTTTAGTGAAAATTGACTCATTCGCGATATTAACCTGTGCCTGAGAAAATTTAAGATCGAATGCTTTTTCGACAAACAAAGCATAGCCTATTTACCTTATTATAGTCGCACATTTTCCAAAAAAATACAAACAATTCCTGATGAAAATGCCCTTTCTTTGTGGAATTAGGTAAGTAAGTTTGCGTCAAAGGATTATTTAGTAATCTTGTGCAACCAGTTAAAATAAATTGAAAATCTTCATCTCTGTGTATTCGTGATAAATAGTTTATAAACAGGTTATCTGGTATCGATGTCTAAAAAAAGGAATTATAAAAAAAATAAGCTCCATTTTTAGCTACCTGCTAAGGGAAGTATTGGCAAAACATAACACGTAAGCCGTAAAGTTCTTGGTCTGATACATAGATGTCGCCCTTTTCAAAAAATCCATATGATTTTTAGGAAGTACCAACCTTCAAACGATATGTTTCAAAATTTCATGACATTTCGATGATTAGTTTACAAGTTACAGTGGTTTTAGTGACGCTAGTTTTGATTCAAAACAATGGAAAAAATCGAATTTATGATTAAACACTGTTTTTTGATGGGAAACAATAACGTGTAAGTAAAGCAATTGCTTGATAAGCGTTACGGGGACTCTGCCCCTGGAAAATCACTCATCATTTCCATCGACTGTGCTGAATTTAAACGCGGTCGTACAGATACAAATGACGCTGAAGGTTCTGGATGCCTTTTCTGGTTACACCAGAAAACACCAAAAAAATCCACAAAATTGTTTTGGATCACCGTAAAGTGAAATTGGGTGAAATAGCTGACATCCTAAAGATATCAAAAGAACGTGTTAGTCATATTTTGCGTGAACATTTGGGCATGCGAGCACATTATTCACTCCAGAGATAATATCCAGGCGTTCTTATTAAAGCTGAAGAAACTGGAGCCGTAAAATAAATCTTGGAAACTTGACCCTGTTTGAACACCTGTACACCAAGACTGAAGAATCGGAGACGGGGATTGTAGATAATCTAAGAGAGAAAATTAATAACCACCTTCAAGCCCTTGAATCTGAAATACAACGTTATTTCCCGGATTTCTCTGAATAAGAAGCTGGATTGGTACGAAACCCATTTTATATATCCTTTGATGTTACCGACATTCTCGATGAAGTGCAGAATGAATTTTTGGAGCAGCGAAATGATTCCTCAGCGCAGGAAAAATCGTTACCTCAATTTTGCCGTGCTATGCGTCATTCGTATCGTAAAGTTTCCATGCTTTCTTTTCAAATATTAGTGCTAGAATTATAACTTGTTAAGCAAATTACTTTAGAGGGTAATATATATGTTTCATTTTGGCTTATTTCCGATATAAGAATTAACAATATTCTCTCAACGGTTTGTGACAGGGAGGGATAGAAGACTTCCAATGAATTAAAAAACGTTGTAGAGAAACAGTACCCATTTATTAAAATAAAACATTTTTTAAAGTTCTAGGCCAGTCAGGTCAGTACCACGGTTTTCTATATTTTTGCCAACTAAACTTTTGAATAACAAAAACAAATGTTGAAATGGAGGTGTTGATAAATAACATAACACTTTATAATGTTTAGTCTCCATCGTAATATACATTTTTTATGAATGTAAAAGTAGCGATGAAAATACATATTTTAGAAGTCGTTACGTCACATAAACTGCCTGTCAAAGAAACAATATAACATGATATTTTGGCATGATTTTAATCAGTTGGTTATTTTATATTTAAATGAGTCTTTATATTTTGAAACAGTGTTGTTTTTAGTTTTGTTGTTGGGACATTATTACACAAACTTTTATATGGTATAGGATGAGAACCTATACTTTATCTTTAAAAGGCGTTGAGTAATAAATGATACTTTAGTATATAAAACCACGATAGGGTGTTTAATTAAAATTTTGTGTATTATTTACTATTTTGTATTGATTCTGCTTTACTTCTCCTCGATTCAAGTATATTTATCCTATAATAAGGTAAGTTGGGTCTGTTCATTGTCGACCCATTGTTAACCGGGGCAATAATAATAATAATAGGCGTGTATATAAGATGGAAATAGGAAAATAAAAAAAAGTTTTAATTCAGTTACATTTTATTATAATAATTAAAATATGTTGTAATTCAGTTAAATTTTATTACAATAATTAAAATTAAAATATGAGAACTCATAATTAACTCTAAGAAAAATAAATTACGAATGGGAAAACAATTAGGTATATGAGGTTGACGGCTATTCAAACGGTACATGCTATTAAAATACGCTATTCTATCAGACTTTGATCAACATTAACAATTATCAGATCAATTATTTGGTCAATAATGCTATCCACACATTTTGTTTTCTCCTCCGATAACGTAATTTATACATTTTTCCCAGTTCTCCTTCTTCACATTACTTATCGCATCACCAAATAAGAACTTGTGCCCATACCAATTCTATCGGATTTAATTCAAAATGATAAGGTGGAAGTTGCAGTACTGTTATACCACGTAAACCTGCTAGTTTATCTACAACGTACCTTTTAAAAATTTTTTTGTTAATACTAGCTAAATCTAAAAGTTCTCTTTTCACTGCATTATCCGGAATTCTGATATTTTGTGAGCGTAACCAATCCAATACATTCATTTTGCGGCAAGTACTTGTTGGTAGTTTTTCTTCTAGTCCGGAATGGTAACTCACGTTGTCCATAACAATAATCGAGTTTACTGGAACCACATCTGACGTTTGAGAAAACTATTCTTCGAAGACGTCAACATCCATGTCCTCATGATAATCTCCGCCGCGTTTAGATTCGACAATCCTTCCGAACTTCCGATGTGTGTGATAATGAGCCGACGTCCCTTTCATGAGGGCGGATTGAAACCCGTTGACCATCCCCCATGACCTATCTTCGACTTTTAATATTTTCATCTTACCAGCATTTAGCTACTATATGTATTCCGTTTAACCAAATTTTCTCTAAGTAATATATTCGTTTCTCTTTTCTAGCTTTTCGGATGTTTCTTAAGTAATGTCTTCTCCAAGAGACAATATCATTTCTGTCTGTTAAAATAGATTTCCTACAATGCTTTTTCCATAGGAAACCAAGTTGTTTTAAGATTTTTCACAAGATTTTTTTGCTCGTTTTGGGATAATTCGGGTCTTCTTGGACCCTAACAAAAATTTTATCTTATGTGGGAATTTCCTTGTTGAAAAAGAAGGCGTCTTATTCCTTGCTTCAAATATCTTTCAATTTCAAATGTTAGTCGACCTGAAGATTTCATCGGCAATTTTAACGGTCCTTTTCTGGATTCTTTCATTATTTTTTATACAGTTGATTTTGTAACACCCAGCATTATAGCACACTGTTCCACTGTTTCGTCAATACTCGCACTAGAATGATTATGTTTCCATGATTTAAAACAATTAAGAAGTCTTTTCGTTTACTGTTTGCAAATTCTCCATCTGATCTCACTTCGTATGATTGTACTCTGGACAACACCAAACTATGTACTGTTAATATTACAATTTATTATAACACACATCACCCCCAATAAATTATACGAAATTACCTGACCCCACTCTTGACGCCTATTATTTATGCTTATTTACTATATATTTCATATATATACATATATATATATATATATATATATATATATATATATATATATACGAGGCTGGTTTGAAAAGTCCGTGCAAAGTCCGAGAGATGGCACCACCGGCGCGTATCGAGGTCATGTTTAGTTAGTAGCATCTCTTGAATGAACGCACACCAAGTTTCAGCCATATTGGTCTATTTCTTTGTGTTTGGCATTCGTGTGAATCAAGGAAATCGAGTGATTTTCAAGAAATGGACGAAAAAGAATTTCGTGTGGTGATTAAACATTACTTTATGAGAGGCAAAACGCCTCAAGAGACTAAAGAGAAGCTTGATAAACATTATGGTGACTCTGCACCTTTAATTAGAACAGTTTATAAGTGGTTTCAAAATTTTCGGACTGGCCATATGGGCACAAGTGACGCTGAACGTTCTGGATGGCCTCTGGAGGTTACGACTCCAGAAATCATTGATCAAATCCATGATATGGTGATGGATGACAGAAGAGTTAAGGTGCGTGAGATTGCTAGTGCTGTGGGCATCTCGACTGAACGGGTACATAATATTTTGCATAAACATTTGGACATGAGAAAGCTATCCGCAAGATGGGTGCCGCGATTGCTCACGCTTGACCAAAAACGGAATCGTGTGAAGTGTTGCAAGGATGGTTTGCAGCTGTTCCAGAAGAGTCCGGAGGACTTTAAGCGTCGTTTCGTCACTGTGGATGAAATATGGATACATTACTATACTCCTGAGACCAAACAACAATCTAAACAATGGGTTACCAAGGGGGAATCTGCACCAAAAAAGGCGAAGACCGTTGCTTCGGCCGGAAAGGTTATGGCGACTGTCTTTTGGGATTCGCAAGGGATAATCCTCATCGACTATCTGGAAAAGGGTAAAACTATTACAGGTGAATATTATTCATCGTTATTGGACCGTTTGAAAACCGAGCTGCAAGAAAAACGCCCGCGATTGGCCCACAAGAAAGTCCTTTTCCATCACGACAAACGCACCAGCACACACCTCAGCAGTTGTGGTCGCAAAATTAATAGAAATAGGATTCCGACTCGTTTCACATCCCCCCTATTCTCCAGACTTGGCTCCCTCGGACTACTATTAGTTCCCCAAATTTGAAGAAATGGCTGGCGGGACAAAGATTTTATTCAAACGATGTTTGCATTGCAGACACTAATGTCTGTTTCCAGAGCACAAAATGGAACAAAAAAAGATATTAAAACGCGATGAAAAGCCCAGCCAAGAAAAGATAAACACACTAAACAGGAAAATCTCGAAAGTCTTAAGAAAAAACATAGAAAACTACAACAAAGAAAAATTTATGCGGATTTTGCGGAAATTGAGGAAAATAAAAGCATGAGAATAATGAGACCCAAGTTAAACAAACCGGAAAAAAATCGTTAAACTGGCAACATAACATCGAACAGGAAAAAATTGTTACAGATTCTAGCAAAGTTCTATGAAACATTATATACCAACCATTACACCTTGGATTAGGAAGAGTACCTACAGACAAAGGTCCAAAATCAAGGTTCTCAAGATGTCCCGGAAATTTTTCTACATGAAATTTATTCTGCCCTAAACAAAATAAAAAACAATAGAGCTCCGGAGGATGATTGTGTACTTGTGGAGGCGATAAGGATTAGAGGATTATTACTATTGGCTAGAATTCAAACTCTTTTCAACTAATGTCTGTATGATCAAAATATCCTAGCTCCTTAACAATGATACTTTTACATAAGAAAGGAAAAATAGCAGACCTGGAAAATTACAGACCGGTCAGCCTTCTTAACCATCTCTACAAACTGTACACCCAAATTATAGTAACAAGATTACATGAAAAATGACTTATACTGTACCCCGGGAGCAAGCTGGTTTCCGCCTTGGGTTCGGTAAAAACAAAACAAAATCTACAATGCTTAAAAACTCTTAGTACTGATATTTGTGGACTTTAAAAAGCTGTTTGATACAGTGAAGCTACGAGCTATTCTAAGAGTATTCCAAGAATATAAAATCGACCATCTTTACTGTTACATAATAAATAATATATATGCCAACGCCACAACAACTGTAAATCTACATTCCCAACCAACAAAATAAAAATAAACGTGAAGTTAAGCATTGCTACACCGTATCACAAAAACTATTCATTACAGTTCTTGAATATGCCTTTAAAATGTTCTCATGGCAACAGAAAGTTATATTCACTGATGGAGAGAGGCTGAGCCACCTACGTTTTGCAGATGATATCTTCATTATGTCAAAAAATTTGAAAGAGACCAAATGATTATGGAGCTAAACGATATATCAAGGACCATTGGACTAACAATAAATTTTGAAAAGACTATGATTCCCAACGACCAGATACAAATTGATAATAATAGCATAGAACTTGTGGACAAATATGTATACCAGGGCCATGAAATCAACATAAGTAGAGATAAGTAGACCCGTGAGTTGACGAGACGGATTACTTTAGGATTGGCGACTTATGGAAGGATGAAGGACATCTTTAGAGCAGACCTCCGAGTTCCCCTGAAATGGAACGCATTTAATCAACTAACTCTGACTAAAGCAACTGCAGAAAAACTAAGAGTGGAGCAAATGCGAATGGAAAAATCGATACGCCGGCGATCTGGAGTAGACAACTTCATAGAATGCATCGCAAAACGAAAGTGGAGATGAGCTGAAGACATCGCCCAAATGATGGACGGAAGATGAATAAAGAAACTTTTAAAGAGAACGCCAAGAGCTGACAAGCACAGCCGAGGTAGACCTGCCATACGATGGACGAATGACCTGAAAAGAATGTTAACGAATTGGGTTGCAACAGCTAAAGTTAGAAAGAAATGGAGACGTGTGGAGGAGGCCTATGTTCAGCAGTATACTTAAAAGAGATCTTTGGGACAGTGAGAACAAAAAAGGCTTAATTCTGGCCCAGATGACTTGACCAGTTTGGACAAATGACTCCTTATTTGACAGATCCCGGTGAGCTGAGTTTAATGACAACAAAATTGCTCGCTGCCACTTAGTAAGAAGCGAGATATCAGGGGTCACAGGTTTAATGTTTCATTTAGACACTTGACCAATTTAGACAAATGACATTTCGTTCATTCGCCAGACCTTGTCTGGTTCAGTCGATTACAGAGCTTCCATCTACTAAAAGGCAAGATATGGGGCGTCGATGTTAAGTTCAGGTGTTACTTTATGATATATTGGTTCTGGTTAGTTCAGGTAGAAGAATACGGTAGCTTACTCTTCTTTTTCAGTCGACTATGTACATATGCGGTAGCTGATCATTTAATTGATTTAATCAGAACCTATGATTTATATGCATTACTGATACTGATTATGATTAATAATTTAAGACTAACAAAACAGACAAAAAGATATAATTAAGAGCTTCTTAAAAGCTGAAGGAAAGAAAGATTAACTGAAGTTGATCTTACTTAAATTTGGACCCAACACATTAACAGCTATTAAACCTGGAGAATCTTGATTTCTCATTGTCATATGTCTTCTTTTTTTATTACCTAGATGTCGCATCGTGCTGTACCAAGAAAAAAATCCAAAGGGTTGATGATATATTAGTAAAAAAAAATACGAAACTTTGGGAAAATACTTGCAAATCTAATGAACAAACTTTAAATGAGCAAAACGCCGTACTAAAAGAAACTTAAAGGTAAATAGTATACCCAAAAAAATTGAGAATACTCGTAGAACTTTAATAATCAATCATCTTAACGTCTTTAATATCCTCCGAGTAACATAGTACTCCCTTGTAAGTTAATATAAGAAAAAAAAGCAAGATTTTTGGAACAATAATATTACCGACTAAACCATAGTTCGCTATTATAAATTCAAGCATTTTTACTCTGTAATGTTGTCATCACTATAATTAGGTATAGAATCGAGCAAGAGACCTTAATCTATAAAAAATAAATTTGTGCTGTAATTGTGACTATAAAAACGTTCCACTCATCAATATTATTCGGTTAAATCTGCAGAAAATAAGATAGAAATGGTGACATATATCTTGAAATGGTATATATCTGAAGTCTGCAAAACATAAGTTCTCGTAATCAAAGCTCAAACAGGGATTATTTATAAATAGGTTGATTTAAGGTTAGGACCAGGTGAAACACTTGATGTTGAGCAGTGTTTATCTAATCTAAACCTGTTATATAAGCACAATTAACTCTAGCCTTCTTGAAAGGATCCAATTGCTTTATCAAACTCATTAAGCAACTTGCATTTGTAAGCTCGTTAAACAAAATTATATTGCCAATTCTATCAAAAGCTTTGTAAAAGTCAACATAAATTACACAAACTTGCATTATTTAAATCACAACTTCACATACAAATAAATTGTTTAATTGTCGTCAGATTTGAAATTATGGATTATTTTTAGTATTCCGTACGGGATACGTGTGAGATCACTTCGGTGACATAGAAATTTGAAATTTGGCACAAATAGAGAAATTGATGGGCCAATTAGAGCCGTGTACTTTTAAAAGTTAAATATTGACTTAAAGGATTAGTTTTGGGGGATGAAATAAAATTACCAGGTCATTGGGTGGGAAGCTTGTAAAAACACGAGTTTCAAAAAAATATAAGTTGTAATACTTGTGCACAATTTTCTTTGTATTATTTTTTTTTTAAATTACCAAAAATCTCTTTCCCACCCCCTATCGCGAAAAGTACTGATCTAAAAAATTTTGAAAAAAAATTCTGGAACATTCTCCATAAAGTGTAGATTAAGTGAAAATGATCACGAATGCATTACGAGTAATAATTTTCTGGCATCAAAAAAACTATGAAAACTATGTTACTTGACAATATGATGTATCTTCTATTAATATATTTTTCAGTACATTACTGTCGTGCATCGCTAACGACACAATTTTATTTGTTTATAATTAAACAAATATTTAGGTAGCAAATATTTGTTATACATGTTTGTTACTATATTCTAGATTGAGCTAGATTAATTTATTGGTTACTGGGTAGCTAAGATACTACACCTATTATATATTATTGACTAAAAAAAGGTGAAATTACATATTGGATCTTAAGATATATATAAGTCAGGGACCTAATTAACTTAGCCTAGGTAAGGATTTCATTTTATTTTACGTACGGAACACTAATTATGCAAGTCCGACTTGCATTTGGCCGGTTTTTTTAAATTTAAAAACTCGGGAAAAGATATAGTTATTCTTCTACTATCTTCTTAGCCATAAGTTTGTTTTATTCATTCCATCATTAAAACCATTTACTTCTCTTTTCAGGAGCAAATCCAACATTACGAGACAATGGTAGAGGTTTTAGAGCGGACCAATGGGCTAGATTCTGTGGTCGATACGTATGTGCCGACGTCATTGAGAAACATGCGAGACAGAGGCTATTGGAAAGGTCAACATCATATGGAAATTGGGGATTGGAGCATGAGATGGGAGCAAGGGTGGTCATGGGCAAAGTGGTACCGGTACCGCCTGTGACCCAACCACAATCAAATGGTAAGATAATAGTTAATTATATCTAGATTTTGGTTTAATGAAATAATAATAGAACCATTTCTAGTTTGCTTTTTGGAGTTGTTGGTTTTTGCTGAAGTAATATATATTTTTTTAATTTTGTGGTTTTTATTTTCTAGAACAGTAGTTCTCAAATTTTTTCAGTTCTCGCGCTTATTGAATCCAGGCGGCCCCTGTCAAGTTATGAGAGTCCTATGTGGTGAAATAGTAATTATTTTTTTGTAATTAAAGGGTTAGGTGAAAATAAATAAAATACGTATTTAAGATCACGGGTAAATGAACAAATTCACCTCGTTTTAATTAATGATATAAGCCTGTTGATCACATATATTCTCAAATCTTTAAATTAATCGATATCATTGTGATCAACTCACTCTTTCTCAACCCTTCCACTCCCATAGGAGTATTGGTGATACTATGCAGTTGCTGCCTCAACCTTCATTCTCCAGGCATCTCGATCCTGTGCAAACTTACTTGACTCGTACATACTCATACCAAAAAGAGATCTTACTTGGTCGGACCATCTTGTTGGAGACCATCCCCTTGATCTTTTGCCTTCTACCTTCCCACTTACTACAAGCTTTTCCATGGCATCCACTTTCCTCATAATGTGAGCAAAATATTTTAGGTATTGTCTATTAATTCTACTTGAAAGTCGGTCATTTATACTAAGTTCTTCAGGAATAAATACATTAGTACGGTATTCGGTATATGATACTCTGAGCATTCTTCGATATGTCCATATCTCAAACGCATCGATTCGTCTTTTATCAGCTTGTTTAGTTGTCCATGTTTCTGACGTGTAAATTGCTATGGGGAATATAAGGCTGGATAGCAATCTTAACTTTGTATTTTTTGTAACAGCTGAATCTTTCCAGTCGTTAGTGAGTTTGATCGTCGAGTTTCTACCCATAGCCAAACGTCTTCTTACGTTTTCTTCACCGCCGCCATCGTTAGTTATGAGGGATCCCAAATAGTTGAAATGGTCTACAACAGTGTCACACAAATTTCTGATTTGTCACACATAAATTTCATTTATGTGTGACAAATCTTCATTATGACTAACAATCATTACTTTGATTTTCGCTCTATTAATTGCCAATCAATAGTTTTTGCTAATGATTTCATGGCGCTCCATAATAGATTCTAGGTCTTGTATTGACGTTGCAGGTATAACAGTATCATCCGCATATCTAAGGTTACTTAGCTGTTTTTCCACCGATTGTCACACCTAGTGAAGCTCAAAACCTGTTGCAACAAGAAGAAATGTTTCTTTTCTGCAAAACTCATTGATTCGTCTTTGTCATAACTTCATTTTTTTTTTGAATGCTCAAATCGACTCTAAAAGATGTGTGTTGGTTCCCAGTAGAAAGAGATTAAAAGTATTGATTCATTCATTCTCAAGTATCAAATAAGTACATTAGTTTTACCAAAAAAAATTCTTTCACAAAACTTTTGAAAAAATAAGAATATACCTGCCGCAGTTGAAATATACAAGACAGGACATTACTACGAGAGATCAATCGCCAAGTGGTTGAACTTTCATATTTACAGTAATACGTTTACAAAAAGAAAGTCTCATACAATGTTGTACTATCTATAAACCGTAGATTGCAAATCAAGTGAACATCATTATTATTATCTGCGGCCCCATCTAACTGAAACCCAAATTCATTTCTTTTGTTTTTTTTTCAATTAATTGATCATTAACGTCCTCTGTTCTGTGCTCTGTTCTGGAACTGATGGTGATATTGGACAAAAAGACATTTGATAACAGCTTCCCAGCAGGATCACCAATCATAATGTTCACCATATTTACAGCAGCCGGTAGAATGAGTCCCTTAAGATGGTACAGTCTGTCAAGTAAGAATATGACCGCTCGTATTCTTGAAAAAATGTGTTTCGATAACATTTTTTGCCATCAATGTAGTCTTTGGTGTGTTAGCAACGGCACAATCACCTTAGTAAGTTGTCCAATCGCCTCCTTCATCAATAATCGCTTGGCATCTTCGAGACATGCTGTCGACGAGATATTCTGCAATGATCTCCAAATTTTTCGAACCTTTCGAGACAATTGCGTCAAAGTCCTCAGAGTCTTTCCTCTGAGCTTTCTCTTTATAAGGGACCAGACGTTTTCAATAGGATTAGCGTCCGGCAATTATGAGGGCCACTCTAGTATCTTATCGTTGCCGTAAGCTGCTTTGCGACATGATTTTCGCCCAGCAAAGGTTTCTTCATTTTGCTTCAGAATTTGACATCATGAGCACGAAGATGTTGTTGAATGGTCTAATGGGAGACACGTCAATTTCGGGTCTCGTGAAAATAAAGACACGATTCGTTCTTCGACTTTCGGAGGTACTTTGCCTACTGAGCCAAGTTTTGGCAAATTGTCGACATTTTTCGTCATGAACGACACCGACTTTTAAATATATTTAGCGGCCGCGGAATGTGTCATTTTAGGCCCCTTTTGATGAGAACAAAGAAAGACTGCCTCGAACTGACGCGCAAACAAGTGACTCATTTAGGATTTTACTTGATATCGACGAAAGTTCGGAATCGACTATTACTTTTACTAAAATGCATCATAGACAAAGGTTCCCTATACCGATTTTTTGTTGAATCGATTCTATGTGCCACCTTGTAAGAAGCTAGCAAGGCATTGCTTGGAATTGGCGCCTGCTTATAAGAACTACGTTTTTGTTGTTTTAGCTCTGTTAACTTTCTGGTAAAGTAGTGACAGAACTAGTAGGATGTCTGGTTTCTAAATGATGTTTCAACATACTTGAAAGCATTCACTTTAATACCAAAACATCTAATTAATTAATTAATTTTAAATTAATGAGAACGTTCGAGAATCTTAATTATTGTAGAACGCTATCGTTCGTAACAGCTCAGCTAGATGCCGCATCCTATTACATTATATGGAATGGAAATAAAATCATGACAATTTGGTATAGCTTCGCATGCTGTAAGAAAGTCGCCGCTCCTCAGGGCGTACATTTTGGGACCTACTGTTCTAGAAAATCAAAGAAATCTTAACCTAATGTGATGCCGTTGTTAAAAGTAGAGATAAAAAAAACGGTCAAGTTCAAGTTGGACTTGCGCAATTAGTGTTTCGTACTGTGATAACTTTTAAAATAAAATAAAATCCTTAACTAGGCTAAGTTAAATAGGTCCCCGACATGTATACTCGTAATATCTTAAGTTACAATATGTATTTTTACGTTTTTGTCTTAGTCAATAATGTATAATAGTTATAGCATCTTAGCTACCTAATAGCTAATAAATCAATCTAACTCAATCTAGAATATAGTAATAAAAGCGTAAAACAAATCTTTACTACTTAAATATTTGTTTAATTATAGACAAATAAAATATATATTTTTTTTTTGTCTTGATATAGTAGCGACGAGAGACTACTAATGATCTTGAAAGTATTTTAACAATACCTCCACCATTGTGTCGAAAAACAGAGTTTTCATTTTTTTATGGCAGAAAAATTTTCAAACGTCATGCACTCGTGATAATTTCTATATTTTATCTAGACAGAGACACTATAATTATTTAAATTGAATCTAGGTTCTTTTATAAGAAAGTATCCATCTACAGTATATTGTGGAGAACTTCTAAGTCTCAGTTTCTCAATAAATATTCTTAATTTTCTTAAATACTTTATTTTTGTTACAGGTTTAAAATCCAAACTAAAAAGAGTATTTCGAACGTCTTCCGGACCATCTGCAGACACATTTTCAAGTGCCCGGTTGGTCACCCAACTTACATCGGCTGCCTTATGCGCCAGCAGTCCCGTTCTTCCCAACAGTGGCTCAGTACCACCTGTAGTTAAGTCGCTAATAAGACCTTTGACAGTACCTAGACTTCAAATAACATTAGTAAATAACAACGGTGATTATCCCAATTGTAATTTCGATGATCCCGAGTCACATAGCACAGAAAAAGACGAAAAATATGAAAAGAACGACCACGGCCATAAATCCGTGGCCTTCAGTAATGACAATAAAGTTGTATCGAGTAATGGTGTCGTAAGCAACAGTAAAAATGACATAGTTAAGCCTTCGAGAAGCAAAAAGAAAAAATAGCATGAATGTTATTTATGTAAATGGTACTGATTAAAGGTTTTGGTACCATAGTTATTGTCGTGGGTACTTTTGGTAAAAAAATATATTTTTATACCCACTATATTATAATAAAACATAACAATATAGCGTCTTGTTATAAAACAAGGTGATATCCCGATAAATGTTTTTCTTGTAATTATTATAAGCAACATGATGAGTTTCGGTTTAATGCCAAATATTATAATTTTTTATAAAATGACTTATTAGGAATAAAAGTATATTTTTCTTGGCAAAATTACCTGGCACATTTATTGAAGAGACTGCTTGAAGGATATAGGTGTTTTAGATTTATTAAATTTTGTTATTTTTAAGTAAACTATGGTTTGCTTTATACTACTAAAAATTAAATTAAATACATTTAAGTCTCCTGTACTTAAACATTGAAATTTAAGTAATTTTTATGCTTCGAAATATTTTTTCCCTTTTTGCTGTCAATTAAAATATAATACCTAAAATAATTTGTTATGATAATAACAATTTCGTAAGTTTACCAGAGTCCTTGAATAGAAGTAAAGAAGAAAGTGAAGAATTATCAAAATAGAATAATTATCTCCACATGTGCATTTTTAAAAAGTACCGAAGTGTACTAGATTCTCTAATGTGGCTAAGATTCTAAATCTTCCCAAAAAATAAAATCCTGCAATCAGTGGCGTAGCTAAGGGAGGCCCGGAGTCCATGCGTCACCCTCCTATAAGAAGGTACATTTTCATTATTTTGGAGTCTAAATTTTTTAAGTTTTAGTCTAAGAGATACTTTTTTATTTGAACAGTACCCGCACCCTTCATTGATTTTGTATGTGTTGTGGAAGCTTCTAAAATTTAATCGAAGGAGAGAATTTCTTCTCTTTTTTGTCTCTTCTGAAAACGCCTGTTAAATCCATCTGCTCCCTCTTTACCCTAAAACCTAACGACGTTACTATTTGTATTTCCTACAGACGGGTGTTTTCTGCGATTTCATTTTAATAAGGAAAAACAAACGACAAAAAAAATTATACAACCCTCTATAAACTCCAAAATAGGAATTTCTGAGTTATAGCGTTATTTCAGAGCACCTTCGAAATTTTATTTATCCCTTGGAATAACTAACTTTAGCTGCACAAAAATAACATACTGGATATACAAATTATTCTCGGTCCGTACCTTTTATACACTACAGATTCTATTCAAAGTGGATATTTTTCCTACCCTAAAGTCATTTTAAAGTGCTATCTTTTTCGGGAGGAAAATTTCCCCTGTCAACCAAATAGAGTGAACAACGAGAAGTTAGAGCAAGTTTTGGACAAACTTGCAAATGGATATAAAATGACCACCTGCAAGCCATTTTTCATCCTCTATTGAAGCTGCAGAGGAATTATAAGACGTTCTGGAGGGTTCCTTATGAGCTCTCAAAAACAAAATTATTCCTCAGGATACTGCTCTCGCCATGCTCTCCAGATTTAAGACAGGAACGTTTTGTACAAAATTATTATTTATGATAAAAAGTGGCCAGTATAGGATAATCCTAAAAGACCAAATCATGAGTCTATGCGGGAGCTATTATGCATTTGGTAGGATCAGAGGGGCATGATCCACTCTGAGATATTCTGACGTCGTCAGGCCGTCACTCTTGCGCTCTACTAATAACAGCTGATCCATGTGAGTGACGTTCTTGAAGGAAAAAGACCGGTTATTGAGAATGGTACCGGGACAGTGATACAGCTGCAGGAGAACGTCCTTCCACATACAACACAAACCCCCTGGAACTATCTCAAACTTCTTCTGTCGAATTTACAATCATGCGTTGTATGCCCCAGATTGAACCCTTTCAAATCACCACCTATTGATATCTCTACAATATCATCTGGCTGGTTTTCAGTCCACGTTAACTGAACAGGTCGAAAAAATCCTGGATGAATTTGTGGCATCAAAACGAATGTTGCCTAATAGTGCAGTAAAAAGCATTTGAAATTGAACAGTCTAGATACAGCAATATTATGACTTTTTCCTCTCTGGGGTATCACCAGAAGTATTGTCCTGAGTTTTGGGCTTCGAGAAACTTGTACTCTTTTGTTTATAAACAATTTAAGTTTTCAAAATGCGTTTCTTGAGCTTAAAATGTGAATAACTCTAGTTATATAAGTCGGATCGAGACAAAAAAAAAAACAAACTCTCCGTAATGAAATTTCCAACAAATTATCGGTGGTTTTAAATCGCTCAAGTGCCTACATAACCTACAAAATTCAAAAAACAGACAACCAACTGTTTTTTACTCATTTTATTTTATAGGTTGACTAAATGAACGGATCGGCTTGAAACATTCAGAAAATATGCCTTTTGTTATAGCAAAAATATCCTGAAATTTTAATACAAAAATATTGAACCCAGTGGGCACAATTGAATTTGTTATTTAAAACTTGAATTGCCCGCCATTTTATGGTATACCATTTGGTCCAAAACGGATCTTTTTTTTTTCAAAATTTAGGTCTCGATTCCAGCTTTCCGGTGCCATTAAAAAAAAGTTTTGGGAGTCATTATAACCCTTTTTTTACATTTGTTTATTAATCAAATAACAACAAATGCATTTTTTCGGTCATTTTGAAAAAAAGATTGACAAAATTGCATCATATCTGATAGAAAATCGCGAGACCTTTATTAAAAGAAATCATTTTCGTTAACGTGAAAATGACCGAAAAAACGCATGTATTGTTATTTGAATAATAAATAAATGTAAAAAAGAACAGTTAAAAGGACTCCAAAAAAAAATTTTTTAATGACATAAAGCTGGCGTCGAAGCCTAAATTTTGAAAAAAAAAAAGATCCATTTTGGGCCAAATGGGATAAAATGGTGGGCAATTTAAATTTTAAATAAGAAATTCATGTGTGCCCACTGGGTTCAATATTTTTGTACCAAAATTTCAGGATTTTTTTCTATAACAAGAGGCATATTTTCTAAAATTTTCAAGTCGATGCCTTCACTTAGTTGACCTGTACAATAGAATGAAAAAAAAAACACTTTTTTGCCCATTTTGCAGGTTATGACGCACTAGAGCGACTTAAAACCAACGAGGATTTGTTGGAACTTTCATTACAAAGCGTTTCGTTTTTTTTTGTTTCGATCCGACTTATATCACCGGAGTTATTCACATGTGAAGCTCAAAAAACGCGTTTTAAGAACTTAACTTATTTATAAACAAAAGAGCACAAGTTTTTCGAGGTCCAAAACTCAGGACAATACTCCTGGTGATACCCCAGATAGGATCTTATCATAATATTGCTTTATTTGAACTATGCCTACCGCATCATTATTTTGATCTTTTTTACTGCACTATAACAGATAGCGAAAGTGTAAAGAAAGCAAAAGAGTTTAGTTTAAAGATTGAGTGTGTATTGGTTTCCTTATAAATAAATACCTAAGAGTGCTGAGAATGAATTTATACATCAAATAATTAGGCTTAGATGTATTGGAATTTAGGCCACCTTAGTGAATTGAAGAATTAAAATTTAAAGTATACAAAAATGGCCTTTGCATTAAAAATGTATCTATATGTCTCTTGATGTTTTTTACTAAACAATTTCTCTCAACGGCACTTGTGTTTAAATGTTTTTAAACCGCCTTCTTTAAAATATTTTTTTGAGAATGAAATGGACCAAAGAAGAACAATTTTTTAAAAATATATTCTAACATTTATTAGATCTAAATATATATTAAATTTGACATTTATTGACATAGTTTAGATTAACAGTATATTAAAATAATAATACATAATAAATAAATATACATGTAATTATAACTATACAATTTTTCTTCTGTTCTGTATTGATTTGTATAAAAAATATACTTTAGAACATTTTTAGAGTTTTATTTAATGTGGTGGTATATACCTTACATCACAGAAAAGTTTTCGAGAACATATTTTGCAAAATTTTGAAATAGCTCCAGTTTCGAAAATTAAAATTTCAAAGAGTCAAATTTTTGGAAAACTTATCTTCCAAAAAACATATTTTTCGATAACTTTTCTTTCGAAATATTTGTTTTTTGAAAACTTATCCATTCGAAAATTTGGCTTTCACAAAATTTATTTTCAAAAATTTTGTTTTCCAAAAAGGGTCTTTCCGTATAAGCCATTGAAAAGTGCCCCAGCGTCTGATTTAATGCATTTTGCCTTTAATTGATTGGTCTCTGTCTGAAACATGCACACGCCCGATTTTAGACTTCTACCCCTAATATTAAAGGAGTTACGGAGTGACAACCCTTAACGTTAAAATCGAATTTCTTCAAACTACTTGAGATATCCCAATAAAATTTATACTATTAGTAGTTAGTAATAAGCTTCATGTTATATATTTTTTTCAGATTTTTTGCTCTATTACAACTATTGAAATACAAGAAGTATATTTTTTAGGGGTGGGTTTTTTTACTAACCCCTGCAGTGACACCTACCAGAAAAATTTTATATAGGTAGTTTTCCATTAGCTAGATATATATCAAAATTCTTGAGTCTTGAATTGGTGGAACATATAGAAAAAATAACCGGTCAAGTGAAAGTTGAACTTGCACAATTAGTGTTCCGTACGTTGATTGTTTTTAAAATAAAAAATTTTGTTAGGGTGGTATAAAATGATCAGTGACTTCACAAAACACACCCCAAATGAGTTTTAAACAAAGTTTGTTTTCCAATCTTTACTGAAAACTGGTGACCTTGAAATTTTGGTTTTTTTATATACCAGATAAATTATTAAAGGTAATGATAATTTTTGTTCAATCTATACCCCGTGGAGAATATTCCAGGTTTTTTTCAAAATTTTTTGATCAGTACTTTTCGAGATAAGGTAGGGGACAGTGATTTTTCACGATTTTTTAAAAGTAATACGAAGAAAAGTGTGCGCAAGTATTACTTTATATATATATTTTTTACTCGTGTTTTCACAAGCTTTCATTTGACACCACACTCGATTACCTAGTAAAAAATTTTTTTTTTCACTTCCGATTTCACCCCCCAAAAACTAACCCCTTAAGTCAAAATTTAACTTTCAAAACTACATGGCTCTGATGAGGCCATCAATTCCTATATTATTACCAAATTTCAACTTTCTATGACAAATAATGTCGGAGAAAATCGGGTGTGGCAGACGGACAGACACAGAAATGATCTTAAAAACTATATTACTCATCATAATATATTTAATTGTGTCATTAAAAATATTTATATTTAAAAAGAAAAAAAATAGTAATTTGTAATCAAATCTTAATCATCGTCACTATCTTCCTCAACAGTGGTAATTACGCCGGTTTTATCAAATATGGTAGTAAGTATTTCGGCTGGCTTCATAATTTTTGATTTATAACGACCGCGGGATAAATAAAAAATAATTGTAGCTACGTGCACACAGCAACCTACCGTTCTATTGCCAGCACAGTCGCACCTGGATCTTGCAATGCCCTTATAGATATTCGGATTTGGTTTATACTCAATATAGCACCGATAAGTTTTGCTATTTTTATGTCTTGATCGGACCTACACCCTTATAATATTTTCAGAATCCCTTACGTATTCAAGCTTTACACCATCTGTCATTATTTCTGCAAGATAGCATACTGCTTGCAACAATTGGTATGTACCTGTAAATAATACTATGTCATTTTCAGTTAGTATTCACGTTGAAAGCGCGGGCGAGGACAGAATGAAGTCAAACGTATGGAACAATGTTTAGTCGTTCAAGGGTTCAAACTCGTTTGAATTGAGTATGGATGTAAATATAGAATTATTAGAAGTTTTCCGCTCTAATTTACTTCTAATGTTATACAAGCAAATTCGTAAAACTTCTCAGCATAATTTCTCAGTTTCTCGTAAAGACAATGAAATTCGTCCCTACACTTTTTGTTTAAATCATTAATATTGTCTTGTGCGATCCTTATATTACTTTTCAAATAACTATATTCCATTAAAATTAATAGTTGCTTGAAATCCATTTTGGTTTGTAACTTCTAACTACACAAGCACTAGACGCGCCTGTCCCCCGACAAAGGCGACATTAAATATTAGTTTTTTTTACTATGTTCCACCACTATACTTCTATAATTTTAATACTTAATAGCTAACTATTGAAATAACACAATACATTTTTTTGGTAGGTGTCACTGCAGGGGTTAGTAAAAAACCCACCCCTAAAAATATACTTCTTGTATTTCAATATTTGTAATCGAGCAAGAAATCTGAAAAAAATATATAATATAAAGCTTATTACTAACAGTATAAATTTTATTGAGATATCTTAAGTAGTTTCGAAGAAATTCGATTTTAACGTTAAGGGTTGTCACCACCGTAAATCCCTTAATATTAAGGGTAGAAGCCTAAAATCGAATGTGTGCATGTTTCAGACAGAAAACAATAAATTAAAGGCAAAATGTATTAAATCAGACGCTGGGGTACTTTTCAGTGGCTAATACCGAAAGGCCCTTTTAATTCGAAAATCTCGTTATTGAAATTTTTCAGATTCCCATTAAACATGAACCCCCTAGAAGTCTGAAATTAGCAGAGAAAACACAAGCCGGTTACATTAAAAAAAAAAAGATGAAAATGATCAATATCATCAGTAGACATCAAAAAAAAAGTTTAGATTTAATAAACGCAAAAATAATGAAAAATCCAATAAAATGGCAATAGTTTTAATATTTGGACACGAATGATCTTTTTGTGGTAACTATGATCAAATAATAATGCAACATTTTAAACCTGAAAAGCCCGTAACTGAAAATCTAAGTATTTGAAACCTATAAACAGCAAAGTCCTAATTAACAATATAAGCATTTTAAAAGCCATCACATAATAGAAAAAATTTCGCTGCAATTTCAATAGTTACATATATAGCGTCCATCTTTTATTATTATTATTATTTATTCAATATCATTGTCTAAGTCCTATGTCATTCTAGTCATCCTCCACTGATTTTTTATTCTTTCTTCTTCTTTTATTTTTAATGTTGGATAAAATTTCGTAGGCCTGCTGAATTTCCATGAATCGTTCTTGGGCTTCTCTTTGTCTCATTGGATCCTTACACTTATCTGGGTGATTTTCTCTGCTTAGTTGCCGCCATCTCGAAGTTATTTCCTGCTGACTTGCAGTTGGACTAACTCCCAAAACTTTGTAGGCGTTTTGCTCACCGTGCGGATCCGATAAATCTATTATTTGTTTCCAAATTTCATACCTAAAGTTTAATTATAATTAGTTTTGATAAAATTTACATTTTATGTGAAGAGTTGTTCATCATAGATATTACAGTCTATCAAGTAAGAACGTGACCGCTCGTATTCTTGAAAAAAAACGTGTTTCGAGAAAAATTTTTGCATTTATGTATTTTTTGACGTGCTAACAACGACGCAATTACTTTAGTAAGTTGTCCAATCGCCTCCTGCATCAATAATCGCCTGGCATCTCCGAGGCATGCTGTCGACGAGATTTTCCGCATACTCCGCAAATTTTTCGAATCTCGTCAGACAACTGAGTCAAACTCAGAATCTTTCCTCTGAGCTTTCTCTTTGCAAAAGACCAAACGTTTTCAATAGAATTGGCGTCCGATCATTGTAAGGGCCACTCTAGTATCTTACCTTGGGGCCAAAAGAGCCGCTTCGTGGCGTAATTTTCGCCCATTAAAGGTTTCTCCAACGCGCTTCATAATTTGATTTCATGAGCAAGAAGATATTGTCGAATAGTCTCATGGGACACATTCAAACCCGATTTTCTTAATTTTACCGCTCTTTGACGCAGCGTCAATTTCGGGTCCCGTAAGAACAAAGACAGGACTCGTTTTTCGACTTTCGGACTAACTTTGCCTACCCAGCCACGTTTTGGCAAGTCGTCGACATTTTCTCGTTAAAACGATTTACCCACTTCTTTATAAACGATACCGACTTTTTAATAAATTTAATGGCCGCGAAATGTGTCATTTTAGACTGTATCGAACGAAAGTTCTACCGATTTTTTGTTGAATCGCTAAAATCGCATCTACCAAAAATGAATTATCGCGGACACGTTCTTACTTGACATACTGTAGTAGTAAAACAATTAATTTACTGAAAACAAAATGGAATGATCCGATTATTCCGAGAAATAGACCTGCCAGTTAACCTTTAAGAACTTATATTATTGTCTGTAGGGGACGTATACATCAACATACTTTTAAAGTATTCAATTTTATGCAACAATAATAATTGACAGATCTGTACCGCGTCTACTAAGCTATCTTAAAAAAAAGGGGTCTATCGAATGATTAAAACTGTTTACTCCCGGTATATAACTGAAATCAAGCATAATATCTCAAGCCTTTCTAGGAGTACGTACAACAAAGGAAATATTTTTGTGCTATCCCAAGCTGCATGTCGTTTAATGAGATGATCGTTGATACTCCTTTGGATATTGTATCTTCGTGTGGAGTGTATTTTGGCAGTGTTTACGAGCCCTCGTCATCCGGTACTAATAATTTGAACGTAAAAAATATTAATAACAATCTAACTTACCAGTATTGACAGGGACAGATTTATTAAATGTAAAAAAAATACAACCTAAAATGTCCAAGGCGGATTTCCCAGTTTTTTGTGCAAGATATTGTTACAGTTCTGGCCAAATCATTAACTAAGATTTTGAATATATCATTGAATTAAGAGCACATATAACAACTGCAATATCAACATCAATATACATCAATAAGAAGGGATATTAGAACGTTTAACACCGAACAAGTAACAAAAGTAATCGAGGAGAATAAAAGTCTAAAAGTTTTGAGATCCAAATTATCTACGGGAAAAAAAATTATACCAAATTTAAGGAACGAAGAAGGAAGAGTGATAATGGATAGGGAAGAGATTATGAATATTGATGAAGGTTTTTATAAACAACTTTATAAAAACACTAATTACAACACACCGTATGAGATTCCACAAAATCAAGGTTCAGAAGATATTCTCGAAAACAGAAGATGAGATCATACAAGACTTGAGTGAAATAAAAAATAAGTCTCCAGGTGAGGATGGTATTGTGGTTGAAGCCATAAAGCTGGCTGGACCTACTGTCATCAGGGTCCTCACAATACTGTTTAACCTATGCAGTGGAACAACGCTATTATCATTCTCCTCTATAAAAATGCGATTCAGCAGATCTACCAAACTACCGTCCTATAAGCATCCACTCATAGTTTATAAGACGTTCACAAATATATTGACAAAACGTTTGACCTCAAAGCTAGACTTCTACCAAACACCCGATCAAACTGGATTCCGAGCAGGCTATGGTGTCAACGATCTCATTACTGTTAAGTTAATTGTGGAAAAGTGTGTCGAATATAACAGGGCTTTAATATTAATCTTCGTGAATTATGAGATGGCCTTCGATTCAGTGAACAAGGATATGTTTTTTAACGCTCTTGCTGAATGCCGTATAGATTCAAGGTACATCGAAATCCTAAGATACATCTACTGCCAGACAACATCAACAGTTAAATTACATAGGGAAACAAACAAATTCCAAGTCGAAAGAGGTATGCGTCAGGGTGACACTATTTCCCCAAAATTGTTTATCACCCTTCTTCAACACATGTTTAAAAATCTGAATTGGAGCAACATGGGCATATTATAAATGGACAAATGCTGAATAACTTGAGATTCGCCGATGACATAGTCCTATTAACAGATCGCGCAAATCATGCGAATGTCATGCTTAACACCCTAAAAGAACAGTCCCATAAAACTGGCCTAAAGATAAATTTTTTGAAGACCCAGTTTATCACAAATCTAGTTTTTACGGGGTACACATCGAGCTAGTCATGCCATATAAATATTTAGGACATGAAATTAAGTTGTGCAGAGATAATCAGACTCATGAACTACAACGGAGGTCACTCTAGCTTGGGCCGCATTTGGCAAACTACGAGAAACGCTGAAATCAGGCATACCTAATTTCCTTAAACGAATGATCTTTAACCAATGTGTGTTACCTGTGTTTACTTATGGAGCAGAAACTCTAACTTTGACAACTTTGACGTTGTCTAAAAGGTGCTGTAAAATACAGAAACGTATGTTTCGGCACTTGGGCTACGTTGACGGGTATTACGACATCCTCGCTGATATCCTTAAGATATGAAAAAAGGGTAAAAATCTCTACTCAGGCGCAGAGGTGAACGATAAAAACAACAAAAAAAAACTTTGACAAAGAAGACAATAAATAAGATAAGGGTAACTCAAGCGGCAATGGAATGGGTTTATCTCTTCGTGATAAAGTCCCAAATAAAGAAATTAGAAACTGAACTAGAGTGATAGATGCAGTTGAGAAAGTTCTATCTTTGAAATGGAATTGGGCCGGTCATCTAGCCAGAACGCAGGATACTAGATGGACTAGGAAGGTGTTGGAATGATGACCTAGACAAGAAGCGTGTAGGAATAGAGGAAGACCTCCCACCAGATGGACAGATGATCTGAGAAGAGTAACAGGAAACTGGATCCAAAAAGTCCAAAACCGGTTTAACTGGAAAAGATTAAGGGATGCCTATGTCCAACAGTGGACGTTAAGTGCTGATATATGGTGATGATGATGATCCAAACTGCTGCAAGATCAGCAAAATTCAGCTAGTGGTTAAAAAGGGAGTCATTATGACGACTGTAACTCTAGACGGGTCTTATTAATTTGTAGTTTTTCCAAACTTTTTAAAACATTATTTTTTGATTCGCCTTTTACTTTAAACCAACATAGTTTTTTGAGAAAGTAATTAGCTACCACCAATTTGGCATGTTTTTCACTGTTTTTATCCAGAGTTTTTGACAGGTTCAGGTTGATGTAGTATTCACTGACTTTTTAGAGCTTTTGATTAAATAATTATGACTTAAAAACTTATAACTTAAAAAAAATAATAAAAATTGACACATGAAGAGCTTGAAAGGAAGCTAATAAACTTTCCGAAAGGGGCGAAGCTCATGTAGCAAAGAGAGGGGAGCATAATAAACCAAGAGGCTACAATACTTAAACAAACACACTCGCCTATCCCGCCTACAACCAACCAAGGGTATTAGTTTAATACTACATTGCAGTACACTAACTAGAACTGACCTGCAATAACCTAATCTAACATGAACTGATCTCAACGAAACCAAAATCTTTTATAGACAACTAAATTTACAGACGTTTTTTCAGGAACAGGTTAAAAACGGCTTTAAAGCTTTATATATTTTTTAATTTACAAAATTTACTTCAGCCAAAAACTCTTGTGTTACAGTGAAAATTATTATAGAGAAATTAATTATATAGAGACCATACACAAAAAAAGAAACAGGTAATACACAGAACGCTACATACCATCCATGATGTTGAGCATACTGATAGACTTCATACAGGGAATTCTTAAAGTCAGTCCACCACTGGCTTGTGAAGAAGTGATGTAGGGCTTCATGGACTGGAATTTCATCGCCATTAGAATCTGTAACTTTTCCGTTAAAGTAAAGATAGGATGACCACAAACCGATGTAAAGGAGTCCACACAGAACTAGAGTTGTTGATCTACGCCAGAACGATCTAAAATACAAAATATAAAATTATCTAATTAGAGACAATTAGGTTCATAAAATAAAAATCTTTACTATACCCAATACATATACTCTATTCTGGTCAACAGTTGCTCTCACTCGATTAGTGTTATTGAATCTTCAATTAGAAAAGCAGATTGAGATGTATTTTAGCGATTCAAGCTCGCTGTATATCGTATTTTTAAAATATTAGGTATGTTTCTTATTTTTTGACAACTCTCAAACACTGACCGTTTCTTTTTTGGTGTTCTTCTCCACTCCTTAGACCAAGTGTCAAAAGCAAATGCTGTACTGAACATAACAAGGGTCATCCACATATTTTCATCAAAAAAGTACCATCTTGACATGTACGTCACATAAGAAACGCCTATTGTTACCCATGGTTTTCCTTGCTCCCTGCCGATATTCCCTACTACCCACACTCCTATAAAAAAAACAAATTCATTATAAACTGAAAACAAATAAATGTTATTTTACCATAATCATCCAAAGTTTGTTAGTGTTCTGCACGGAACACTTATAAGATCACTTCAGTGTCTGTCCGTCTATCTGTCCATTTGTCACACCCGATTTTCACCGAAACTATTTGATATAGAAAGTTGAAATTTGGCAGTAATATAGGAATTGATGTCCCCATCAGAGCTGTGTAGTTTTGAAAGTTACATTTTGACTTAAAAGGTTAGTTTTAGGTGGTGAAATCGGAAGCGGAAAAAAAATTACCAGGTCATCCAGTGGTGTGTCAAAGAAAGGCTTGTGAAAACACGAGCTCAAAAATAAAAATAATGTATTACTTGCGCACACTTTTCTTTGTATTATTTTTTAAAAAATGTCAAATATTGCTGTCCCCTCCTTATCTCGAAAAATACTGACCAAAAAATTTTGAAAAAATTCTGGAATATTATCCACAGAGTGTAAATTGAACGAAAATTATCACGAGTGCATTACGTTTAATAATTTATCAGGTATATAAAAAAACGGAAATTTCAAGGTCATCAGTTTTCAACAAAGATCGGAAACAAACTTTGTCGAAAACTCATTTGGAGTATGTTTTATGAAGTCACTGATCATTTTATACCTCCGTAACAAAATTTTTTATTTTTAAAAGCAATCAACGTACGGAACACTACTTGCACTTGGCCTGTTATTTTTCGACTATGCTGTGTCAGGTACTACAACTGTTTATTTTTCTAAAATAACTTTAGAACCAAAGAACTATACAAACTAATAAATCAAATACAATTTTGAACTAAGATTGGTCCGTGTATAGTTTGAAAAACAAAATTTTTGATTTTTTTAACATATATAACATATACAATTAGATCATAGAATTTTTAATTGTTTGAATCTTAGATAGCATGTACTCTCGACGTATCCAAAATGCTTCCTTGTCATCTTAATTGCTATTAACGTAAATAAATACATACGAGGTCTGCACGAAAAGTATCCGACCTGTTTTTATAATACCGCTCCATGGCACGCGAGCACCATCTGTGGAGTTCAGGCGTCACCAGTTACCCCTTGACTGTTCGGGAGTTAGAAAGTGAACTTGGTATCCCAAAAGTACCGTTGCGAAAATTTTAACCGATGTTTTGGAAATGGTCCGCGTTGCTGCGAAATTCATTCCGAAATTGCTGACGACAGAACAGAATCATCTTCGCTTGGAATAATTTCGAGTCGCTTAAAAACGATGCGTGCTGAAAAATGGCATAACAGGTAACGAATCATGGGTTTATCGCTAGGATCCAGAAACAAAACATCAGTTTTTCAGTGGAAGCTTCCATCCCAGTCATCGCCAAAAAAAGCACGTCAAAGTGGGAGCAAAGTTAAGTCAGTGTTTTTTTTTCAATTATTAAAGTGTTGGGCACAGTGAATTTGCTCCAGAAGATCAAACAATCAATAAAGAATTCTACCTTCAAGTGCTAAAACCACTGGCTGCTTCATCACGACAATGCCCCAGCGCACTCATTGCGTATTGTACACATATTTTTTGGTAATACACGGCATAACACAGCTTCGCCAGCCTCCATATAGTCCTGGCATTGCTCCCAGTGACTATAGGCTCTTCCGAAAATTAAAATTACTACTCAAAGGGAAACGATTGGACGAAGTTAAGACGATCCAAAAAATGCGACGAGTACACTCAAGGCCATTCCAGCAAAAGACTTCCAGACATGGTTCATATGGATATACCGATGGAAGCGTGTTATGCGGTCAAATCGGGACTACTTTAAAGAGTGCCACCCGCTGGAACCTGCAAAATAACGCCAATACGTAGTTATTAGTGTAGGTCGGATACTTTTCAGACAGACCTCGTACACCCAGCTCTCACAGATTTATACAAATTATCACGGTGACAAAATTGTACAAGACTCTTACAAAAAGTATATACAGATAAGTGTCGTGATTTTAAGAAAAATTATTATTGGTCCTGTTTAAATGAAATATTGTATGCGTGAAAAATCATCCCCTGAGAATTTTGCATTTTTTCAATTTTCAAGATCCTTTCATCACAGTTTCCCGTTACCAACAGTCTATCTGTTGGCACGATAACTTTAGTACAAAATCAGATATCGATTTCAAAGTTAGTACTTAAAGTAGAAAAAAAACCTGCAATTTTTCAGCGATATTGCTCTAGGGGAAGAGGACAAGAGGGATCGGAGGACATTAAATAGTTTCAATAGTATTATAAACATTTTTCATGGTTTTTGATTGGATAATAGTCATTTTTTAAGCATAACATACATGTACGGGAACAGTGAACTGGAAGGATTGCTTAGTAGATATCATGTTATACGCCTTTTTCGGGATTCTTCGAGTTGAGAGCACGAAAAAAAAAAAGGTATTTTTTAATTTTTTTTTAACTTGAATGGGAATACTTCTTCTGCTTAACTTTGATTTTAATTTTTTTATTTATGGGCACGACACACTTGCGGTAGGCGCAAAAGCTAGGCATATGGGAAAAAGCAATTTATCCATATAATCATAATAAATCACAGATTATTCAAGTTACGAATGCCATAGATGAAAGATTTTGGTACATACCTAATGCGACAGCCAAGGGAATAAACCAGTGTAGGTATGTATTTAAATTTATTCCATATACTTCATCTTGAGGTATCGCTAGCATGATAAGTTGTCCCCATAAGTAGCCAACCATTACAGCCGATATAAAACGACTCGTAGAAAATGGAGGCTAAAACAAAATTTTTTGCTTAAAAAAGTAATAGTTTACTTAACAGTAAAGTTGCCTAGGGGCTATACCAGTGTAATTACTTAAAAATAAGGATATTTTTCTAGAATTTATTTTTTTTAAAGAAAACTACTACATCAAA
This sequence comes from Pachyrhynchus sulphureomaculatus, assembly GCA_019049505.1. NCBI lineage: Eukaryota > Metazoa > Arthropoda > Insecta > Coleoptera > Curculionidae > Pachyrhynchus > Pachyrhynchus sulphureomaculatus. The sequence goes on along the minus strand of CM032451.1, from coordinate 52,897,112 downwards.
TGTCTTAAAATGTTATGGTATATATTTATTATTTGTTTATAAATACACACAAATTCTATGCAACCAAAATACTGAGTGAAAAAAAGAGTAGCTCCACTGCTGCCGTGATTGGCACCTCGCCATTGCCTGGAATTAAAAAAAAAAAAAAAAAATAATCATTAAAATAGATTAATTTTCCGTACCATTAACCAGGGATTTTAAAAAATATTGAATTGAATATAAAATTTTCGCCAAAAAAGTGTGCGTTTTTTGCATGCCAAATTAGCATTTTTGGTCCAATGTTCATGGTACGACAAAACATGTCCTTAATATGCAAAACAAATAATAAGTCGATACAATAAATTGTTTTCGAGTTACAGCGGCAGCAAATCTAAAAAATGCAGTTTTGAGAAAAATGCAGTTTTGAGAAAAACGCGTTTAAAGAATGTCTAACGTGTAACACATAAATATGGTGATATATTGCCACGTACCTACCTTTGTGACTATTTTGAATTCTCTGAAGTATATGTTTAACTTTCACTTACGTGATGTCGGCATGGCATTAAAATTTTAATACCTGCTCCGGTTCGCGTTAAGCTTCCAAAAACGAGTTTATGGCCCCCCGAATAGCTATGCCTGGCGACAAAAATAAACATAGGCTGACTTTAATACTTCTGCCTCTTATTCTATACATATATAAATAAAATTGATTTTTTGAAATTACCACATTGATATGGCTCCTTAAGCAATAATAATTTTCACTGAAAATTATTGTTTATTGGTTATTAGTTTGAGATGCTATATGTTTTTTTAAATCGAGAAATACAGTCATATTAAATTACACATTTAGAAAACATCAAAATTTATTATATAGATTTTAAAATAGTCCAGTGTTCACATATTACACATTAATTTCGTAAAATTTTTAAGACACTTTTCAGTCCATTTTGAACAATGGTTGTTCTATAAGTATGTCAAATCAACAACCAATGCAGAATCAGCCAGTCTAGATGGCTACGAGGCTCAGTAGCCTGCGTAGTAACCAGGTGGTCGCCGTTTCGATTCAGACCAGCGGCTGGTTGTTGTGTATACCAGGTGTACAAGTATTAAATGCGGATTTCAGACAACAGATGGTGCACCAATGCAGTTTGTGCTATAAAGATTTGACACTGCGCCATTTTGTGTCAGACGCGCACGAGTGATAAATTGGAAAAGTGTATGCATAGTGTTGTGTTGTTGTGTTTAATAGGTCGCAATTTATACCGAACAAGGAGCATTCGCGGACAGCATTAATTTTTTGTTTTCATTTGAAGAAAACTGCTGTTGAATCATAACGATTACTTCGAGAAGCTTATGGTGGACATGCTCCATCGCAAGATACGTGTGAACAATGGTTTCGGCGTTTCAAAAGTGGTGACTTCGATGTTGCAAACAAGGAACGTGGAAAATCGCCAAAAAAATACGAAGATGTGGAATTGCAAGCATTGTCGGACAAAGATGATTCGCAAACACAAAAACAACTCGCCGAGCAATTGCTGTTTCCAATCGGCTACGAGAGATGGGAAAGATTCAGAAGTCGATAGATGGGTACCACATGAGTTGAACGACAGGCAAATGAAAAAGCACAAAAACACGTGTGACATTTTGCTCGCTCGGTACAAAAGGAAGTCGTTTTTGCATCGTAGAGTTACAGGGGATGAAAAGTGGATTTATTTTGAGAATCCCAAGCTCAAAAAATCATGGGTAGACCCAGGCGCACCATCCACATCGACCGCAAGACCGAAACGCTTTGGCAGAAAGACGATGCTCTGTGTTTGGTGGGACCAGAGGAGCGTGGTCTATTATGAGCTGTTAAAACCTGGGGAAATGGTTAATACTAAACGTTACCAACAACAATTGACCAATTTGAACCGCTCGCTGGTTGAAAAAAGGCCCGAATACCGAAAGAGGCAACACGAAGTCATTTTTCTTCATGACAGTGCTCCATCGCATACGGCAAAACCAGTTCGCGACACGTTGTAAGCACTCAGCTGGGAAGTTCTACCCATGCGGCTTACTCACCAGACTTGGCTCCTTCAAATTAACACTTGTTTGCATCGATGGGTCACGCACTTGCTGAGCAGCGCTTTGGTTCGTACGAAGATGTGAAAAAATGGCTCGATAAATGGTTCGCAGAAAAAGGGGAAGATTTTTACTGGCGTAGTATTCACAAATTGCCCGAAAGATGGGAAAAAAATATATAACAAGCGATGGAGCATACTTTGAATAAAGCACTTTTTATCATTCTTCCGAATTTAACATGTTTTTTTTTTTTTTTTTTTTTTTTTTTTTTTTTTTTTTTTTTTTTTTTTTTTACAAAAAAAAATCCGCATTTCATACTTGTATACCTGGTATATACATACGTAGCAGTTAACGTACAAATACGATAATGCTCATGGTACTACTACGGAATTGTTTTAAAAATATGTAGCTTGAATGTTTTGACACCTGCATAACATTAATGGATATCACGGCACTCACATCAATATATTCATAAGAATATAGTAAAAAAAATTAAGTCCCTATTAAAACGAGGAAAAAACGTTAAAACAGCTCTAGCAATGATTCAGTATTTATTCCTAACAAAACAGCTTCTGTAAAACTATTAATTTCTCGGACTGAGAAAGGAATAAGGCGACGGGATGGTTCGTCAACATTTTTTCCGAGGGTGGGGAGAAAGTCGTTAAAAAGAGCTGATTCTCGAATTCAATTTTCTTCTGACGAAGCGAATAGTATTGATGGTGACGTATAAAGTTAAATTCTGCCACTTATCGAGAAATAGTTTTACTAAAACCAATGAAAGTAAGGGATGTCGAGTTTTACGATTATCTTCTACATGTAATTTTAGATTGAAGGCTATTTCCCTGGTAATCACTGCTGAAGACTCGAGTACGACTGAAAAAAAAGACTATAAGCAATAGTCTCTACTAGAGGAGAGTAACTTTAACACCTTTAACATGCCATTGGAAGTACATGATAAAGTCATGGAAAGATATAAAATATATAATAAATAGAAGTACATCAGAGTTTTCTAGGGAAAAAGATCTGATACATATCTTACAAACCTATACCTGCCGGTTAAGTAGATGACTTACTGTGCATCTGCAATTCGGGACAATCATTCCCAAAAGTTGCTAAAACATTGTCTAATAGCAAGAAAGGGTGCAAAAATGGTAGTATATCCAATGCAACTAAGACCAGTGAAATGAACAAAATCAAATAACAGAAATGATCAACAGCGATACCAGTATTTTCAATCTCAATGGGATTTTAACTGTTCGTGTGAGCATCCTGGGGCAGTAATTTACAATTTGCACAATTGTTTGGCATCATGACACTATACAACAGTTATCATCACTAAACCAACCACTATATTCTTGCGCTTAACGCGCGTTCTGCTAACCATGTTAGCATCATCGTTCCTGATGATACTAACATAGTTAACAATGCGCGTCGGGTGCAAAAATAAAGTGTTTGTTGTAGTAGTGATAAGTGGTATCAGTGTATTTCAGAATAGATTCTTATATATATATATATATATATATATATATATATATATATATATATATATATACATGTATGTATATCTTCCCCTTCTTCTTTTTCTTTCCCTAACTTAGGCTTACCGGCCAGGGACTGTAAATATATATATATATATATATATATATATATATATATATATATATATATATATATATATATATATATATATATATAATATATATATATATATATATATATATATATATATATATATATATATATATATATATATGTATGTATATCTTCCCCTTCTTCTTTTTCTTTCCCTAACTTAGGCTTACCGGCTCTTCAATATCATCCACCTGCCCGCCACTATTCCGCCACAATCAAACCATCTCACCACCTGTTTCGGAGGCGGCCTACACTCCTAGGTCCTAGTGGTGACCTATCACGAGCAATTCTCACTATTCTTCCGTCTTCCATCCTACCAATATGTTCATTCCACTCTCTTCTCCGTCGCATCACCCAATCGTTGATATTCTCTACTCCACACCTGTTTCTTATATCTTCAGGTCTCTCCATTTCAAAAGTGTTTTTCAGCTGTTCTGCGAAATACCTTCATTTCTGTTGATTCCAGTAGTCTTTTGATTTTCCATACTTCTAGCCTGGTTTCCGCAGTACATGTCATAACAGGTCTTATAGCTGTTTTGTAAATTCTCGATTTAGCTTCGATTCCTATGTTTTTGTTACACCATATTGTGTTGTTTAGATACCCTGCTATTTTTGCAGCTCTCGTCGTTTGTTCCCTTACCTCCGCTTCAACATCACCATAAGCAAATATTTCTAGGCCTAGATATTTAAACTTCATTTGATCTTTAATAACTTTTCCGTCCATCTCAAGTTTTCATCTTAAGGATGTCTTTGACGTTAACTTGGAGGCAGATTTTACCATATTAAAAGAATTAGCTGTGCAATTAAATTGATGTAGAAGTCGCTGTAAATCGTTTTCATTTCCCGCAAATAGTACTGCATCATCGGCATAACATAAAATGTTAATCTCATTATCTACCATTTTATATCCTCTCATGGACCGCACTTTTCTTACTATTTCGTCCATGATGATGTTAAAGAGTGAGCTCAGTGAGTCTTCCTGTTGAAAACCGTTCTCAGCTGGTATCGGTTTGGTACGTTCTCCGTCTATCTTTGCTTGAATTTGGTTCACTATGTATACATTCTCCATAGTCTTAATTATATTATATGTGATTTGCCTGTTGTAGAGGAGATATGTAATATCCTTCAGTTGGATACAGTCAAATGCCTTTTGCAGATGAATAAAACATATATAGATGCGCTTGTTTTATTCAATAGACTTCTCCGATATTTGTCTGCGGACAAAAACGACATCTGTACAGGATCTGCCTAACCTGAACCCTTGTTGCTCATCTTCTATGGAGGTAAGACTATTAATTTTGTTTATTATAATTTTTGTTACGAGTTTTAGTGTGGTGCTCAATAGATTTATTCCTTTATAATTCGAAGGTATTTTCTTCTCTCCCTTTTTAAACATAAGAATGGTCGTACTAATCCGCCATTCATTTGGGATTCTATGGTTATATAATATCTTTTGAATTAAATTTGTTAATTGTTACACTAAACTCTTTCCCCCATATTTCAAAAGTTCATTCGCGATACTGTCTTGTCCAGGACTTTTCCTATTCTTTAACTTGCTGCACGTCCGACACCCCAACTTCGGCATTCTCGCCGACCACCTTTTCCGGCGTATCCAACGTCAACTCTGCATTCTCTGCTTTATACAAAGCCTCCAGATATCTTATCCAATCTTCCCTGGATATGAGATTGTTCGTTTCAACCAACTCGTTGATCTTTTTCCTTTGTGATCTTATAAGCTACCATATTTTTTTTTTTGAAGGCCGTAGAAGTCATTTTCCATTCCTTTCGAGAAGGCTTCCTAATACTAATTTTTGACTTGTCTTACCAAGGTTTTTGTTTAATTTCTAATTTTGCTATATTCTGCGTACGATTCCATCATATATATATATATATATATATATATATATATATAATATTACACAGTCCCTGGCCAAATTATTAGACGCACTGTATTTTTTTTAGTAATTTTATGTTTCTTAAGAGTTTTTATGCAATAATGGTATATTTAAACTACAATATTATTGATTTTTGTTTAAAAGAATTGTTGTAGACTACATATTTGTATTTATTTTTAACATATGGCAACACTGTGTTGACAAAGTGATACATGAACGTGAACAAGTACAAACCTGTATCAGTCGCGATCGGAATCGAGTCAGGTACGGACGTGTTTCTGTGGCTTTATGGACTGTGATTGTTTGTTTAACAGTTTTATACTACTCAGTTATTAGTTTATTTTGTATGCAGTGTTTTAAAAAAGTAATTGGACTATTTTCATTATGGGTAGAAAAGGCGATCTTTCACCACGTAAAAAAGCTGAAGTGAAGGCCCTTGTGATTGCGAAAACACTTACAAACGAGAAATATCACGAAGATTGGAGGTTTCTGAAGCTAGTGTACGACGCATAAAAAAGAAAATTGAGTCAGGGAAGGAATTAAGCCCAAAAAGAAAGAAAAGATGCGGTAGAAAACCAATTTTCACTCCACGGTCAGAGAGATGTTTGAAGAAAATTTGTGTAGAAAACAGATTTACTACCACAGAGATAATAAAATCACAACTCCAGGATGCTAGCGTAAATGCTTCTGAGCGCACTGTTCGAAGAAAATTGAAAGAATTAGATTTTAAGGCCTGTCGCCCCGCCAGGAAGCCCAAGTTAACAGCTGCAATGAAAGCAAAGCGCCTGAAGTGGGCCAAACAATGGCAAGACAAAGATGTGGACTTCTGGAGATCGGTAAGATACAGCAATTTAATCAATAATTGATACATTATTATCATTTTCAGTTAAATAAAGCAAATAAACATGGAAGTTTATATATTTTTCCTATTTTTGACAGGTCTGCTTCAGTGACGAAAGCACATTCGAAATTTTGCAGAATAAAGCTCAGTATGTGCGTCGTCGTCATGGAGAAAAGTTTCATCCTGATTGTGTCGTCCCGACGGTTAAACATCCCACCAAAGTGATGATTTGGTCAGTCATCAGCGGCAAGGGCACTGGACGTCTGTACGTCGTCAAAGGAATAATGAGGCAAGATTAGTACAAAGAAGTATTACAAAATCGGTTGATTCCGCAGCTCAGAGAATGGTTTCCAAATGGGGAACCATTCACTTTCATGCAAGATGGAGCTCCCTGCCACACTGCTCGGTCTGTTAAAGCTTTTTTGGCAGAAAAAAAATATCCCTCTGTTGGATTGGCCGGGTAATAGCCCTGATATGAACCTGATGAAAAGAGAAGTGGCTAAAGATGTGATTACCAACAAAACCCAGCTCCTAGAAAAGATTATTCATGTGTGGAATCATCATCCTCAAATGCAGGAGACAGTACAATCTTGCATTGATAGCATGCCGCGCAGAATTAAAGCTTTGATAGCGGCTAAAGGTGGCTCAACTAAATATTGACTTTTACTAACATTAATTTCACTTTTCTTTAAAATTTAATAAACTTATGCTTTTCTAAATTAATGCTGTTTTATTTATGTTAAATAAATAGGTAATTGATTGGATAATATAAAAATAAAAAACAAATCAATTTAAAATAATATAACCGGTCAAGTGCAAGTTGAACTTGCACAGTTAGTGTTCCGTACGTTGATTGTTTTTAAAATAAAAATTTTTGTTAGGATGGTATAAAATGATCAGTGACTTCACAAAACACACCCCAAATGAGTTTTTAACAAAGTTTGTTTCCAATCTTTACTGAAAACTGGTGTCCTTGAAATTTTGTTTTTTTTTTCATATACCAAATAAATTATTAAAGGTAATGCACTCGTGATAATTTTCGTTCAATCTATAGCCCGTGGAGAATATTCCAGAATTCTTTCAAAATTTTTTGATTAGTACTTTTCGAGATAAGGTAGGGGACAGCGATTTTTTCGCTATTTTTTAAAAGTAATAAGAAGAAAAGTGTGCCCAAGTATTACATTATATATATATTTTTTACTCGTGTTTTCACAAGCTTTCATTTTACACCACACTCGATGACCTAGTAAAAAATTTTTTTTCACTTCCGATTTCACCCCTCAAAACGAACCCCTTAAGTCAAAATTTAATTCTCAAAACTACATGGCTCTGATGAGGCCATCAATTCCTATATTATTACCAAATTTCACCTTTCTATGTCAAATAGTTTCGGAGAAAATCGGGTGTGACAGACAGACAGACAGACAGACAGACACCGAAGTAATCTTATAGGTGTTCCGTACGGAACACTAAAAACGGTACAATATCACTCGGTAATTAATATTTTACATGAAATCTTGCAGTGCGTCTAATAATTTGGCCAGGGACTGTAAATATATATATATATATATATATATATATATATATATATATATATATATATATATATATATATATAACAGAGAGAGAGAGAGGAAATTCTTCTGCATGTCTGTGGTTTGACCGATCCCTTTCAGTATTGATCTCACATTAACCACATATACTAATTGTTATATCTTACGTCGTATTATGCTACTACAGCGATAAAGACTTCATGTTCTGGCTAAAGCGAAAAGTGTGCCGAAAAAGTTCGCTAAACAGGAAAACTGTAAATAATTGATGAAATTATGAACTTTGTTCAATTTTAGAAGCTAAAATTGATATTTATATACTTTATAATGTTGTCTTCTCTGTTGATTATTAGTACTGTACTAAAGTCTGCAGAGGAAAAGAAGAATAATAGCGGCATAATATTTCTTATTGATGTAAATTAATATATTTTTTTCAGTTTTTTTACAGATAAACACTTAACTGACCTTTTTATTTCTTCTCATCTTTTCCACCAAGTCTTCCAAAAATTTTGTATCATTATTACAATCTCTGACATATCGCGGAATTTTGGTTATGTCAGCTAACCAACCCAATCCATATCCTCCCAAAGTGCTCCATGTCAAAAAAGCTTGTGCATCTCTTTCCAAATAAAAGAGATGAAGTCCTGAAACAAAAGAAATTTATATTTCTCTTCCCAGAAAATTTATTTGATTTTTTTTATTTTAATTTTCTGCCAATCTAAAACATAGTTACATGAGTAGTACGTTATAGAATTATGAAAAGTATAACGAATGTACTTAACCCTTGTACGGAAGCGATATATATTAAACATGAAACGGAAAAAATGAGTAAATTTTACTCTTTACTCATAATAAACCAGCCAAGTGCAAGTCGGACTTGTGCAATTAGTGTTCCGTGCGTTGATTGCTTTTAAAATAAAAAATTTTGTTACGAAAGTATAAAACGATCAATGACTTCACAAAACACACCCGAAATAAGTTTTCAACAAAGTTTTTTTTCCGATCTTTACTGAAAAGTGATGACATTAAAATTGTTGTTTTTTTATATACCAGATAAATTATTAAAGGCACTCATGATAATTTTGGTTCAACGTACACCCTGTGGAGAATATTGCAGAATATTTTGAGAATATTTTGATCAGTACTTTTCGAGATAAGGGGTGAAGACAGCGATTTGTCGCAATTTTTTAAAAATAATACAAAGAAAAGTATGCGCAATTATTACGTTATATATATTTTTGAACTCTCGTTTTTACAAGCTTTCATTTGACACCCAACTCAATGACCTGACCTGAATTTTTTTACTTCTGATTTCACCCTCCAGAACTAACCCCTTAAGTCAAAATCTAACTTCCAAAATTCCACGACTCTCCTATATTAATGCCAAATTTCAACTTTATATGTTAAATAGTTTCGGAGAAAAATCGGCTGTGACAGACGGACAGATAGACACCGAAGTGATCTCATAAATGTTCCGTATGGAACACTAAAAATGAGCCTTTTTCGCACTTTTATTACTTCTGATTGCATGTTTTCTTCCCTATAAATGATACGAAGGATTTCAAATACATTGTTCAAGGTATACCTTTTAATTAGTTAAATAGAAAACAGCATGAAATTTAGACTATATAATACTGTACATTTTTAATACTAGAAACAAAGCGAAAAAAATAAAAAAAACTTCTACATGGAATTTTGACTATATAATAAACAAGTATGTACTCGTAACACTAATCCCCTTCCACAACCGACTGACAAGAACCTCCTGACGACAAATCATGAGAGGCATGGCAGTGGGGTGGACGCCCCACGTCCTGCCACGTTAGTGGTAACCCTTAAAACATACCACCAGGAGTACAATTTACTCATTTCTTCCATTCTACGGTTAATAACAAATTATACATTTTTCTTATTAGTCTTATTTCAAAATTTTATTTTTTAAGTATTCTTTTTAAGAATTGGTATTTTGCTAAAAAGTGGACCCTTACGAGCTAATAATCTAAGCATATAAAATTATTAATACGAGGTTGGATTGAAAAGTCTTGTAAAAACAAGGTAAATAAATGTTTTTTCCATTGAACCCAATACGTTTGGTCCAGTGAGATCTCAATTTTTTTTATTCCCTTAGAAACGTTCATAATACTCGTTTACAGCACAGATAACCTCTTTATTAGGCGAAAATTTCTTACCCTCAAGCCGATTTTTGAGGTTAGAAAACAAAGAAAGTTGCTTGGGGACAAATCTGCATCGCAACGGCCGCAGGCACATTGTTCTAGGAACGGAGCACTTTTTCACGCTCAAATCTTGGTCGCTTCTGCTTCAACTCACGTGGCAAACGGTCCAATAACGTTGCAAAATAGGAGCCAGTCCCTGTTTTACTCTTTTCCAAATAGTCCTTAGTCCCAAAAAACAGTTGCCATCACTTTTCCCGCCGATAAAACTGTTTATGCTTTTTTCAGTGCAATTTCACCTTCGCCAACCTATTGTTTTGACTGCTGTTTTGTCTCCGGAGTGTAATGGTGGACCCATGTTTCGCCTACAATCAGAGGATGACGCCACAAACTCTTCGAATTACGCTGCAACTTTATTTAAACGCAATTTTGAAATGTCCTTCCTCGTGCGTTTTTGGTATGGAGTCAACAAACACGGCACTCATCGCGCACTCAACTTTTTCATATTTAGAATTTCATGCAACTTCATGAAACCGATGCAACACGTTGCATCTGTTTGAAACTTCAAACACAACCGTTACAAGAATCACGCTTAATAAAATTTCCCGCCATTTCATAGAAATTTACCAGGACACTCCACATCCCATATATCAGTAGTAAATGTAGATTTACACGGTCAGCGTAAATCCGCCGTTAGGTTCTTCCGACCATAAACTACTTTCGACATCGAGTATTCTACCAATCAGTGACAGAGACGCGCCCAAACCGCGCAAGATTTGGCACTACAAATCTACTAAATGGGAAGATCTCATGGAATATTTTCGAACTTTCCCTTGGTTGGACGTTTGTTTTCGATCCGACGACCTATCTGACTGCGCCAAGGAGGTTTCCGATGTTATTTTGGCCGGTATGGAGGCTTACATCCCTTTTTCGAAGAAATGCCCTTCCAACGGCAAGCCTTGGTTTGACCTAAAATGCAAAGAAGCTGTTGCTTCTAAACATCTTGCATACCGACAGTGGCGTGAAGATCCTAACACCATAAATCGTAATATCTTTGTTCGTGCCAGGAACAGATGCAAAGAAATTATCGACGAAACCAAGGAGGTACACAATCAACAGATTAGAAACAAACTTCTCGCTTATCCCGGCAATTCCAGGTCCTTTTGGTCAGTCGCTAAGGCAGTTAGTCAAAATTTCACCAAATCCACCATACCACCACTCACACGGCCAGATAATTCTATTGCAACGACACCTGTTGAGAAAGCGAACTTGTTGGCTGAACTCTTTGCTTCACATTCTACTGTCGATTTCCAAGGAAAAACACCACCTACTATTCCCATAGTGCAGTCAAGGATGCCCAATATTGTCTTCAGACAGCGTATCATAAAACGTATTTTGATGAAGCTAGACACCAAAAAGGCTTCAGGCGCTGACGGAATACCTGCCATAGTTCTCAAGAAGGAACTAACACCAGTTTTCTGTAGACTTTTCAACCTATCCTACAGAAAGGGAATATTTCCTTCCTGCTGGAAATGTGCCACAGTTCAGCCGATACCTAAAAAAGGCAAGAAGACCTTGCCAAATAACTACCGACCAATCGCACTACTCTCAATAATATCGAAAGTCATGGAAAAGGCTATCAATCAGCATCTTATAAAATATCTTGAAGGATTCAACATTATTAGTGATCACCAATATGGCTTTCGTAAAAATAGATCAACAGGAGATCTTCTGACTTATGTAACACATGTTTGGAACAACGCAATTGAACACTTTGGAGAATCTCGAGCGGTTGCTCTTGACATATCCAAGGCATTTGACCGTGTTTGGCACGATGGGCTGTTGGCTAAGCTTTTTTTTTTTTTTTTTTTTTTATTGGTCTAGCACACGTGCTGCAGGGAAGTCCCTAAAACGCTCCAGGAGCGGCGCGAGTGCGGAAAAAGCGATTCACGTTGTTCTTGAATCGCTGTAAATTGTACTCGGTGGGAAACACAGCGCTGGGCAAATTATTCCAAAGGGATGACGTTCTCCATATAAAAGATTGCTTGAAAAGCGTCGTACGCGGAGTAACAAGCTGAACCTCATACGGATGCGAAGCACCAGCGCGACGTGTATTTCTAACATGCACCGCTTTGGGAGGAATTAAGCGGGCTACATCCTTCGAACACTTTCCATGAAAATACTTGTAGAACAGACTCAAGTCGCCAACCGTTCTTCGATGTTCCAGCGAATCAAGGCCGCCGGTCAATTCCGGGTCCCCAATCAGACGGACCGCTCTTCTCTGAACAGAATCCAACAAATGCAGTGTATGTTTGGGAGCGGAGCCCCAAACGTGGGAGCAATATTCCATAGTTGGTCGAATTTGGGCTTTGTAAAGAATTAACAGTTGCTGTGGGGTGTAAAGCTTTCTGGTTCTAAATAATATTCCCAATTTTTGAGAAGCTCTCCTTGCTATGCCTGCAACATGTTCATGCCAAGACATATTTGCTCCCAAACTAACGCCCAACAAATTGAGCGACGATGCTAGGGGAATGGAGTGCCCCGACATAACTATGTCGGGTTCAGCAACGTTAACTTTTTTAGAAAAAACTGCCGCTTGGGTTTTTGTAGCGTTAAATTCCACTTGGTTACTGTCACCCCAAGATAGAATTTCTTCCAGGTCTTTGTTAAGTTGAACGACCTCCTGCTGTCTGCGGATATTCGCCTGAGCAGCCGATGTCCGAGCGTTCAAGGTGAATGAAGAGACAAGCGTACTGTCATCTGCAAAGCTATAGATTGGATTCCCGGTCTTTTCCAGCAGATCGTTAATGTAAATGAGAAAGAGAGTAGGAGACAGTATGGAGCCCTGAGGCCCACCGGTGTTGATAGTGAGGGTGTTAGAAAGAAATCCGTCGACCGCCACTCGTAAAGAACGCTCTCTGAGGAAACATGAGAGCCACAAACAGAACCTTTCAGACATACCATAAGAGCGCAACTTAGCCAACAGTCCATCGTGCCAAACACGGTCGAATGCCTTGGATATGTCAAGAGCAACCGCTCGAGATTCTCCAAAGTGTTCAATTGCGTTGTTCCAAACATGTGTTACATAAGTCAGAAGATCTCCTGTTGATCTATGTTTACGAAAACCATATTGGTGATCGCTAATAATATTGAATCGTTCAAGATATTTTAGAAGATGCTCATTGATAACCTTTTCCATGACTTTCGATATTATTGAAAGCAGTGCAACTGGTCGGTAGTTATTTGGCAAGGTCTTCTTACCTTTTTTAGGTATCGGCTGAACCGTGGCACATTTCCAGCAGGACGGAAATATTCCCTTTCTGTAGGATAGGTTAAAAAGTCTACAGAAAACTGGTGTTAGTTCCCTTGCAGAGTTTTTGAGAACTATGGCAGGTATTCCGTCAGCGCCAGAAGCCTTCTTGGTGTCTAGCTTCATTAAAATACGCTTTATGATGCGCTTCCGAAGACAACATCGGGCATCCTTGACTGCAATATGGGAATAGTAGGTGGTGTTTTTCCTTGGAAATCGACAGTAGAATGTGAAGCAAAGAGTTCAGCCAACAAGTTCGCTCTCTCAACAGGTGTGGTTGCAATGGAATTATCTGGCCGTGTGAGTGGTGGTATCGTGGATTTGGTAAAGTTTTGACTAACTGCCTTAGCGACTGCCCAAAAGGACCTGGAATTGTTGGGACAAGCGAGAAGTTTGTTTCTAATTCGTTGATTGTGTGCCTCCTTGGTTTCGTCGATAATTCCCTTGCATCTGTTCCGGGCATTGTCGGTAGGCAATATGTTTAGAAGCAACAGCTTCTTTGCATTTTCGGTCGAACCAAGGCTTGCCGTTGGAGGAGCATTTCTTCGAAAAAGGGATATAAGCTTCCATACCAGCCAAAATAACATCGGAGACCTCCCTGGCGCAATCAGATGGGTTATCGGATCGAAAACAAACGTCCATCCAAGGGAAAGTTCGAAAGTATTCCATGAGATCTTCCCATTTAGCAGATTTGTAGTGCCAAATCTTGCGCGGCCTAGGCGCCTCTCTGTCACTGATTGGCAGGATACTCGATGTCGAAAGCAGTTTATGGTCGGAAGAACCTAACGGCGGATTTACGGTGACCGTGTAAATCTCCGGATTGGTGGTTAAAAACAGATCAAGAAGACTGGCGAACTCCCCGTCTCGATCAGGGATCCGTGTTGGTTCGTCAATAAGCTGAGTTAAGCCATAACTGATTGAGAATGATTCAGCTTCACGACCTTGTTCGTCGGTAAAGCTAAGCTACGTTCTTATGGTATGTCTGAAAAGTTCTGTTTGCGGCTCTCATGTTTCCTCAGAGAGCGTTCTTTACGAGTGGCAGTCGACGGATTTCTTTCTAACACCTTCACTATCAACGCCGGTGTGCCCCAAGGTTCCATACTGTCTCCTACTCTCTTCCTCATTTATATTAACGATCTGCTGGAAAAGACCGATGATCCAATCTACAGCTTTGCAGATGACAGTACACTGATCTCTTCATTCACTTTGAACGCTCGGACATCGACTACTCAGACGAATATCCGCAGACAGCAGGAAGTCATTCGACTTAACAAAGACCTGGAAGAAATTCTATCTTGGGGTGACAGTAACCAAGTGGAATTTAACGCTACAAAAACCCAGGCGGCAGTTTTTTCTAAAAAAGTTAACGTTGCAGAACCCGACATAGTTATGTCGGGGCACTCCATCCCTCTAACATCGTCACTCAATCTGTTAATTTGGGAGTAAATATGTCCTGGCATGAACATGTTGCAGGCATAGCAAGGAGAGCTTCTCAAAAGTTGGGAATATTGTTTCGAACCAGAAAGCTTTACACTCCACAACAACTGTTAATTCTTTACAAAGCTCAAATTCGACCAACTATGGAATACTGCTCCCATGTTTGGAGCTCCGCTCCCAAACATACACTGCATTTGTTGGATTATATCCAGAGAAGAGCTATTCTTCTGATTGGACACCCGGAACTGACCGACGGCCTTGATTCGCTGGAACATCGAAGAACGGTTGGCGACTTGAGCCTATTCTACAAGTACTTTCATGGAAAGTGTTCGAAGGATGTGGCCCGTTTAATTCCTCCCAGAGCGGTGCATATTAGAAGTACACGTCGCGCTAATACTTCGCATCCGTATGAGGTTAAGCTTGTTACTCCTCGAGAACATCATACCTTTGGAATAGTTTGCCCAGGACTGTGTTTCCGATCGAGTACAATCTACAGCGATTCAAGAACAACGTGAATCGCTTTCTCCGCACACGTGTCGCTCCTGTAGCGCTTTAGGGACTTCCCTGTAGCACGTGTGCTAGACCCATAAAAAAAAAAAAAAAACTTTTGTTAGCTTCTTAATAGTCCAGTAGACTTGTGTATAAGTCTTCTAAATTTTCAAATCAACCAAGTATTTTTTTAGATAACAAACAAATATTTATGTCAAGCGAAGGTTTTTATTCCCTCTCTGTTTACTAGTGACAAAAATTATATCCTATTTCTTTTTGTGTTATCTCGTTGTTTCGTCAATAAAACCATTATAAATCTTAAATAATTCTTTTCACGGATCTTATAAAGTTTTTTAAATTTTGTTATAAAAGAATATAACAAATTGTCATTGAAACTGCCCAGATCTTACTATTGTGGTTAAAAAATGTCGAAACTTAGAAGAAACAATGTATGTACATAAATAAATAATAAAATAAAAGTTATATACTTACCAAAAAAACCACCAAAAAGCCAGAGTATATATGCCCAAAATATACTCTTCCTGGACGTATTAGCAGTAGTAGGAAACAAATTTGGACCCCAATAAGTTTGTGTGCCTTGTGAAGTTGGTTTGGTTTGAGTTCCGGGCTTTTGTGATGACGTAAGAGTTGGAGGAGACTGTATTAAATTGTCTATACAAAAAAAAAGGATCCTTATTATATTGTTGCAGCACACTGGAAAAATGTACATGAATATTTATTTTTACAAACTGTATAATAAATTAGTCGCTAATCTACGTAAACGCAATACACTTGGTGTTCACCACTGCATGGCTCTATCTTATCCTCTCACCCGATGCTGTTGTTTAAAACCGTTAACGAAACAATTTTACCGACAAATCATATGACAGACAGGCTCACAACGAACAACTACTTATACCCAACGGAAGACCCCAAAAAAGGTTCCACTCAGACAACCGACAAATACCAAATAACGAACATAATACCAACATATATAAGAATAAGTTTAATAAAAGGCCTATTAGTGCCCTTCAAGATACTGACAATTCAGACCTAGATGAACCCTCAACATCTTCACAAGCAGATGAAAATGACTTTGTAAGAGACATATTTCACAAATTTTCGAATCTAACAAATAGAAATCAGAATTTAATAAAAAATTTCATAATAACCCACCTTACCGAAACATATACGGACGTAGATGACTCATACTAACATAACACAATTCACTCACCCTTATCTACAATCCCCAATGTAGATTGTATACTAAATTTCAAAATTAGGCATTCAAACACCATTCACTTTTGACAATATTCTAGTCAAATTGAACCCACAAATATAAGACTCATGATGAGGTTTTGAATACAATAAAATAAAACTTTAGTAATGGATTCAACAAACAATATTCCATCGCAACCTAATCCCATCCGATGCAATAGCCTCCTTCTCAACAAATTCCTATCTTTGTGTCTTGTCAAACTACATATATTCCCCACACCCGCAATTAACACACACCAACAAGAAAAATACCGATATTCAAACCAAATACAAATAAAATAAAGATCAATCTGGAGATCTAGCAGAGCGGAAGCTCGTTAATGCTGGATTTCCCTTGGGACCCAAAAAGGGGAGATCCAAACTCGAGAACGTGTAAAGTATCGTCGAGGGTCGCCGGCGCCCTGCCTAAGAGCGAGATGGCTCTTGAGCTGGCAAATTGCCTCAGCAGCAGTGCCATTAACAATCAAGCCAAGCCAACAATTTTAGCATTTAGTTTTGTTTATGCTGTTAGGAGTCGATTGGTAACACCTTAAAAAAGTAAGTCTTTTATTTCTTACTAGTTATCGTGTGATATAAATTATTATGCTTTTTGTAATAATATTTTCCTTACTAATGGTCGAACAGTATTTCAAAGGACATATCTATTTTAAAGTTATTTAGATTAATTGTACTAAGTTGGGAATGTGGAATCTTTGGCACAATGTACTACTCAGTATATATCACCACTACACCAAACACTTTATTTTTGCACTCGACGCGCGTTTCGCTAACCATGTTAGCTTCATCAGGAGCGATGATTGACTCAAGAGTCAAGTAGTGGTGATATATACTGAGTAGTAGATTAATTGTGCTATTTTTATTTATATTTTAGTACGTTTAACGCGGCTTATATTATTAAAATAGGTATGTCTTACATATTTTTCAGTCGAATTAATTACAAAAAAGGCCAAAATCCTAAAAAATTCCGGCCAAGCTGAATTTTTGTGGAGACAACAGCCCTGACAAAACTTTTTAACGCCGTTTATGAGATGGGAGTAAACAGAACAACCATCGAGCAATTAGTCTCATGAGCCATACTTTAAAAATATTTTTGGGAGTGTTGCATGGCAGGATATATAATAAGCTTGAAGAAAGAACTGGAAACGGTCAGTTTGGTTTTCAAAATGGATTAGGGAATAGTGAGGCATTGTTTGGTATCCATGTGATCTAGAAATGTCGCGATGTCAACCAAAATATGTTCCTTTGTTCAATTGACTTTGAAAAAGCCTTTGACAAGGTATGCCACGAAGAAATTTAGAAATTTTAAAAACAATGGATATAGAGACAAAGACATTCGTATCATCATCAATTTGTACTGGCGTCAGACAGCTGAAGTACGGTTGAAATTAAAATTAAGAGTGAAGTGCGTCAGAATTGTATTCTATCGCTCTTGTTGTTCAACCTCTATTCGGAGCGGATATTCAATGAAGCCCTCACTGATAGCACTGAAGGAATCAGCATCAGATACGCCGATGATAGATTAATTATCACTAATAACGGAAAGGATCTACGAAAATTTATAAATAAAATAACTAACACTTGTGCATAGTTTGGTTCTCAATGCAATAAAACAAAATATATGATTAAAGCAAAGGATCTAATATTGAGGATGGTAGTATTACAGTCAGTGGCACAAAGACAGAGAGAGTTAATAAATTGATGTACCTCGGTAGAAATATCAACGACCACTGGGACCCAACTGTGGATGTCACAATTCGAATAGAGAAGGACCGAGCCGCATGAAGAACAAAAAAATCTCAACTAGTCACTTGCACGGACACGTCACGACCACCAAGTGACTCAAAAAAATTTTGGCCACATTATGAGACATTCAGAAAAATAAAAAATCTTGTGTCTGATTATAGAGGGAAAGATTCCGGGCAGACATAATCCTAGGGAGAAAGAGAACATCGTGGTTGAAAAATTTGAGACAGTGGTATGGAAAATTTACGATTTAACTCTTCCGAGCGGCTGTCAATAAGACAATCATCATCAACATGGTAGCCAATATGATAACCAACGATAGTTGAACGGTCATGGTCCCGAAGAAGAAGATAACCTGCTATTAAAATGAACCAATATAAAACATATGAAAATTCTCAACAAGTTTTACTACTAGATCACGAACGATCATCCGGTTTTTAGCTTTTTTGCCTAAGATAACGTTGCAGTTTTGTCCAGTGCTTTATACTTGTCCTTATCGCATTCAATACAGTTTATAATGGATCATTCATTTAGTGGGAAACATATTATGAATGACACACTCTGCCTCTTCTTTGCAATTAGAAGAGACAAAATTAGACAGTTGCACGAACAGCCATATCTAGCAGTAGAATCTTTGGCTGAAATATTGATATGACTCAGTAGGAGTAGGTCAAAGTAAGTGATTAACGCATTAAGGCTGTAAGGAAGTACACTGAGGACTATCTTGCTGCGGATTTGACCGAAGAAAAATCAGATCAGTTAGCATTTAGATTGGGTGTACATTGACTTGATTCGAAGAATGGTTACCTGCTCGTCCTGTGTAATGCACAATTTGATTAATTTCTCGATAAACTCACACATTTTCACCCAATCTTGTTGTGATAAAATCGAATACGGTGATTCTGACACCTTTAAGCAACACAATAGGTTAGAAATCTGTTGCGATGCCCCTTCACAAACGAAATACGCGAGTTATATGATAAGTACCTGACCTCAGCTAGAGATGGCGCTACTACTATTTAAAAAATTATCTTTTTCGTAAACATATTCTTTCACAAGAATCCTATCAAATTTTCAAGTCGCTGCCTGAATGAGTTTGTGAGTGGCAACCATTTAAATAGAGTAACTTTTGTGATTTTACAACAATCGAAAAAATTAAATAACGAGCAGTGATAAAATATTTGGTTTTGAAAAAAAAAAACAAATGATAAGATAAAAGTGGAACTCAGCGAAGTTTATTGGAACTCTGCGCCTTCGTTATCCACTGTAAAATATTGGACAGCTGAAGCTAAGCGCGGACGTAAAAGCTTTTTTGATGAAGAACGTCCAGGTCATCCAAATGAGGTCATCACATCAGAAATGATTGAAAAAATTCACGATATAGCGATAAATGATTGGAGAGTGTCAGTGCGTGAGATTGCTGAGACTACGGGCATCTCAATTAAATGGATGCAGAACATTTTAACAACTCATTTCCATATGAAAAAGCTTTCGGCAAGATGGGTACTGCGATTGCTCACAATTGACAAGAAAGATGCAACTGTATCAACTTCAAACGAATGTTTGTTGAAGTTAAAGAGCAATCGGAATGATTTTTGGCGTCAGTTCATAACTGGTGACGAAACATGGATTCATCACAGCACACCAGAGGCCAAAAATAGTCCAAACAGTGGGTTTTCCATGGCGAACTGGCCAAGGCGACTTTATCGGCCAACAAAGTCATATTCACAGTGTTTTGAGATGCACGCGGAATAATCTACGTCGACTACCTTGAAAAGGACAAAGCGATTATTGGAAAGCATTATGTAAACTTACTGGATCATTTCAACCATGCTGTGAAAGAAAAAGGTCCGGTTAGGATACGAATTACTTCCGCATATTCGCCAAATACAGCCCTTGTAATTAGGTATTCAAACAAATCAAGAAATACCTTTTTGCCGTTATGTAATTGATGGCGAGCGAGTGAGAAATAAAAAATTGTAGAGATAATGATCAATTAACGTCTTTAACAAATCAGTCAGCTAAATAATGATGCCAAATAATAATGTCGCTATGTATTAAAATTTTAATAATTAAAAATTACATGTCTCCTATTTTTTATTAAATTTAAATTTAATACTTCTGATGGACCTTAGAAATGATAATCAACAATCAATCAAACAATCATTTAAAATAATATGTTGGACTTTAGTAGCGTCAAAGTTTGTAATTTTTCTTTGATTTAACTTTACTAGCAACTTTAGTTTTTATTCTGATTCCACACACTCACCTGAGTTTCTTATTTTTTTACTTCTTTCCGGAATTTGAGGTCCTACGTCCGCGTTTTGACTAGGCGATACCCCGAAAATATTACCGAGAAGGCAAAACAAGTTTTTTGTCATGGAGGGTTTTAAAGGTTGTAATGGTTTCATACCTTTTGGGTTCTTCAGATTATCACTGGAGTCACTTTGCACATTTTTACGGCTTTTGACACCGTTATTTTCCATTTTTATTCTATAATTGACACACTTTTACGAACAACTAGTTAAACTAAGGGATAATTTTTAAAAATAATCGCTGTTTACACAAATATTTGCATAATTTTAACAAACTAAACTGGTAACAGTTATTCCAAACTGTTAATGCTATGTATGTTTCGTAAAAACAATGTTAAGTACACGTCGCCGGTATATATTAAAGATAAAGAAGTTTGATAAAAATATTGTTATATATAACGTTGATTCATATAACCTGCGATTTCCTCCGTTGGTTTTTCACAATAAAAGTCACTTTTTTGTTGTTAGAAGGCCGAATAAATAATATCTTTATTATTAAACGGAAACGATAATACTAACAATATACAACACTACTGATTCGTCCATTATTTTCATTATTATTTTCAAATATTAACTTTCTAACAACACGAATTCTTTAAACATAATATTCATGTTTCTTTTAAAACTTTTGAGGTCATCGTTCGTATTAAGCTGACTGAAGAAATGGTAAAGTGGGCCATTGTGGTCCTTTTACAGTTAAGTTACCTGGGTTTACCTGGTCGTTAGCGGAGAATGTCTTCGGATTAGGACGGATTGCATTACTGTAAATACACTGGTCTATATAATTTCAACTTTTTTTTTCGTAACACAGAAATTTGATTGATTTGATTGATGTAACATGAAATTTTATTTTTTCCATTATTAAAATAAATTTAAGCTGACCAATTAGGATATAGAGCATAGGTTACCAACGGGGGCCGCTCCCCCCCCCCCCCGTGGGAGCTGGAGCCTTCCATGGGGGCGTTAGCGGGTCCAGAATGGGAGGGGGGCGTTATGACAGTCAAGAGTGGCGGCGGTGGCGTACCTACCTATTTAGGAAATTAATATAATAAAATACTTTGAAATTATCTACTGTTTTCATGAATAAATATTTTATCTAGCTATCTAAAATTTTTATCTTTTTGTTATCGCATAAATAAGCATTAAAAAATTTAAATAAGCATTAGGTGTACGTATACCTAATTCGGGTTAGTATTGTCAGTGACAAGCCTTTGCAAGTTAGTAACCAAAGACGCGATTCACGCAATCAGGCATGTTTCGACAAAAATATGGGAGCTTGTAATGACTTGCAAGCAAAGGCATACAAGTTGAGGCATGCACGAAATCAAATCTATAAAAGGCAGGGATATCTCGAGGAATGTCTTATTATTTTTGCGTGCTTCGCCAATAATCCATATTCATGAATGAAAGTGATAGAAGTCATTATAGCCATGATTTTTATAACTATCTCTAAATCTGTTGAAAAGTTAATTTATTTAAACTTTGCTAAATTTTGCATTTGAAAATGTCTGAATCTAAAAAGAAATACCGGCAGTACGGCACTGAGTATTTGAAATATGGAATTAAGCACTCTCCTATAAACCAGTCATTACCTTGTGTTGAATGTGCCAAAATTTTTTTTCGAATGAAGCCATGAGCCTTCTAGGCTACAAGAGCATTTGAATAAAATGCATGCAAGATTTATTCTATTTTCAAACACTGGAAAAAAAATATTTAAAACAGCCGACTATATTAAACCTTTGCGTCGTCTTCTAAATAAATAACCGGTCAAGTGCAAGTTGAACTTGCGCAATTAGTGTTCCGTACGTTGATTGCTTTTACAATAAAAAATTTTGTTACAGATGTATAAAATGATCAGTGACTTCACAAAACACACTCCAAATGAGTTTTCAATCTTTACTGAAATCTGATGACCTTGAAATTTTAGTTTTTTTAAATATCAGAAAAATTATTAAAGGTAATGCACTCGTGATAATTTTCGTTCAATCTACACCCCTGTAGAGAATTTTTTCAAAATTTTTTGATAAGTACTTTTCGAGATAAGGTCCGGGACAGCGATTTTTTAAAAATAATACAAAGAAAAGTGCGCGCAAGTATTACATTATATATATATATATATATATATATATATATATATATATATATATATATATATATATATATATATATATATATATATATATATATATATATATATATATATATATATTTTACTCGTGTTTTCACAAGCTTTCATTTGACACCACACTCAATGACCTAGTAAAAAAAATTTTTTTTCACTTCCGATTTCACCCCCCAAAACTAACCCCTTAAGCCAAAATTTAACTCTCAAAACTACATGGCTCTGATGAGGCCATCAATTCTTATATTATTACCAAATTTCAACTTTCTATGTCAAATAGTTTCGGAGAAAATCGGGTGTGACAGACAGACAGACAGACAGACACCGAAGTAGATCTTATAAGTGTTCCGTA
This sequence comes from Pachyrhynchus sulphureomaculatus, assembly GCA_019049505.1. Classification (NCBI taxonomy): domain Eukaryota; kingdom Metazoa; phylum Arthropoda; class Insecta; order Coleoptera; family Curculionidae; genus Pachyrhynchus; species Pachyrhynchus sulphureomaculatus. The sequence continues at coordinate 52,873,937 of CM032451.1, read as the reverse complement.
CGGAACACTAAAAATAATGGACTACGAACCTCATACTATTTTGTTGTCAATCGCAAAAGCGAGAAAAACACACACAATTGGCGAGGAATTAATCTTGCCGGCAGTCAAAGAGGTAATAAAAACTGTTCTTCATCATAAGACAGCGTCAGAAATCATCCTAAAAATTCTTCTGTGTAATAATTCGGTGCAAAGAAGAACAGATCAAATAGCTAAAGACGTTGAAATATCATTATGCGATTACTTAAAGACTTGCAAATTTTCCATTCAATTCGATGAATCAACTCTACCAAATAACGAAGAACTACTTTTATCATACGTTCGATTCATAAAAGAAAAAAAAATTGTCAAGAGTTATTATTTGCTAAAAATTTGGAAATCAATACAAAGGAAGAATCGATATTTAATACTATGAACAAGTTTTTGCAAGAGAAAGAAATTCCTGTTCGTAATATTTTGTCAGCTGCTACTGATGGTGCTCCAGCAATGACAGGGCGTCATAAGGGTTTCATAGCGCATTTGAAACAAGCAGTACCCAGTGTACTCGCTGTACATTGTGTTATTCATCGTCAGTATTTGGTTGCAAAAAATCTGAATGAACGCCTGCATATGATGCTTCATTATATTATTAAAGCAGTCAATAAGATTAGAAGCAATTCATTATATGACAGATTATTTGGCCAACTTTGTAGTGAAAATGATGAAGATTACAATCGCTTGCTGCTACACACAGAAATTCGTTGGCTCTCAAAAGGTATTTGTCGGAATCGTGTTTTTAATCTATTTGACTCAGTACTGAACTTTCTTGAAAACAGACCTGTTTAACATATTTAATGAAGTCAATTTACAATTGCAAGATGATGAGTTGAATTTAATTAAAACAAAAAACGTCATAGCTGCATTTATGGGAAAACTTCTGTTCAAACGAAATCTAGGTAGAGGTGAATACAGCCACTTTTCCACATTATCAGCAGTCTCGGCCAAACAGAAAGATTTACTTACTTACTGCTAACACTTGGACGTTCTTCATGCTGGTTTTGCGGAGCGATTCCAGGATATTTTAAACATGAATATACTGAGTTGGGTTTTAGATCCTTTCGCAAATGTAGATACAGCAAAATCATTAAATTTAGAAGAGGAAGTATAATTCACAACTAACGAAGAACTAGAAGTAAAATTCAGAAATGGATACCAAGAGTTCTGACTTCAAAAATCAATACCAGCTCTCTACTCTGGATTATGAGCAAGAGTACAGAAATTTTTAATTGCTTTTCCTTCATCGTATTTAGCTGAGCGTGGGTTCAGTGCAGTAGCTAATTTACTGTTTAAGAAAAGGAACAGACTATGTTACACATCACTAAGCGTGGCAATTTGCGACTGATGTTAATGAAATTTTGAACCCGACATTAACAAATTTTTAATACTCCACCAGCCTCAATCATCTTATTAATTTTTTTATTTCTTATTGATTTTATGTTTATTTTTAAATTTTTAATAAAAAAAAAATACTAGATTTGATGGTGGTTTTAATTAATTTCTACTTTGTGATTCTTAATAGATAGATAGACAAATAAAATAGATATAGATAATATGCAACAATATTTTAATATTTGGTATAGTAGTTAACTACTATGAATTTTTTTTCTTATAAAAGGAGCGATGGTCCAGAGAAGTTTGGGAACCTGTGATATTGAATGACAAATACGTAACATTTTACTTATTATGTGTCATTTTTTTTTCCGTATCCAACAATCTACAGCGCCATTTCTCACGGTATCGCTTCTGCAGCCTGGATTTTCGGGAAACAATTTCAGGTGCTAGTCAAAAAAGTGTATTTTTAACGACAACTCATCTACCAGTTCGATAAGATGTGAAAAATTCATTAATTAAATCAGTTTTTGGCTTTACAATTTTCCCAAAAAGTTTTTACAATATTTTCGAAACAGTTCCAGGCAAATTTCCCTAGAGGATTAAGATTTTACTCAAAGATATTATCCTTCAAAAGCTCTCACATTTGAGGACATATTCGTAAGTTAGATTGCACTCCGTTTCATCAGCTTGACCAAGAATGACAATTCTTCGGATTCTATGAGTTAGGAAGACATTTAATTAGGTAGCACAGGCAATTAGGATTTTTATCAGAGATCTCGCCAGAGGGAATTTTTAAAAAATATATATTAAAACTGTGACTCTGAAATTAAATATAAGAAAAAAAATTCTGCCCTTAAAATTTTCTATATATCAAATATTCTGCTTCCTTTTAACAATATATCCCGACTTATCCGTATTGTGATTGTGCAAACTTTCCCAACCAAAAGGAAAATAAAGAAAATCATAAATAAATGATAAACATTAAGCAGGTCGGAGTCATACTAATTGTTCATTAATTAAATCACTTAAAATCACTTAATACCTAAATAATTACAGTAAGTAAATTTTGCATAGTCGAAGTTATTATGTTTCAATGCTAAATTTGTTTCAAATTTAATACAGAGTGTCGCCGATAAAGTACATGGAAATGTACTTTAATTTTACATTCTAATAAAAATTTGTTCTATGCTAGCCGGTACCACGTTTCGCCCGCGTAAAGTGCAGATTTTGCACTATTGAAATGAGATGGTATAAAAAGACAACAGAGAAGAACGTTTTAGAGGGTTGAAGTAAACAGAACAAGTAAACAAACATTACAAAACAAAAAACTATTGTAATTAGGCGATGAAAGCAACTGTGCATTCTCTTGGTAAATATATCTGATAGTTGCTTAATAATGGATGATAAACTGGTATTTTTTACACTATTTTGGCACTGTAGATCGACCACAAGTGTACAGGGTGAGTCAACGATAGAGTAAAGTTCATTTTTTCATTTGTTTCGGGAATGATGAAAAAATGTTAAATACAATAGTTTTAGGGAATGTTAAGGAGCACAGTTTAAAAGTATTTTTATAACATATTGTTTTAAATGGAACATCCTATTTTCTAATTTATTTTTAAATTCTGTGTAAAATTTTATAACTTTTTTATTAATAATATTATATACCTAAACCTAGTAGTTTTTCTAATATTTCATTTTTTTTAAAAAAATACTAGTTTTTCAGTTTTGAAATAATTGCCAGTAGCGCCATTGTTTCTGAAGGTAGAATACTCATAATTAGTATGAGCGTTCTATAGAGATGAAATAAAAGATATATGTAAAGAAATTTGAGTTAGATGCTACAGGGTGTTCAAAATAAATTTATGCATTTCGACTATTTTAAATTGAAAAATCTCAAATTTTTTAAATGGCACACCCTGTATATTATTATTTTTTTCTTATAGATTTTACAAAACCCTCCAACTTTTATTAAGTGTGTCATATACCTATTTCTAATAGTTTTCGATTTATTTTGAATTTTTCAATTTTTACCCTTGTTTTAATATACTTACGCTATAACATCATAGTTGCCAAGACAAAACAAAAATGTGGGCATTGTCAAATTTTGACATGTTTATTAAGAAAGTAAAAATAGTTTAATTTGTTGTAGTAAGTGATATATAAAGGTAATAGTTATGGATTTTCCTAAAAATGAATTAATTGATATGGTTTATATACTGAGTGAGTATTAGCAGTAAGGCTTTACGGAGCGAAGTACCCTAATAGACGTATACCATCTAGAAAATCTTTTCAGTGCTTAATGGAACGGCTTGATGGTACTGATAGCGTTAAATATACGAAACGGAAAGTAGTAAACCAGAATGCTACCAATGAGAAAAAGAAATGGAGATTTTACTTCATGTTGGAGATTATCCCCAGGTCAGCAACCGTCAACTAGTCGACTTAGCTGACACATCCAATCGCCTTCTGCATCAATAATCGCCTGGCTCCTTTGAGGCATGCTGTCGAAGAGATTTTCTGCATACTCTGCAAATTTTTCGAATCTCTCGAGACAACTGAGTCAAAGTCCTTAGAGTCTTTCCTCTGAGCTTTCTCTTTATAAGAAACCAAACCTTTTCAATAGGGTTAGCGTCTGGCGATTGTGAGGACCACTCTAATATCTTATCGTGGGCCACAGCGAGCCACATCGCGTCGTGTTTTTCGTCCAGCAAAGGTTTCATCAACGTGCTTCGGAATTTAACATCATGTGCACGTAGATGTTGTCGAATGGCCACATTCAAACCCGATTTTTCTTAATTTTGCAGCTCTTTGATGCAGCGTCAATTTCGGGTCTCGAAAGACATGATTTGGTTTTCGGCTTTCGGAATGACTTTGCCTACCGAGCCACGTTTTGGTAAGTCGTCGACATTTTCGTTAAAATGATTTACTCACTTCTTCACAAACGACACCCACTTCTTAATATATCTAGCTGCCGCGGAATGAGTCGTTTTAGGCCTCTTTGGATGGGAACAAAGAAAGATTTCCTCGAACCGACCCTCAAACAAGTGACTCATTTTGAATTTTACGTGATTTCGACGAAAGTTCAGAATCGACTGATACTTTTACTAAAATGCCTCGTTCCCTCTACCGATTTTTTGTTGAATCCCTAGAACCGTATCTACCAAAAATGAATAATCGCAGACACGTTTTTACTTGACAGACTCTAAATGAGAAATAAATGTTTTAAGTTTGTATTTTATTTATGTGTTTAGCTCGTCTAAACCCGTGCAAAACATTAACAGGGACTCCGGAAAATCGTTTAATTTTAACATGAAAAACTGAATCCAATCTAGGAGTACACCTTAAGTTAGTAACAAACGGTCAAATCACAACTTATAACCATTAGGGAATTTAAAAGAACTAAATATTTTAATACATAAGTAAATAAACATAAAACAAAATGATGTATATAATTATATATAGTACTTCTAATGAATCTTGACAAGGTGGGCAATGCTTCCTTCCTTCCCCCTAAATCGGCCACTGTCCATGGTCTATTTTAGAGAAACAGAAATATAGACTGAAACTCAATTTAAAAAACCAGTCAGGTGCAAGTTGGACTTGCGCAATTAGTGTTCCGTACTGTGATTACTTTTAAAATAAAACAAAACTCTTACTTAAGCTAAGTTAATTAGGTTCCTGACATCTTAAGATCTAATATGTATTTTCACGTTTTTTCTTAGTCAATAATGTATAATAGTTAGAGCATCTTAGCTACCTAATAGCCAATAAATTAATCTAGCTCAATCTAGAATCTAGTAATAAAAGTGTAAAACAAGTATTTACTATCTAAATATTTGTTTAATTATAAACAAATAAAATAAAATTGTCTCGATGCAGAACCGACGCGCAACAGTAATGTACTGAAAATTATATTAAAAGAAGCTCTACCATACTCTCAAGTCACATAGTTTTCATAGCTTTTGTTTAATACCACATAAATTACCAAACGTAATGGATGCGCGATAATTCTCGCTCAATCTACACTTTATTGAGAATATTCCAGAATTTTTTGAAAATTTTTAGATCAATTTCAAGATAAGGAGGGGAGCAGCGATTTTAAAAATAATACAAAGAAAAGTGTGTGCAAGTATTACATTATATATATTTTTGAAGTCGTGTTTTCACAGTCTTTCATTTCATATCCCACTCGGTAACTCGGTGAAATTTTTTTTTTCACTTCCAATTTCACGTACCAAAACTGACCCCTTAATTCAAAATTTAACTTTCAAAACTACACAGCTCTGATTGGGCCATCCATTCCTATATTTCTACCCAATTTAAACTGTCTATGTCAAATGCTTTCGGAGAAAATCGGGTGTGACAGACAGGCAGACGCTACACTAAAAATTACTTTCTCAAGCCGTCCTGTATAAAAGGTATTAAAAACAACTTATCGTTACTCCAATTTTTAAACCTCACATTTTCAAATATGATATGATTTCAGGAGATCAAAATAGCGTTTTATAGATGTCTATAAAGTGTCGGTTCATCATCATTATTGAACAACTTTGAAAATTCTTTGGCAAGCGAAAATACAGACCATTTTATATTTCTGACAAGATGGCGAATGTATAGAAAACGATGCGAGTTGCTAGCATCTGGCTCGGATTTACTTTTTAAAAGCATTTAAATTCATATTTGTTTTTGTTTATCAAGAACGCCTTCCCACCTACTTACACACACAATAAGCCCAAGTCAGTCTTCTCTCCTACTGTATAACGTCATACGCTGACGTCTTAATACCTTACTCCTTTATTCTCAGTCTCTTGCAAAACACAAGATTATTGTTACCGTTTCTAACCATGTAAGTCACAAAACAAATCTTTAATGTGTGTTTCACATTTCGCACGTAAAAAAAATCGTGACTTTATCAAAGAAAACCCTGCTCAGTTCCAAATGTAAACTCTTAAAAATACCCTTTAAATACATTCTCTTCTTGTATGTTATATAATCTATGGCGTAGCCAAGGAGGGCGGCATGTATATTTTTTAAAGTTCTACTGTAGGAAAGGGTTTTGTTTTAGTTAAAAATATCTGCAAGAGAATCTTTTCTTTATCAACTGGTTTCACCTTCGGATATCTTTTACCGCCCGCCTGCTTGACGATTGACGTCACCCCCCCCCCCCCCCTCTATATCCATATGCACTCCCCCTAAGTCCATTGAACCTGGCTACGCCGCTGGGAATAATAGTGATTTCACTGCGTCAAGAAGTGACCTACCCTCCTACATTTAAATCCGACCTGATGGATTGGCACGGTGGCTGACTTCTCCAAGAAGTTCTATCGTAACCTGCAACTGAAGTGTTGTATGTTCTGGACAATCATATCCCAAACTAAAAGGTCGTTTTTAACAAATCAAAGAGTGTTGGCAATCATCCTCAGGACCTTTTTCTGTATCGCCTGCATGATTTTTTCCGTGTTTGACACACATGGAGCCATGTATGGGAAGCATACAGAAGCACTGGCCCGAAAATTATCTGGTCAGTTTTTCGGAAGCGAGACCTTGCCGGGATTATTTAGCAATGGCAAATTGTACTTTGATCATTATACAAAAGTTTATACTGGGAGTATAGCCTCGAATAATTAGTTCGAGAAAAATTGATTTTTGTCGAAAGATTAGTGAATTGTATCCATTTTTTTTAGATTTAAAGAAAACATTATTGGATGAAGAGTGGCTCAAAAATTCTAAAAATGGTTTAAAACTACTTTTAAAAAATGGAAGACCATCGACAAAGTAATTAGTTCCCAATACCGTCAATATTTTAAATGCAACTGTTAGAGATTTTCCGCTTGAATTATGCGATATAAAATTTGATGAATCAAGCTTCCAAGGTTTTGTTCAAATTTAATAAAAAGTGGACCACTAGTACAACGTTATTGATAGAAATCGAATTTAATGAATCGTTGAAACTGAATACATCAAACCGTAAATTTCGGCAATCGTATTTAAAGTAGAGTTAAAATATGAATAATGTCCACTGATGTAGCTAGAGTATAAATGTTGGAGGGGTAGATGGCTACACGAGACATCTCTTTAAGAGAACACAAACTGTGAAGCTGGTTATGGAAGGGGGGGCCCATTGACAAAGGGGAGGAAGTTTTGACGAAAAAAACCACTCTTTCACTGGAATTCTAAAAGCTTAGACCTTGTTCAGCACAATAATCTCAAAATTGAAGAACACTTTGACAGTAAAAGTTTGAAAAACCTCCACATGTATAAACTAATGATCGGGAAGAGAGATTTTTCAAAAAAAGAACAATGTCATACCATACAACTTTAAAAATTTCCTGCAATAAACTAAATCTTATTTCTAAGTTCACTATTTCTTACATTTAAAAGGGCCCGGGACATATGACGTCTGCTCCCCCATTTCGCCTTGGATACGCCACTAATGATATCCTATTTAAATAAATAAAGTGGGCTTACACACAATTCTTAAGCCACTTTTTATAGGGTAAGATATTCCTCCAAATATATAAAGGCTAATCTGTAGATATTTCCATTATATATATATATATATATATATATATATATATATATATATATATATATATATATATATATATATATATAGCAAAGTCTCTCTGTCCGTCTGTCTGTCTGTCTGTACGGTAGTGCTTATCACTCGAAAACCACTTATCCGATTTATATATATTTTTTAATTCATACATATATTCTCCGGCCAGGTTTTAGTATATATTTTGTTACGTTAAGTTACATAAGGAGTAAGCAGCGCACTCTCTTCCATAAAAAAACCTAACCATTAATTCTGTAGTCCACTCGAGCGAAGCCGCGAGCATAGCTAATACTTTATAGATATTGTATAATTTTTTAATTGCAGGTTCATTATTTGATATTTTATGCTAATAATTTGCAAGACACGTAAAATAAAAATGATAACAACATACTCTTTTGTACCAATCTCTACATGCAGGCATTTTCATACCAGTGAGTCACTTAATAACATCCAGGTATAAAATTTATATTAGATCCTGCATGAAACTTCCAGGCTTAAATCTAGGCAACCATCCTCGCTTTTTATCTCCCCTTCTAAAAGTTAAAGCAGCGTTGTCAAGTACCTATTTTTTCAAAGTAATCTAAGAAAAAACCGGCCAAGTGCAAGTCGAACTTGCGCAATTAGTGTTCCGTACAGTGATTGCCTTTTAGATAAAGTAAAATCCTTAGTAAGTTAAGTTAATTAGGTCCTTCTTCTTCTTCTTCTTCTTCTTCTAAGACTATGTCTTGTTTGCTCTGTTTTATTGAGTTTCTTGTGATGTGGTAGTCCAGCTTTCGTGCCATCTTTTAGGTGGTTGGCCAGGGAGTCTTTTTGTGTTTGGTCTTTTGCCTTTGGCCCATTTTGCCCAGCTATCATCCTACATTCTATTAACATGATCCCTCCATTGTCAACGTCTTCCTCTTATGAACCTTACTATATCTTGTACTTTGAGTTCCTCTCTTATTACTGAGCTTCTTACTTAATCTCTTAAGGTTATTCGTTTAATATATCTTAATGTTTTCATTTCTGTTGTTCCTTGTATGGATTTTGTTTTCGAGATTTCTGCCCGGGTCTCTGCTTCATACATTAGTACTGGTCTTACGATGGTTTTGTAAATACGAACTTTGCTTTCTTTTGACATATACTCATTCTTCCAGATGAGGTCTCTCAAGCATCCAGATATTCTTGTGGCTTGGTTTGCTTGTGTTCCAACTTCTTGGTGTACATTTTTGTAGCTCGATATTTCAACTCCCAAGTATTTGCAACGAAGATTTTGTTGAATTGGTTTATCATATACTGTTAGTTTGCATCTAGTGGGTTACTTAAATATGACCATTGATTCCGTCTTCTCTACTGATATCTGCATATTGTATTTTTCTGCTGTATTTTTGCTATAAGAAAAGGAATATGTTCTGAAAATTTCAAGCCGATCGGTTTACTTAGTCGACCTGTACAATAAAATGAAAAAAAAAAACAGACTTTTGCAGGTTTTTCCAATTTTCTAGGTTATGTACACACTTGAGCGATTTAAACTAGAATTTGTTGAAAATTTCATTACGAACATTTTATTTTTTTGTTTTGTCGCGATCCGACTGATATAACGCATTTTGAAAACTTCAATTTTTTATAAACAAAAGAGCACAAGTTTTTCGAGGCCCAAACCTAAGGACAAAACTTAGTAGTGATACCCCAGAGAGGATAAAATCATAATATTGCTGTATCTAAACTATGCCTATCTCATCAATATTTTGGCTTTTTTTACTGCACTAACTAGAAAAATTTTAAAAAATTCTCGACATTTTGTAGAAAAAGTAATTATTAAGATTAAAAAAAAAGTTAAAAAATATTAAAAATCAACTGAGCAATATTGCAGACAGTGTATTGAGACAGGTAGCGGAACCAATTCGACGCCAGGTCACATATAATGGTATAACTTTCTAACGGAATGTAATTTTCTCAAAAAAAAAAAAAATTTTAATAATTCTTAGAAGTATAGAGAATAAAAATCCGTAAAAAAAAATCAAATTTTTGAAAATTCCAAGTGTCCGTAACCCCTTAAAAGCAATCAACGTGCGGAACACTAATTGCGCAAGTCCGACTTGCACCTGGCCGGTTATTTATGCCTGGAATTGCTACCAAATTATTTTTGTAAATCTCTCTTTTGCCACAGTAAATTATCTTTAATTTCTTTATGTAGCCGTTGTTTCTTGAGTCATATTAATATGCGCAACTGAAGTTTTCCTCGTTTAGTGGCAATGAGATCAATCGACATATTAGTCTCTGAAATGAAGATGATGTAAAAGCAAAATAAGTAACAAATATACAACCCATAAAAATTTGAGGATTTTAAAATACTGAAACAAAAACTAAATATTTTTCGACATAAATAAATAAAAATTAAACATAACTAATATAAACGGCATTCTTATCGAAATTAAATTTTGAGTGGGAGGAGGGCAATGTTTATTTCATCCCCCATAATTTCACCACTATTCTAGTAAACTCGCTAAAATAAGTTCTTTAATTTAAGGAACAACCTGTATATTTACACTGTAATTTTTTGAATACTTCATGTCCAATTAATTACTTCGTGTTCATTTTTTCACCTTTTTAGTATTCCGTACCAAAATCGAAAAACGGAACACTTATGGAATCCCCGCAGTGTCTGCGGTTGCTAGTATTATATAAAATTCTTATTTTAAGACAAAAGCTTTCACTAGATCTCTTATGTTCATCAAAATTAAAAAATATTCATCAAAAATTATACTAAGGTTTATTCAGTACTAGCCGTGCCCGCGGCTCAGCTCGCGTGGACTTGATTCACTAGTAGCGTCACTGCTTATTCCTTATGTTACCTAACGTAATAAAATATCTGCCATTATTTCCCCTTATCTCCCATTATTTCTGCTTATCTCCCATTATTTCTCCTTATCTCACCTTATGTCGATTTATCTCGCAATATTTCTCCTTATCTCCCATTATTTCTCCTTATCTCCCATTAACTCACCATAACTCTCATTACCTAGACTTATCTCTGCTTATCTCCCATTATTTCTCCTTATCTCCCATTATTTATACTTATCTACCATTATCTCACCTTATCTCCCATTATCTAGGCTTATCTCGACTTACCTCGCAATATTTCTCCTTATCTCCCATTACTTAGACCTATCTCTGCTTATTTCCTATAATTTCTCCTTATCTCCCATTATTTACACTTATCTCCCATTATCTCACCTTATCTCCCATTATGTAGGCTTATATCAAATTATATAGAACATATCATACGTATAAATTTATAAAAACACGTAAATCGAATAAGTGGTTCTCAAGTGATAAGCGCACTAACGGACAGACAGACAGACAGAGAGACGTTGCATTTTATATATATTATATTCTTTGCAACATGATATTGTTCCATATGTAATGGTTTAGGCAGTGTATTGCAAAAGAACGCACTAACGGTAACATTTTTTTCCAACTTGATTCACTATTATCGTCACTGCTTATTCTTTATGTTACCTAATGCAATGAAATATATCCTATAACCTGGCCAGAGAACATATGTATGTTTTAAAAAAAAAAAGTACGTAAATCAGATAAGTGGTCCTCCAATGATAAGCGCACTAACGGACGGACGGACAGACAGACAGACAGAGAGACATTGCATTTTATATATATTATAGATTATATTTGATATCATGATAGGTTAAAGTCAGAAGAAATACTTCCTTTGCTAAAAGGAAGCATTGTATTCATGAAAAACTACCATCAGAGATTTTTACATTTTCTATGTTCCAAGGTGCCTAAATGACGAAACGGGATTATAGAGCAAGAAAAACATAGTTTTCCATTTCCGTCTACCTGTTTTTTCTGTCCATCTCTCTGCCCATTGGCAGGATAATTCTTGAACAAAATGCACAAAAATTATTGATTTCTGATTTAGTACGGATATAATACTTGAAGTAGGAATGAAATCTATAGTTTTGGAGCAATATAGAGGAAAATCAGAAAAATAAATAATTTATTTTTTTTGTCGCTCACCTCCCCGCCTGAGTAGGGATTTTACTCTTTTTCCTATAGTGAGGATATCGGTGGGAATATCGTAATACCCGTCAACGCTGTCCAAGTGCCGAAACATACATTTTTGTATTTCGCGGCACCTTTTAGACAACGCGGTAGTGCTGCCACGGACGTTATTGCATGTCTGCAAACAACTACTACCTTTGTACGTGGCCAGGCCATATATACTTAATTAAAAGTATACCGACCTGCCAGAATTGGCACCCGAGGCCTTCTGCACCGCAAACGAGTACTACTCCACGTAGTTACGGGCCGCCACACTGGTATTATACGATTTTTGTCCTAAATTTTGATTGGATTAATGAACAAATTTTAAGTAAAATTTGTAGTCAAACCAACCTATAACAACCTTAAAATATGTGTTGCACGTCCTTTTTAGTGTTCCGTACGGAACACTTATAAGATCACTTCGGTGTCTGTCCGTCTGTCTGTCCATCTGTCACACTCAATTTTCTCCGAGACTATTTGACATAGAAAGTTGAAATTTCGTACTAATATAGGAATTGATGGCCTCATCAGAGCCGTGTAGTTTTAAAAGTAAAATTTTGACTTAAGGGGCTAGTTTTGGGGGGTGAAATCAAAAATGAAAAAAAATTTTTTTACTAGGTCATTGAGTGGGGTGTCAAATGAAAACTTGTAAAAACACGAGTTGAAAAATAATGTAATACCTGCGCACAGTTTCCTTTGTATTATTTTGAAAAAATCGCGAAAAATCGCTTCATCTCAAAAAGTATTGATCAAAAAATTTTTGAAAAAATTCTGGAATATTCTCTACAGGTTGAAGATTGAATGAAAATTATCATGCAGGGCATTGCCTTTAATAAGTTATCTGGTACATAAAAAAAAAATTTAATCAGTTTTCAGTAAAGATCGGAAACAAACTTTGTTGAAAACTCATTTGGGGTGTGTTTTGTGAAGTCACTGATCATTTTATACTTGCGTAACAAACATTTTTTAATTCAGAAGCAATCAACGTACAGAACACTAATTGCGCAAGTTCAACTTGCACTAGACCGGTTTTTTTAGGCTCTTAAAGTCGAGGAAGCTAAAAATTATAATATTTTTTCACTGCTTCTAATCCTATTAGAAATAGTAGATACTCGTATTAAGCAGTGGCCTAATGGCGGAGGATATATGGTTACAGAGGGCATTTCTTTGAAGAAAAAAAAGAGGCTAAGTGAAAGTCGAACTTGTACAATTAGTGTTTCGTACGGTAACTGCTTTTAAAACAAAATTTTTTTTACGGAGGTATAAAATGATCATTAACTGCACAAAACCCACCCTAAATGAGTTTTCAACAAAGTTTTTTTCCGATCTTTACTGAAAACTGTAGACCTTGAAATTTTTGTTATTTTTATATACCAGATAAATTAGGAAAGGTAATGCACTCGTACTAATTTTCATTCAATCTACACCTTATGTAGAATATTCCAGAATTTTTTCGAAATTTTTTGATTAGTACTCTTCGAAATAGACTTGTGAGACAGCGATTTTTGGCAGTTTTTAGCTTTCATTTGACACTTCACTCGATGGCCTTGAATTTTTTTTTTATGGAACAGATAAATTATCAAAGGTAATTTTCATTCAATCTACACCTTATGGAGAATATTCCAGAATTTTTTCGAAATTTTCTGATTAGTAGCGTTAGAGATAGGATTATCCTATCCTATTTTTTAAAAATAATATAAAAAAAAGTTTGCGTCGGTATTACATCACATATATTTTTTCACAAGCTTTCGTTTGACACTCCACACGAAATTTTCACTTCCAATTTCACCCCCAAACCAAAAATTTATCTTTCAAAAGTACACGGCTGTGATTGGACCATCGAGCCCTATATTTGTGACAAATTTCAACTCGGAGACAATCGAGTGTGATAGACAGATAGACAGACGAACGGTGTGGTGTAGAAGAAATGGACTAATATTAAACATTGAAAAAACAGTCTATCTGAATATATTCAGTAGAAAATCTCTAGCGGTTGGATTTGACGATTCCCTTGGGGTAAAGTTTGTGGAGAGGGCTAAGTTCTTGGGCACTTTTGTGGATGCTCAGCTTTCTTTTAGGGATCATATAGACCATGTATGCTCAAAATTAAGTTCAGCGTATTTTGCAATTTTCAGCTTAAAAAGTACTCTCAACTGTGAGGGACTCTTGGCTATGTATTATGCTTTGGATTTCAACCATCTGTATAACAATGTTTTGTCTGGGGTCTTGCTGGTAAAAAATGTAAGCGTGTTTTTGTGAGCCAGAAGAAAAATAATTCGTCTAATATTTAATCTCGGCTTTCGTGAAAGCTGTAGAGATATATTCATAAATATACATACATATTGCGCTGTTTAACGCAAAAATAGACACTTTTTTAAGGTGCTGGGATCTACAAATAAGTATAACACAAGGAGTAGTAGTTTACTGGTTATACCGCGTCACAAATCAACTTTCTTTGAAAACTCTCCCCTCTACAGTTGCATCAGCCTTCACAATGAATTGCCTGCAAGAGTGCGAGTTATGTGTGGCACGAGGTTTGTTTCTGGGGTTAAGTCTCTTTTACTGGGCAATGCCTATTACTCAGTAAGTGATTTCTACAAGAGCTGATGATGGAGAAAGGGGTACTGATTTTGAAGTTTTGTGAAATTTTTTATTTACATGTCTGTTTATTCTTTTTGTTTTTTAAATTGGTATTTGACAAGCCTGGAACACCTGCACTAGTCTGATTGAATTGCTTATATGTGTTTATTTAACTTTGACTTTTGTACATTACTTTGTATGTATTTATGTATGTATTTGTGTGCACGTATACACTGTACTGTTCCTCATTTTTACTTGTTTTCATCTTATTTTATTTTATTTAATTTATCTGATACTAGCCGGGCCCGCGGCTCCGCTCGCGTGGACTTGATTCACCACTATCGTCACTGCTTATTCCTTAATTTTCCCAGCGTAATGAAATATCTCCCATTATTTCCCCCCTTATCTCTTAATATTTCTCCTTATCTCCCATTATCTCTACATAATTTCGATTATCTAGGCTTAACTCTGCTCATCTCCCATTATTTCTCCTTATCTCCCATTATTTCTCCTTATCTCCCATTATTTCTCCTTATCTCCCATTATCTCACCTTATCTCCCATTATCTAGGCTTATCTCGACTTATCTCTCAATATTTCTCCTTATCTCCCCATTATTTATCCTTATCTCCCATTATCTCACCATAAACTCCCATTATCTAGACTTATCTTTGCTTATCTCCCATTTTTTCTCCTTATCTCCCATTATTTATATTTATCTCCCATTATCGAGCCTTATCTCGATTTATCTCCCATTATTTCTCCTTATCTCCTATTATCTAGGCTTATATCGAATTATATAGAACATATGTTTAAATTTATAAAAACACGTAAATCGGATAAGTGGTTCTCAAGTGATAAGCGCACTAACTGACAGACAGACAGACAGACAGACAGAAAGACGTTGCATTTTATATATATTCTAGATAGAAAATTATAGATAACCTGGCCAGAGAACAAATGTATGAATTAAAAAAACACGTAAATCGGATAAGGGGTTCTCGAGTGATAAGCGCACTAACGGACAGACACACAGACAGAGAGACGTTGCATTTTATATATATATATATTCTTTGCTACATGATATTGTTCCATATTTAATGCTTTAGGCAGTGTATTGCAAGAGAACGCGCTAGCGGCAAACTTTTCTCCGACTTGATTCACTATTATCGTCACTGCTTATTCCTTCTGTCACCTAATGTAATAAAATATATCCTATAACCTGGCCAGAGAACATATGTATGTTTAACAAAAAAGCACATAAATCAGATAAGTGGTTCTCCAGTAATAAGCGCACTAACGGACAGACAGACAGACAGAGAGACGTTTGCATTTTGTATATATTATAGATATTCTTTGCTACATGATATTGTTCCATATTTAATGGTTTAGCATGTTTAAAAAAAAGCACATAAATCGGATAAGTGGTTCTCCAGTGATAAGCGCACAAACGGACAAACAGACAGATATACGTTATATTTTATATATAATATAGATGTAATAAAATATATATCTATAACCTGGTCAGAGAACATATATATGAATTTAAAAAATCACGTAAATCGGATAAGTGGATCTCGAGGGATAAGTGGCCTGGCCAAAGTAATATATGTATGAATTTAAAAAAAAAGACACATAAATCGGATAAGTGGTTTTCGCGTGATAAACACACTAATGGACAGACAGACAGAGAGACATTGCATTTTATATATATTATAGATTATAGATTATAGATATTCTCTGCTACATAATATTGTTCCATATTTAATGGTTTAGGCGGTGTATTGCAAGGCAACGCGCGAGCGGCAAACTTTTTTCCGACATCATTCACTATTTTACGTCACTACTCATTTCTTATGCTACCTATCGTAATAAAATATAGCCTATAACCTGGCCAGAGAACATATGTATGTTTTAAAAAAAAAGTATGTAAATCGGATAAGTGGTTCTCCAGTGATAAGCGCACTAACGGACAGGCAGACAGACAGACAGACAGAGAGACGTTGCATTTTATATATATTATAGAAGACGAACCTATGTACACTGTGTTGTATTTTAACGGTAATATATCTATTATTATTATAATATGTATTATTATTATAATTTAATAATAATTTCAGTATCGTCAGCAAATCAAAAAAAAAACAAGAGAAACGCACGGTGAACTCTGACAACATCGCAATATCATTCATACCTCCCGTCACGCCGTGTTGCCGAGTTTTGACAGATTCCAGCCCAGTTGAACACATCAATACCACTGAATGTTTGTTTACAGGAGAAAATTAAGATTTTCGAGTTAAAAAACATGTTAAATTTAAAAAGAAGTAACTTAAGAAGGTAAGTTCATAATTTTACGTCAACATTTTTAATTTATCTTTACTTTTTGCGTGGTTTTAATTGGATTAAAGGAGTAAACTTTATCAGCATTTTAAATACTTTATTTTTTTTTTCATAATCCTTAAAAATTAATTTAATTGCTAGGATATTTTAAAAAATATGTATATCGAAAGCCTAAATGTATTATATTTTTTATAATTTAATTATAATAACGAATTGCTTTTCATTTTATAAAAAGGTTAAATGACCTAGATCGCACAGCACAGACTAAAAATTAAGTATGTGAGTATCGGTAAATATTATTGTATAATAAATTATTGCACATATTTTAACTTACTTTACACAAGATATTGAGATCATGCGTTTCTCACGATATAACAAGAATTTTTATTACTAAAATTTAAAATATAAATTGTACTGGCTGGTTCACTAGAGCTATAAATTCTAGAATTTCTTTTTTACATAAGATATAATAAATAAATATAAATAAAAAGAAGTGCGTTATATCCATGTTGATGGAGTAAAGATCCCGACCCAGGGAGATTAAATTTACGGGCTCCTTTCAAAATGACAAATTCTTAGAACTTGTTCTGGAAGACCTGCCTTAAAAAGGAAGATCTTTTCTTACTGAACTCATTTTACTAAATTTACCAACTTTTCATAGTGATGACTAAGTAGGAAGGTTTCTGTAAAAAATCTTCCCACTCCCTATTATAAAAAAACCGACCAAGTGCAAGTCGGACTTCCGCATTAGCGTAATCGCTTTTAAAATAAAATAAAATCCTTTAATCCTAGCTAATTAGGTTCCTGACATGTATATATCTTGAGATCTAATATGTACTTGCACGTTTTTTTCTTAGTCAATAATATATAATAGTTATAGCCAATAAATGAATCTAGCTCAATCTAGAATCTAGTAATAAAAGTTTAAAACAAATATTTCCTACCTAAATATTTGTTTAATTATAAACCAATAAAATAAAATTATTTTGTCTCGGTACCGATCCGTTAGTCACCAGTCATCATGAAAATTTAATTCAGCTGTGATTCGGCAATGTAGTAATGTACTGAAAAATATATGAGTATTACTGATTGCACCGAATACATATTGATATTTCATAGCTCTTAGTCCTGTTTAAATTCACTTTCCACGGGAAAAACCTTCACCATATTGTCAAGACAATTTTTTATACCAGATAAATTATCAAACGTAATTTTCGTTCAATCTACACTTTATGGAGAATATTCCAGAATTTTTTCAAATTTGTTTAATCGACGCATATGCTGACGTTGACAATAAAATGTTTTGAGCCAGTTGAAGAAATTACGCCATTTTAATTTTTTTTAAATGGAAAGCCCTGTATATTATTTTATTTTTGAGTCCTAAAAATTCTAGATATTATTTATCCAACATACCGTATGTCTAAATTGAACTGTTTTGGAATTATTGATATTTGAAAAAAATTAAGCTGGCTTGTATCAAACAATTACTGTCAGCTAACGACTTAACGCGTCAAAAAATGATTTATTAACGAAAACGTTTATTGCTGCATTTTGTGAAACTGCAATTTGAACGTAATATCATAATCATACATTTAACAGAAACTGAAAGAATCACTTGGTTAATGATGGTTGGTTACGGAAACCGTATGAGAACACAACAGGAGGTATGTGATCTTTTTAACGCAGAATATCCGATTCGAGAACTTATTACCCAATCCTTAGTTAGCAAAATATTAAAACGATTTAAACAATCAAGTCATATTAAGACTCGTTCTAAATCTGGACCTCCAAAAGTTAAAACAAGCGATGATAAAAAAGTATATGTTTTATTGGAAATTACAGAAAATCTCCATACAGCCAATCGTCAGCTTTGCCTAGACCATAACATAAGTAAAGGTACCTTAAGTCATACGCTGAATGAAGAAAAATTACATCTCATTCTATTGCAAGAATTATCTGAAGATGACTACGATAGACGCGTTGAATTTTGCGAGGTCATAATGGAACAATTCAATAATGATCCTAACCTAATTCATAATATTATTTTTTCTGACAAGACCACATTTTGTCTTAACGGAAGAGTTAACAGGCATAACAGTACTGGTCTACTGAGAATCCACACTGGATAATCGACGGTCATTCTCAAAGACCACAAAAGATAAACGTGTGGGCAGGGATTTGTGGACGTCATATCATTGGTCCCTTATTTATCAATGGAACTCTTATAGGACAGCGGTATTTACAGTTACTCCAAGAGCAAGTTATTTCAACTTGTGTAGGTTTTTTTCCCGATGAAAATAATTTGGATACACCTAACAGGAATCTGTAGTATCAACAGGACGGAGCACTTCCTCACTATGAAATCAATGTTCCTAGATACTTGGATGCGATTTTGCCTAATCGAAGGATAGGCAGAAGAGGTGTAGAATGGCCTGCAAGGAGTCCCGACCTTACGCCACTCGATTTTTTTTTATGGAGTCATTTAAAAACCAAAGTTTACCGAAGTCGACTTGAAAGTGTAGAAGATTTACAACAAAGAATTCAATACATATAAAGTAGCACAGATCACCCCGGATTCTCTTTAAAACTCTGTTCAGGCTGTTTATGACAGATTGGGACGTTGCCTCGCTGTTAATGATATACATTTTGAGGAACAATAAACCCATAGTATTTATTAATAGTTTTTTTGTCTTTTTTTTATTTAAATTTCAAATGATAATAATTCCAAAACAGTTCAATTTAGACATATGATATGTTAGACGAATAATATCTAGATTTTTTAGTAGGACTCAAAAATAAAATAATGTACAGGGCTTTCCATTTTAAAAAAATCAAGATGGCGTAATTTCTTCGAACTGACAGTTCAAAACATTTTACTGTCAACGTCAGCATGTGCGCCGTATAACACCCGATAACTTTTATTTAAACATTTTTTTGTTACACTTATTAACAAATGCTGTGGAATCATTATTCCATACATATGGGGCACCCTATATATATATATATATATATATATATATATATATATATATATATATATATATATATATATATATATATATATATATATATATATACACATATCAGATCCACGCTCGAGTATAATATATATCTAAATAATGATACTCCTATTCTTCCGACTGTTGCTTACATATCAACCCGAATAGAGATAAAACTCCTGTTTAAATTGCCATCTTCAAGGTGAGATATCTAAAAAATTATGGACTTTTAAGCTTCGTACCCACGAGAACTTTTGTTCTCCTTTCAAAAACTATATTTTACCAAAGTTTAAACAAATTTAACCGAGAACCATTTTCCATAAGAATAGTGCGGGGTCCTTTTGAGAAAGGTGAAAACCGTTGAGTAGTATAACATTTTTGAATTCGTGTAATTTGCGAAATTTTGTTTCGCTCGTTCTCTTAGAACCACATTTGACAAAATAAAGCATTTTTTTAACTGATTGTTGAAGCAACTATTTTTTAAAAGAGTAAAAGAACTCAACTGAGAGATCTATTGTATCTTGTCACGGGCGAAAGAAGATACGGAAGAGTACTACAGTTAAAGGCATAACCGTAACATGGTTTTGATAAGTAATTTAAATGCAAAGTACACACTCTTGTGTAAAAAATATATATTACTCTTTAAAATTATGTATCCTAGATATAATATTAAAAAAGTAACTAGTGTGGTGGAGAGTATTATTATTTTTTTCTAAACTAGGGGTTTCCATAAAAAAACACAAGATTCAAATTGTGTTCACTGATGAAACCTTTTACGTAAAAACTAATGAACAACTGAAAACCGATAACATCCAAGTAGAAAGATGAATCCGACAGGGCGACACGATCGCGCCAACACTCTTCACTTTGATTAGGGAAGATGTTTTTAAAAAACGATCGTGGGAAGGTAAGGATATAAATATTGATGGAACATACTTGAATCATCTACGTTTTGCAGGCGACATAGTTTTAATCTCCGTTGTCATCAAGGAAGTAGAACAGATGCTAACAGAACTAAACATGGCGTTACACGGAGGGTTAGTCTTAGGATGAAATTTAGTAAGACAAAGATAATTAGCAAGGACAGTCTCCAGATCAAGATAAATGGTAACAACGTAGAAAACGTAAACGAATACATATGTCTGGGATATTACAATCAAAAAAGAAAACCAAGCATTAAAAATTTCCTACAAAATTGAACTGCCTTCGGGAGATTGAACTTTATATTGAAGGATGGAGAAATTCATATATCTGGAAATCTATAATCTGAAAAAACGAGACACAGAAAAGTGCAAATAGGTTGAGAATAATGCAAAGAGCCATAGGGAGAACAAAGCTGAGAGTTTCTTTCGGAGATAAGATCAGAATCGAAGAGATAAGACGCAGGACGGGTACAAAAGATATTATCGAACGAATTACAAAATTGAAGTGAAATTGGGCAGGACATGTTGCAAGAGATAATGGTGATAAACGGAAATCAAAAATAATCTTTTGGCGGCCTAGACAAACAACATACGCAGAATAGATGGAAAATATTGGTGTCGGAGGGCTCAGAATAGGGACGAATGGAGGAGGTTGGGAGGGGTCTATGTTCAGAAGTAGATTAGAAGTGGCTGATGATGATAAAATTTGAACAAATTATTACATTCTTGTCAGCAAATAGAACCTTCCTTCAGGGTGGTAAAAATATAACGAAAAAGGAAAAGGTGTATGTTCTATTGGAGATGAAAATTTAAATGGGTAGAGAAAAATAAATAATTGTTTACACGGTTTAAGACAAAGCTGCAGAATGGTGGAAGAAAATAGGGCAAAGAACGACAACCCCATAGCTAAATCGGATGCAGAGGTTGGCTTGCTTATGTTCCACCGGGGCAATAAGTAGTAATTCTAGGGCATGATATATACACAAAAAGTGAGGCTATCAATAGCGCCTATCGAATGAGGACAAATGGGGACCGGAAACAACAACCTGTACAATTTGAGCACAAAAGATTTATGGATATAATCGACAATGTTGGGTATGGGTATCCAAATGGTCCCACACATGCAGATTATATGCTAAAGAGGAAGAAACCTCATATCTTATATGAATGTGCTGCTTTAATTCGGAACAGACATAAACTGTTCGGAGATCTACATCGTAGCACTAAATTACTACATGAAGGGCTTGGAAGGAAGCTAATAAACCCCCTAAAAGAGACAACGCTTATATAACCAAGACAGGCGCCCACAATAAGCGAAGAAGGTGCTGTGCACAAACAGGCACAATCCCCTACCCCGCCGACAACCAACTGGATCACACACCGTATACACCTGATTAAACACACTGTAAATTCTTACTGTCCCTCCGATTCCATTTGGGAACGTAAGGAAAGCGATACGAAACATGTTCAAAAAGCCACGACCCTTAACTATATAAAAAAACCGGCCAAGTAAAAGTAGGACTTGCGCAATTAGTGTTCCGTACGTTAATTGCTTTTGAAATGAAATTTTTTGTTACGTAGAGGTATAAAATGGTCAATGATTTCACAAAACACACCTCAAATGAGTTTTCAACAAAGTTTATTTCCGATCTTTGTTGAAAACTGATGATCTTGAAATTTTTGTTTTTTTTATATACTATAAATTATTAATGTTATTGTTTTCGTCCAATCTACACCCTACTGAGAAGATTCCAGAATTTTTTTAAAATTTTTTGATCACTACTTTTCGAGATAAAGGGAGGACAGTGATTTTTAGCAATTTTTTAAAAATAATACGAAGAAAAGTGTGCGCAAGTATTACATTATATATATTTTTGAACTCGTGTGTTCACAAGCTTTCATTTAACACCTCACTCGATGACCTGGTAATTTTTTTTTCACTTCCGATTTCACCACCTAAAACTAACCCCTTTAAGTCAACATTTAACTTTCAAAACTACACGGCTCTGATGGGGCCATCAATTCCTATATTAGTGCCAAATTTTAATTTTCTATGTCAAATAGTTGAGAAATAGTAGAGGAAATCGGGTGTGACAGACAGACGGACAGACAGACACGCACAGACACCGAAGTGAACTTATAAGTGTTCCGTCCGGAACACTGAAAAGTTCAATTAATAAGTTAGTTAACCATACCACACTCTGTATCGCAACTAAAGGATAATATATGACCGGAATAAATGATTTAAATATTTATAATTGGCATCTATTTTAATTTTTATAAAAATTAGGTTTCTTTTTGAACAGTTGATCTACTGTTGTAAAATTAAAATACTTTTTTTAGTACGTCGATTTTACCTCAACACATTAAACCGACTTAAATTTTTATTAAGAAATTAAGAACAGAAAGTTGTATAGAAGATGGCACAAAGTACCACAAGCGGAACTTCTTCAAGAAAACATGTCAGAGACCACGATTCAGTCTCCGTCTCTTCTAGAATTGGCGATGTATCTGAATGGGAAGCCAATGAGGTAAATTTACTTAAAAATTGTCAATTTTACTAAAAATAAGCCAATAACTTCAGAAATCTTGAAACTGTACTGGGAAATAAATAGCTTAGCGGATCAAAACTGTCAGTATCGTTTTTACTGCATTGAAAGTACACGGTAGTATGAGGTGATAATGCAACCTTTATTATATACATATAAGGCAGGGATCAAATAAACAAATACACACGTTACCGTTATATATTTTTTTCTAATAATAATAATCTATTTTTTCGAGTAAAAACATAACACAAACAATGAAATAAGACCATTGTATTAAAATATTATATTTCCTTATAGATATTGTTGTAAATTTCTCTTATAACAAAGGGTAAAATTAAAACAACATTTTTTTTATATACGTGTTGCGCTACAGTTGTGTTAATCAATCCATCAACATAATTTTTGAGGAAAACTATCGCCAACATGTGAATTAACACGCAGAGCATTGCGCAGTCAGGTGTCGAGTGTAAGTAGAAACAGTCTGCTCTTGCAAATTGCAAGGGAAACATGTAAAAGCTTCACTAGAACGTTGCAGTTATGGAAAACGGCTATTCGTATTACCGTTTTAATTTTGCGTGTATGAAATATTTCAAGTTTGGATTCATTTTCTAGTTAGATAGTTGTTCCCACTAGCTTTTAAAACACTGTATTTTATTTCTTCAGCATCAGTTGCTTTTTTAAAACTTTGAGAAGTTCGTGTTTCGGAGTCTACCTCTACGTTTTCTCTCTGCTGGTGTCCATTGCATAACTTTCTTTGGTATTCCACTGTAATCCATTCTATTAATTTGTCCGTACCATATTAATTGTTTATGTTGTATATATTCTAGAATCGTTTTTCTCTATTCATGCATCTTATTTCTTCATTTTGTAGCATTTCCCGTCTGGAGACTCTAGCTGCTCTTCGAAGGAAGGATAAAAGTTTTCTAACCATATTTTTGTTGATCTGCCAGACTTCACTTCCATAAGATAAATTGCTTTTGACAGTGCTATCATATATTTTGAATTTCGTTGCCTTCGAATTGAGTTAAGCATTTCAGTTATGTTTTTTTGTACTAGAGTCACTAGCTTTGGATTGTTTTATCATGCCTACCGTCCTACGTTACCGCCCAGGTATACATACTCATCGTATAATTTTATTACGCCGCGCCGCCTGCTTCTGTGTTTGATTCCCGAGCTCCCCAGCTACACACAGATGTTCTGTTTTTTGAAGATTAATTTCTAGCCCCATTTCTGATATATCTTTTTTACCATCAATTTTGCGTCTTCTTGATCTTGTACTATTACGACAATGGTCATCTGCGTAGTGCATTGTGAACAACGTCTCATTGTTAAGGGGTATTTCTCATGAATTTACAACTGTTTTTGTTGAATTCATAAAATTACAGTGCAACCTAAAATTATATATACCATATATATATATATATATATATATATATATATATATATATATATATATATATATATATATATATATAATATATATATATATAAATATATATATATATATATATATATATATAAATATATATATATATATATCTATATACTATATATATATATATATAAATAAATAAATAAATAAATTATATATATATGTTATATATATCTATATTATATATATATAATTATATATATATATATATAATATATAATTTTTCGTTTACAATCAAAATAGCGGAGGTTTATTGTTGTAGCTTTGCTGGTATAATTTTTTACTGCATTTATATCACCATGCATTTTACTTCAAACTTGTTTCTGTTGCATTATATAAGATTTTAGTGTACCGTATCCTCGCCATAGATTGGCAAAGGCTAGAGAATGCATTCCAAAGAAATATCCTTATTTTTGATACCCGCTTAGTTTTGCAATAGCAAAAAATCCTTTTCCATTAGGTTTCTCTTTTTTATTAATTACTTTAAGGACATTAAAAAATGGTAGTATTTACTGTAAAAAAAATTTACCTAAATATTTTAGTTTGCCTTAATTTAAAACTGGTTTCTGAGGGTTAACCAGTCGGTTAATGTTATGTTTTTTTTATGATAAAATAAAATATGTACTACGGTTCGAGCACTATAATATTTGTAAGGAGAAACTTGTCCAAGGTATAAAGGGACCATTCATTGAAGCACATTGTACGTAAAAATATTATTAATAATTGTTTACCTTTATAAATCGAAAAAATTTTCGGGTATTTTTTTTAATAATCTTACGTTAGTAAATTTCAACAGAGAAAGGCCAACAAAAAATTAGTAATTTTGCTTCCACACTGAAATAAAAATATTGTCAAAAATAATTTTCTTATTTTTATTACAATCTTAGTTTTTTTAAAAATAACAAAAAGTGAATTGATTTGGAAGTACAAAATTTGCTTTTATATCCTTCAAAAACAGAATTTTATAATTTAAGGAATAAACAATAAGGATTTTATTTCAACAGAAGGTTTGTCTGCAGGAATGTAGTCGTTGACAGCCCCCATGTAATTTTAGTAATTAGAGTAAAAGTTATATGCAGGTAGTAATTACAAGTTTCTATAATTTATCATCGCTACCTGCTTATATTTTTTCGTAAGTTCACGTCGTCTTTCGGTCTCTTGCTTTACATTAAATACGATAACCCAAATTTGGATCAATATAAACCACTAAAATTGGTCAACGTCCGTGTTTCAGCAGTTTTTGACTCCTGTTTAACCCGTCAGTCCATTTTGAGACGCGTTTCGCCATATCACGGCTCCTCAGCCGAGCTAGAATCGACGAAGCTGATGTAACTCTAACTTTGAAACCATACTTGCTTTCTGTCAGGGGCTGTTTAAAGCCACGACCCAAAGAGGACTTGATCAGCAAGTTACTAACAATTACCGCTTGGCAGCGCCTTATGAAAACCAATATAAACCTTTAAAATTTGACACAATCTATTTTTTAACAATTTTTGACCGTTCTTTATCCATCTTGGGACGCGTTTCGCCGGATCACGGCTCCTCAGCCGTTCTGTGGCCTTAAGCCCCCGACAGAGAGCAAGTATGACTTTAAAGTTTGGCCAGAGGTGCAAATTATTGTATCTTGGTTACTTTTTGCGCTAGTACTACGATAAGTACTTCTAGTTTTGTTCTCTTCCTCCGTCGATCCTAGCTCGGCTGAGGAGATATGATACGGGGAAACGCATCCCGAGATGGATTGACGGATGAGAGAACAATTAAAAACTGCTAAAAATTGGTCTTTGTCCAATTTTAGTGGTTTATATTGATTTTGACATACTTGAGGTAGAACCCTATAAAGCGCTACCAAGCGGTAATCATTAGGAACTTGCTGAACAATTCCTATGTGGCTTTCTGCAGCACCCGACAGAGAGCAGGTATGGCTTTAAAATTAGGCTTACATCAGCCAGAGGTGTTGTATCTTACTTATCTAAATTTGAATGTTCCAAATAACGCTTCTCAAATATATTTTAGGCAGTTCGGCAACGTGAGCTTGAAGAAGCAAAAGGTAGAGCAGCTCAAATGGAAAAAACAATGAGATGGTGGTCCGACTGTACAGCTAATTGGCGAGAAAAATGGTCTAAAGTTAGAAACGAACGAAACAAAGCTAGAGAAGAATGCAAACAACTAAGAACGAAACTAGAAACATCAATTAAAGATACGTGTACTTACAAACGCGAAAAGGAAGATTTGGAAATTCAAAATGACCAGTTGAAGAAGGAAATCGAGAAGATTCATTTGCTTCTTCTTAAACATGCCGGTCAATTTGACAGCCAAATTTTTGAAGCTTTAGGGGAAGATCCGTTTAAAAGACTTTGCTTTTAGTAACGGATCTCCCCAAAAGGAAAATAATTTTAAAGAAGGTACAAAACGAAGTGTTTCGCCGTTAGGAGACTTACTGTTGAGAGACAGGGAGCGAGAAAATGGGGTTTCTTCAAGTCAAAGTAATCCTGAGTGTGATAGTACCGCACCCGGTGAAGTGGACGGAAAAACTAGCGATAGTGACATTAATTGTTTAGGTTTAAATGACGATTTTGGGGTTTTGAAAGGGGCAGTGCCAAAACAAAGAACTGATAATTGTGATAAAGATCCTTATCTAGATGATGAATATGTCATACAGAAGATGGTCTCGAAGCTTCAACTGAGGTTGGATGAGGCGACGAAGACGATAAATATTGAAAGAGAGTAGGTATTAATAATTGTTAATTGTTTTCATGAAAAAATCATTTTAATTTATTTTCACATTTCTTTAGAGTTGAGGCCCCTGTAGGGGTGAACAGTAAGAATCTTCTTCTTCTTCTTCAGCCCGCTGCCATCCACTATTGAACGTAGGCCGCCTCCATCCCTTTCCATGCGCAGCGGCCCTGGGCTAGCTGCATCCACGTTGCACCCGCATGCCGTCTAATATCATCCCGCAGTCGGAATTGGGGACATCCTGCGCTCCGTGCAGATATTCTTGGACACCAACACAGAAGGCGTTTTTGTCCATTTGTCGTTAGAACTTCGAGCATGTGTCCCGCTCACTATCATCACATCGGTGATCTCTCATCCTAGCTCTGATGTCCTCGTTCCTTATCAGTCCCTTCGACTGATACCGAAAATCATTTTCTCCATCGACCTCTACGTTGTCCTCAACTTGTTAGCATTTCTCTGGCGATATGCAACTATCAAATACTCTCCTCCTCAAGTTGATTGGCATTCTGATATTCTTCAGAATATAACTTATGTGACCAAATGCCGCCCAAGCCAAGCCCACTCTTCGGGCGATCTCAGAAGTTTAGTGCCGCCTATATTTGCATTGTCAACGTAAACTCGACCAGGAACCGGAATAATTATCTTGGTTTTATCAAGGTTCATAGACAAACCCACTACCTTTGATGCTACCGTTCAATTGTTCAAGCATCGTTGACAGTTCGTCAGGATCGCTACTTACGAGGAGTTTTTGAAAAATCCGTGGGAAATAAAAACTACTTATGTTGTTTGGAGGTAAAACCTGTTTTATTTTTCGGACTTTATGTCCCCTTTTAGGCTTTTACACTTACGGCACCAACGATGTTCTAGGGTTTGTTGATCCCTTCCGAATAAATAGGATTTGTTTCAAGGTCTGCAAAATATCCATTAGTGTCTGCAATTCACCTCCCTCGTTTGATTAGAATCTTTGGTGACCGGCCAGCCATTACT
>CM032451.1:52606947-52845315 GCA_019049505.1 Pachyrhynchus sulphureomaculatus | reverse complement strand
GAATACAGTAATACCCCCGCTTAGCGCGACCCCGTTACGCGCGGTTTCACTATAACGCGAATTTCAAATTTCGCGCTCATGTAGTCATTAACTTCTCTATGGTCGCGGGGGGATCCCCGCTTTCTCTGAATATTCTCTTTGAAGAATTGGGAATTCCCTGTCCTTCGACTTTGTTCTATGGGGATTTCCTCGTTCGTTTCGTGTGTTCATTTGTTCCGTAATGTTAGTTCGGTCGGCTGGCAGTTTTGTATTTAATATTTATTGGAGATACATACATACATAATTTAACCCTACGTTAAAAATG
The DNA here is from genome assembly GCA_019049505.1 of Pachyrhynchus sulphureomaculatus. Classification (NCBI taxonomy): domain Eukaryota; kingdom Metazoa; phylum Arthropoda; class Insecta; order Coleoptera; family Curculionidae; genus Pachyrhynchus; species Pachyrhynchus sulphureomaculatus. Next base: position 52,845,011 of record CM032451.1, on the reverse strand, counting down.
CCGCCTGTAAAAGAAAAAAGAGCGTAAAAGCGTCACTTTGGAATTGAAGATGAAAGTGTTAAGAAGAATGGAAAATGGAGGCAAAGCAACAATTGTTGGAGAGAGATTTTGGACTCTCAGAATCGACTGTGAGAACGATTTATAAAAATCGGGAAAAAATTAAAATCTCCAGCGAAGGTTCAACACCTATAAGTGCAACAAAAACTTTCTCGTTCGAGATCATCTATCTTAGAAAGAATGGAGAAATTACTGTCAGTCTGGATCGAAGATTTGAATAAGAAGAACACACCACTAAGTCAAGATCTCATATGCACAAAAGCAAAATCTTTGTATGAGATGCTGAAAACAAAAGAAGGAGAAGGGAGTGCCACTCCGACTTTTGCTGCCAGCAGAGGCTGGTTCCATCGGTTCAAGCAGCGTTCTAATCTTCACAAATATCCACATAACAGGCGAGGCGGCCAGCGCGGGACATTCAAGCTGCAGCTGAGTTTCCAGACAAGTTTCAAGACTTCGTTAGACGAGAGAAAAATTCCTGCTTGTCTCATCTTCAATGTTGATGAGACCGCACTTTACTGGAAAAAAAATGCCATCTCGAACATTCATTTCTAAGGAAGAACGTCAAGCCAGTGGTTTCAAAAAGCTGCGAAAGATCGACTAACACTTCTGCTGGGTGGTAATGCCACTGGTGATTTCAAACTGAAACCTTTACTAGTGTACCATTCAGAAACACCCCGTGCAATGCGAGGCACAGACAAGACAAGTCTACCAGTTTGTGTGGCGATCAAACAGAAAGGCGTGGGTTACACGGGAAATTTTTCAAGAATGGTATTCTAATAGTTTTTTATTGCCCATCAGTCAAATCATACTGTGACAGAAATGGGCTTGAACCTAAAGTTATATTACTCTTAGACAATGCCCCAGGACATCCAACCTCACTTGATACGCCCAGAGACTTAAAAGTGTACGTAAAGTTCCTTCCACCAAACACTACGTCAATATTACAACCTATGGACCAGGGAGCAATAGCAAACTTCAAAGCTTATTACCATCGCCGCACTTTTAGCCAACTAATTCATGAAACTGACGGGGAAGGAAGACAGTCTATGCGAGAGTGGTGGAAGTCATACAACATTATGAAGTCTATTCACAACATAGAAGAGGCTTGGAAGGAAGTTAAAATGAGTTGTATGAATGGGGTGTGGCGTAATCTTTGGCCAGATGTAGTGGAAGCACCTAGAAGAATTGTCCAATGCAGAGACAAGTGCTTGAAGACATTGCTGCAATGATTGAGGGGTCTGAACTTGAAGATGTCACGGTAGAAGATCTCGTAGAACTTTAGCAACGCACGACGATCCTATTAGCAATGAAGATCTGATCGAGTTACAGAATAATCCTATCTACGATGAGAAGAACAAGTAGAAGAGAAAGTTTTATCTTCAGGGGAAATACAAAATGCACTTTCAAAAATTTATTCAGGTTTTGGACATATTGCAGAGTATAGACAATAATGATGACCGTTGTCTTGACCGTGTGTCAAACAATTAAAAACAGTGTTTGGGTGTTATGAACGTATTTTACAAGAACGTAAACAAAACGTTACCCAAAAGACAATAGATGTATTTTTCCGTAAAAAATAAGAGTATGTATTGCATAAAGTGTTCTTAGAATTAAAGTGATTGATTAAAATGATTTGTATTTTTTTGTATTAAATTTTGACTATGTTTAATCATAAACCTCGATATACGCGAATTTCAGTTAACGCGAACGCAGCATTTTTTTCGGAACGTATCCCTCCATCACGTAAAGCGGGGTATTAACTGTAGTCAAATGCATCGCAGTTAAATGGTGTCAAGTACAAAATACGAAAAAAACAGCGTTGCCAGATTAGTAAAAGACCATTGATTTTAAATATTGTAACAATTAATTAATAGATGGCTTTTTTCTTTTAAATAATACGTAGAATTCTTTCATAAAGGAAATATTGTCTACTACTAGTCATTTAGTAAATTTAATTCTATTTAAACCAATTGTTTAATAAATCTAAGTTAGATTAACCTAAAATATATGATTCCCTTGGCTACGAAATTAAAAATTACAAATCTTGCAACATTGTTTTGAATTCCTCAATCTTACTACAGCTACACGTGAAGAAACAAATTGATGTTCTAATAAGCAGATCATGAAACCTGTATTTATGTATGGCGCACCAGTCTGGTACGGCATATCAGACAACCCAAATATACATACTTCAACGTATGCAGAACAGATTACTAAGATATACTGTAGCTGCAGACAGATACATAAGGATCAACGACTTACATCACATGACAAACGTAAGACAATATATTGACGACATATCGGATAAATTTTTAGACATAAAATACACATAAATCGACATTAACACAAAACCTAGCAAACACTCGATCGCAGGAAAACCTGAGTCACAAACCGTTACAAAACCGCAGATCTTCAATTAATTTCAAAACTTCGTGATGGTATTGCGACGAATGCAAAATGGACGAGTCAGGACATACAAAATAAGCGACGGGTAACTCCTGTACAAATATAACTATAAACAACGGTTTACTGTTTATTTACTGTATCCAATGACGGATTCACTGAGTTTATTTTATGGTATTGCTAGAATGGTGTTTATATAAGTTAACCGATATTTTTGGTACGCACTATTTTTATTTAGGGAGCCAGAAGACGGCCAGCTTTGTTAGATGTCGGATGGCAAATTATTAATAAAAAGTGATTGTTTTCCGAAACTACAAAAATAGTTTGATTTTAAATAAAAGCTAACCTAGTTAATATAAATAAATTATAGATATATATATATATATATATATATATGTATATATGTGTATATATATATATATATATATATATATAATATATATATATATATATATATGTATATATGTGTATATATATATATATATATATATATATATAATATATATATATAATATATATATATGTATATATATATGTATATAGTATATATATAAATTATATATATATATATATATATATATATCTATATATAATATATATATATATAATATTATTAAAATGAAATAATAAATATTTAGTATTTTAAACATTTATTCAGAAAAACAGTCAATTTCACATAATATAATAGAGATGAAATCGATTCATTTTGGGTAGGTGGCAGGTTAGACAAGTAGCATCCTCTAGTGATAACGCTCATAAAACATTTGTAATAGCTAGCACATGTGTTAAGGGAATCTGCTCAATGGATGGTAGATTCTAAATTTCTCTTGATGTGCGCCACGTAATATATTGATGAACGTTGCCAAGTCAAAATCCCCGCTTTTCGGTAGAAGCGGTGGGTTTCTTCTTTTGCATTCACAACAAAAAAAATAATTAAGAAGCTAAACATGAAATAAAAAAAGGAATGTTACCTGGATTCCCCTATCTTCTCAATTTAAGAACAATAAAGTTTTTGTACAAACAGAATACTAGTTTTTTTTGCAAAAAAATAAAAAGTTAAACGAAACTCTTATACTAAATATAAATTCTTTCTAATAAATATTTATTGTAAATATTGGTAAAATTGTTTCTTATTTATAACCTTAGAATGAAATAAATATACAAGAAAAAATTCAAAATATACTTCTTCCAATTTATCGGAGAATGATCTACCAATAAGTCGGTGAACACGGCAACGACGACATGAAATTTTAGTCTAGTTCATTAAGTTTTAAAACGGTAGTAGGAGCCACATGTCAAATTGGCTTGATCTGGACATTCACTGATGGGTTTGGTGCAGGTTTAATTTATTAATGTGACCAGTGGTTGTCGATATCGGGAGTTCTTATAGTCTGGAAATAATCTCAGAATGCATACTTACCTGGCGTAGGGGTTACCGTGATCAAGAAGGCGGTTCCCCAGGGTGAGGCCTTTTCATTGCACTACGATGTGGGCTGACCCCTGCGATTATCCCTAATGCGGATAACTCGGGCGCGTAATTTTTGGTAGTCGGGACTGCGTTCGCGCTGTCCCGGATTAAGTTAAATAAAAACATAAGTTTGACATTGTCTGCTGGCTAGCCACTTACACATAATTTATTAGGTATACTTAAAAATGTAATCCATAATACTTTCGTATATTTTCTAGGAAAGAACTATTAAGAATTTTATTGTGGCACTCAATTATATACGCCACTAAACCTCGATCATCTCCAAATTGTAATTTGTAGGATGTAGGGGCCTATTCCATGAAAATAATCTCTAATGCTATAAAGTGTTTCTTTAAAGAACCTTAATAATTAAGAAAATTAATACTATATTTTTGGATGATTTTGAAGGTTTTTCTAAATAGCGTCAGGCCAGCTTATAAGCTTAAAATGAATGAGAATATTATGATTTGATTTGTCACATGTAAGATTTTCTTACTGTATCTTATGTGCTTGATTAGTACTATACTATATTAACACAAAATGTTTGATCTCACTAGCTTATCAAAATTTTTATTTCTGAAGATACATGATAGATCAACCAACTAAAAGTTAGAGTTCATTTTATTTTAAATGAGTTAAATGAACACCTTATGCTGTATCCACACCGGATTTTAAGGAGGATATATGAACGACATATATCACAAAAACAGGAAACAAATTGTTGATTAAAAATTAAATATGTTTAAACAGTAAAAGATAAACGTGAATTTGTAGTCAAAATTCTTTTGTTAACATTTTACATTTAATGTACAACGTATATAATAACATGGTAACAACGTAAATATTGATTTAGTTGTGTGTGTTGCCTACAACCTAAACTTAACATGTTCTCTTAGAGATGGCGCCATCAGCACATAATTTCTAGCTTGCCGACATATTTGATGCCATAGTCCCTGTAAAAAAAGTTAAGAAAATGAAGGTAGTGCATATCTGAATAAGGAAAGCTAGGCACCAGCATAAAAACAACGCATGTGGATTCTGAAGCTGGTGTCCACTACCCAAGTCAACATTCTCTGATGGGTGACATGAAGGTTAAAAACTCATACTAAAATATCTTTTTTTTTAACTACGCCATAAACTAACGTTCAAACACCAAATACGCTTATCAGATAAGTTTTATTGAGATTTATTATAATATTGTAATGAAGCTTCAATTTATTCTCCCGCAATCTTATTAATTTAAAAACCGAGAAGATGTAGTAAATAAAATATTAATTATTAAAATTATTTAGCCTTAATAATATACCCATTTTATCGAAATTGTAAATTTAAAATTTTAAGTCTAAAATTAATACCTACCGTCCGTCTTCTGTAGAAATTAAGGTTGGAAAAACTGAACATTAGTATATATATATAAATATATATATATAATATATATATATAAATATATATATATAATATATATATATATCATATATATATATTCGAATTGGTAAAACGATTCAAAGAGAGCAGAGAAAATGTTACAGACTATCCTCGCGTTGGGCGCCAACGTATGGCTAGAACAGACGACTAACGGTGAAAAAGTCTGTAAGATCACTCGAAAAAATCGACCCCTGGGTATGACTCAGTGAGTTAACAAATATTTAAAAAGATCGGTAAATTTTACATGACGGTTTTAACATGATCAAAGTGTGGGCAAAGTTAGTACCGAAAATCAAAAGCAAAGGGTAGCCACATGTGTTGAAGCGTGGTTTTTTTGACGTATGCTCCTGGAAACAGCGCCAATCCATGCACTGGAGAAGCTCAAACTCACCGAGACAAAAGAAAGCGCTGACGGGCAAATCAAAATTCATTTCAATTTTTTGACATTCGTTTCATTGTTTACATCGATTGAGTGCCTGAAGGTCAAATCGTAAATCAAATTTACTATATACAGGTGTTGACCATCCTTCGAGAACGTGTGAGAAAAGATCTGAAATATGGAAGAAACGGTCTTGAATCCTCCACCAAGACAACGCACCGGCGCACAATACTCTTTCAATCAAAGAGCTTTTGATGAAACATGGAATCCCCGTGTTGTATCATCCACCCTACTCGCCTGACCTTCCTCCATGTGACTTTTTTGTTTCCCAAAGTGAAGAGTGCGTTGGAAGGGACCCGTTTTGAGTCCGTTGATGCAATAAGGAAAAAAGCGACGGAGGTCTTGACGAACCTGTCAGAAGATGACCTACAGCACTGCTTCCCACATTGGAAATTTCGTATGGAGCGGTGTAGGGATCGAAAAGGGGTGTATATTGAAGAGGATTAGGGCTTTAATGTCGAAGTTTAAAAATAAAGAGTTTATTAATTCAGTCCGGAAAAATAAAAAAAAAATCTAAACATTTTGGAAAAAATGTTAAGTAAATCCACACTAGGATTTTCTTCGACCTAGTGTATATAGTTAAGATGTAGTCGTCACGATATCTGAAGAATTTTTATTGAAAAATGCAATGTAATCAAATTTTATTTTTAGTTTTCATTACTAGGTTATTGCGAATCATCCTTTTTGTAAATGAGCAACTCGAATGTCTAGGGTTCGTCTCTTTTTTATATTGTTTGCAGATTTTTTCTACTATTGGTAACACCGTCGTTACACTTTTATTTTCAGTTTTCGTAAAATGTTTTTAAATTTAGGAGTTAAACTGAAAAATTTCGTCAGACAAAAAAATATAAAAATAGGAATAAAAAATACACAAGAATCAATAAGCTGGGCCTTAAAAAAGTATCAGTAATAATTAATATATTCTGCCTGAGCTCTCGTTTCAACGCAAGTTCCTTAAAACTTTGAAGTTTTTTACTTACAGAAATTGTTTATTTCGTATAATTGATTACTACTACTATTAAATGACTTCTAGATTCACCAAATACTATTGTTGCTATAATTTTGTATTCGATTTACAACATAATCCTCTCTATTCTTTGTAATGTCTTACATTTTTTTTTTAATTTAACCTGTTTTGAACTTGTTATTTGATGTAATAATGGATTTGACATGCCATTGACTGACAAAATAAAATTTCCATCTATACCAGTATTTAAAGATGTTTGATAGGCTTCACAGGGTCATCCGAAAACCTAAAAATTTTGACCTTGACTTAGAATATAGAAAATAAGAACAGACTACGTTATATAGTACTGCTTTGATCTTAACGATAAGGCGATACTGATCGATTAAAATTGATTTTGTTGATTCTTTAGCTAGGGCTACGCTCTCTACTCCTTTTGTACGCGCCCTCTTGGAGGGATCGCACTAAGCAGTAAATCTATGACCGTTTGTGAAGTTGCAAAATAAGCCGTAAATTATAAGAAAAATTATATTTTTTTAAATTGGGAACATTTATAACAAGCCAGGGCAATAAATTTTCCATAAGGAAAAGAGGAATAGTAATTATAAAATGACTCATGATAACATTATTTTTTGGACGTCATGAAGATCTTTTAGCATTTTTGATTATTAAATTGCGAATAAAAACTACTTAAATATAACTAATTATATATTTTTACGCATTGAGTCAAAATGAGAATAGTCTGATTTAAACTATATTTTAGTTGAATAAAACCAACTATCAATTATAGCCAACCATTTGTGACTTTTTGTGACTTATTACATAATTTTGTTCAATTAATTAGATTCCATAAGAGCTATTTTAAAATTTTCTACATGAATATCTCTGTAAATAACCAAGTCCTGTTTTGACACAAAAGTTATTTCATGTGTCATTTCCCAACAATGGCCCCGTAATTTACTAGAAAAATAACGCGATCTGGCAACATTGAAATCAGCTACAAACTCATAAGTTATAATTCACAGACCTCAACATTAAATAGGAGAAAGCAATGTGTATGTCGATCATTCGATAAAAGATGGCGCTCCAAGTTTTTTTTTACTTTTTCTTTAACGATATCCTAATATTAAATCGTAAAAGTTGTGAAGTTCTCGTTTAGCAGAGATTCCTGATAAAGCCACCCACCATGTCAACCCCATAATCAGGAACACATACCGCCCCCCTCCACACGCCATGCCCGCCGCCGCCTACCAAGGCCCAGCGACCCGATGCCCACAGGATTAGCTTAAGTTAATATTAAGTACATGTTAATGAAATATCTTAAGTTTAAATATCTTAAGCTCTTAGTCTTAGCTATATTCATGAAATATCTTAAGTTGAAGTATCTTAAGTCTGTCCACACCTAGGTTAGGTAGTTAGGTCCATACAATGAAATATCTTAAGCTCCCAAATGTTTATTAGATTAGCCTATCAATGTACATTAGTTATAGTCTCGTTACTAACTAGATTGTCAATAAATGAAATGAAATGTGAAAGTTCTCGTTACCCTGGACTCTCTTCAAAGCGAATAAATCTTTCGCGCCTTTTACTAAAGATTTCCGTGGAGAGGGTCAACATAAATGGGTCTATAAGGAATTTTTTAAAGCCTAGTTCCTACTAGGCTACTTAATTAATGAAACAAAAACCCTCGTTTCTTAACAAAGGAGAAGTTTCTCGACAGTTATAGAAACTTTTTAACTTTCCGTTTTACTTATCAGTAAACCATGATATGTCAATACTATGTGGTGGGTTTGTTTTCAAATGTTACCGACTCGTTTTAAATGTTTTTTACTAGTAATTTAATCCCTAATCAATGTATGACACTGTGATACCCATATGAAATAGTTATCATCCGCATACTTGTTCCATTATGAAATAATATTTAAAAACAAACAAATGTAATGTAGAAAAATAAAAGTATGCTCGGGTTCTCGGTAATTTTACCGATGATTCTGATTACAATTTTTGGGAAATTACCGCCTTGAAACTTTCAGATTTAGAATTTCATATACCGTTTTTCTTTCGATGCGACATATAATTATGGAAATTTAATGCACAATAAATGGTTTTCAAACCAGTACCAGCAAATATATGTTTTTTTTTTTCAGTACGAAAAAATGTCAATTCAAAAGAGGTTATATTGCCGTCGTTTTTTTCGTAAATACAGAACTGCAGAACAATTCTCCAGAACGCACAACAGCCATTTTTAGTGTTCCGTACGGAACACTTATAAGATCACTTCGGTGTCTGTCCGTCTGTCACACCCCGATTTTCTCCGAAACTATTTGTCATAGAAAGTTGAAATTTGGTAATAATATAGGAATTGATGGCCTCATCAGAGCCATGTAGTTTTGAAAGTTAAATTTTGACTTAAGGGATTAGTTTTGGGGGGTGAAATCCGAAGTGAAAAAAAAATTTTTTTTACTAGGTGATCGAGTGTGGTGTCAAGTGAAAGCTTCTGAAAACACGAGTAAAATATATATATATATATATATATATATATATATATATATATATATATATATATATATATTTTTAATTTTTTAATTTTCTCCAAACGTCTTTAATTTCATCCTCTGCTATGTATGTGCTTTAAAGCGAGAGAAATAGGATTATAATATTTATTAGGATATTTTGATAACATACATTTGAATAAGTATTTATTATTATTGAACTAAAAAAATAATGAACAATATTTAAACGACTGTTGGTTAAATCCAAAATATTCGTTTTCAGAGGGTAGGCAGATAAGGCAAGTAGCTCCTCTAGTGGCACTGCTCATAAGTTCCTTGAATGAATGTTATTTTATTCTCCTAAATGCTACAGAATGTTAATTTTATGCTCTTAAAAAGAAATATCAAATAAACCTCTTATATTAAATGCAAAAAACATTCTAATAAACATTTATTGAATAAATAAATTTTAAAATAAGACACTACCTGGGGGACTACTTATTGAAGTGGAGACAAGTTGTCATATATATAAGTTCGTTTGTAATTTACAACCTTAAAATCAAATCTACGTATTAACAATTATTAACAGATCACAAGGTTTTGTCCTGCCTCAGAGCTACCACATGGTGAAACTTGAGTCTAGTTCATTACTTTACGGCAGAGGGAGCCACACGGCAACTAGACTTGGCTTTCGACTTCCGGCGGTAGCTCTGTATTGGTTTGATTTATTATGTGACCGGCTGTTGTCGATATCGGGAATTCTTATAGTCATAACAACTCCAACAAAGCATACTTACCTGGCGTAGGGGTTACCGTGATCAAGAAGGCGGTTCCCCCAGGGTGAGGCCTTTTCATTGCACTACGATTGGGCTGACCCCTGCGATTATCCCTAATGCGGATAACTCGGGCGCGTAATTTTTGGTAGTCGGGACTGCGTTCGCGCTGTCCCCGGATCAAGTAAATGAAAAAAAATAGTCGTTAAATGTAAGGTACAACAGTCTCACATAAATGCGAGGTTTTGATTTTACTTAAATTCCATGATCAATTATAAGGAGCGCCTTTTACATTGAAACCAGTATTTTTGGTTTTAATATGGAAATAAATACAAAAATATTTTTAGTTTAATTGTGATGAACACCCCCTAAAAGGGGCTTTAGCTATACTTACGACACGGTGTTCTACAATATAACAATTTATATGATAAAGGTGGTAAAATCAGCTAAAAAAGTTTACCAGATTTTGTGCTGAAGAAAACGAGAATCTGTTTAGGTAATGAGAGTTTAAGGGGATTTTTATAATGAGAAACTAATAATTTAAGAACTTTTAATTAACGAAACATAAGATATGAAATAAAACAATGTAAATTTTCATTTAGTGTTGATTGTCGACTGCCAGTTCTTGATCTTAACATATTTTTCCAGCGATGGCGCCATCAGTACCATTTCAGAATATTTCAGTTAGCAGATTTCGAAGGATTTCTAGTGAAATTTAATGAACAACCTAGCAATGGATTATTTTGTTCTGGTTCGCGCTGTCTCAATAAAAAGTAACTAACAATTAAATATTTTTATTTGTCTTAAAAACCCAACATTTATGTATAAAAATATCAATGCCTTCTATCATAATTATGTCAAGTTTTGTGGAAGTTTATCGGTCTTGGTGTTAGTACCCACTTGAAAAAATTCTGATCATGGCTTGAATCTCGAAATCAGTTTCTACATCGTCCTAATAAAAAAAAGAAGATATCACCACTGGTTAAAATATTAAATCTTTCTAAACTTTAAAAAAATATTAATTTATTTTAATTTTATATTGGTTAACCAGATCTTTGTGTAAAATCGGTTTCTACTATAGATTTTATGCATAATAACAAAATCAATGGCCGCAACGGCTTATGAAAGTATCATTTGGCTTAAACATTAAAATTTCAACTGGAAAACCAGTAAAGCGCAAGTTGGACTTGCGCAGTTAGTATTCCGTACCGTGATTGCTTTTACAATGAAATAAAATCCTTACCTAAGCTAATCTGACATCTTACTATCCAATATGTATTTTCACGTTTTTTGTTAGTAAATAATATATAATAGTTCTAGCATTCATACCTAGTAAAATGCTTTCATTTTGGCCGCTCGGAACCGGTATTAAACTGTAGGTCCCCTTTATTTGTAGAACACTTAAAAAGGCACCAACCACAGGCAAAGGCGAGAGGGTCGTCTATGTCCGTATTGGATATGGTACTTCAAGAAGAAGAAGTTATAGCATCTTAGCGACCTAACAGACATTAAATCAATCTAGTTCAGTCTAGAATCTAGTAGTAAAAGTGTAAAACAAATATTTAGTAATGTACTGAAAAGTGTATTTAAAATATCTTCCACCATATTGCCAAGCCATATAGTGTGTTTTATACCAGATAAATTATCAGACGTAATGCACTCATGATAATTTTCGCTCAATCTGCACTTAAAGAGTACAGTAATACCCCGCTTTACGCGAGGGATACGTTCCGAAAAAAATCGCGTTAACTGAAATTCGCGTATATCGAGGTTTATGATTAAACATAGTCAAAATTTAATACAAAAAAATACAAATCATTTTAATCAATCACTTTAATTCTAAGAACACTTTATGCAATACATACTCTTATTTTTTACGGAAAAATACATCTATTGTCTTTTGGGTAACGTTTTGTTTACGTTCTTGTAAAATACGTTCATAACACCCAACACTGTTTTTAATTGTTTGACACACGGTCAAGACACGGTCATCATTATTGTCTATACTCTGCAATATGTCCAAACCTGAATAAATTTTTGAAAGTGCATTTTGTATTTCCCCTGAAGATAAAACTTTCTCTTCTACTTGTTCTTCCTCATCGTAGATAGGATTATTCTGTAACTCGATCAGATCTTCATTGCTAATAGGATCGTCGTGCGTTGCTACAAGTTCTACGAGATCTTCTACCGTGACATCTTCAAGTTCAGACCCCTCAATCATTGCAGCAATGTCTTCAAGCACTTGTCTCTGCATCTGGACAATTCTTCTAGGTGCTTCCACTACATCTGGCCAAAGATTACGCCACACCCCATTCATACAACTCATTTTAACTTCCTTCCAAGCCTCTTCTATGTTGTGAATAGACTTCATAATGTTGTATGACTTCCACCACTCTCGCATAGACTGTCTTCCTTCCCCGTCAGTTTCATGAATTAGTTGGCTAAAAGTGCGGCGATGGTAATAAGCTTTGAAGTTTGCTATTGCTCCCTGGTCCATAGGTTGTAATATTGACGTAGTGTTTGGTGGAAGGAACTTTACGTACACTTTTAAGTCTCTGGGCGTATCAAGTGAGGTTGGATGTCCTGGGGCATTGTCTAAGAGTAATATAACTTTAGGTTCAAGCCCATTTCTGTCACAGTATGATTTTACTGATGGGCAAAAACTATTAGAATACCATTCTTGAAAAATTTCCCGTGTAACCCACGCCTTTCTGTTTGATCGCCACACAACTGGTAGACTTGTCTTGTCTGTGCCTCGCATTGCACGGGGTGTTTCTGAATGGTACACTAGTAAAGGTTTCAGTTTGAAATCACCAGTGGCATTACCACCCAGCAGAAGTGTTAGTCGATCTTTCGCAGCTTTGAAACCACTGGCTTGACGTTCTTCCTTAGAAATGAATGTTCGAGATGGCATTTTTTTCCAGTAAAGTGCGGTCTCATCAACATTGAAGATGAGACAAGCAGGAATTTTCTCTCGTCTAACGAAGTCTTGAAACTTGTCTGGAAACTCAGCTGCAGCTTGAATGTCCGCGCTGGCCGCCTCGCCTGTTTATGTGGATATTGTGAAGATTAGAACGCTGCTTGAACCGATGGAACCAGCCTCTGCTGGCAGCAAAAGTCGGAGTGGCACTCCCTTCTCCTTCTTTTGTTTTCAGCATCTCATACAAAGATTTTGCTTTTGTGCATATGAGATCTTGACTTAGTGGTGTGTTCTTCTTATTCAAATCTTCGATCCAGACTGACAGTAATTTCTCCATTCTTTCTAAGATAGATGATCTCGAACGAGAAAGTTTTGTTGCACTTATAGGTGTTGAACCTTCGCTGGAGATTTTAATTTTTTCCCGATTTTTATAAATCGTTCTCACAGTCGATTCTGAGAGTCCAAAATCTCTCCCAACAATTGTTGCTTTGCCTCCATTTTCCATTCTTCTTAACACTTTCATCTTCAATTCCAAAGTGACGCTTTTACGCTCTTTTTTCTTTACAGGCGGCATTTTTAACGTAGGGTTAAATTATGTATGTATGTATCTCCAATAAATATTAAAACAAAACTGCCAGCCGACCGAACTAACATTACGGAACAAATGAACACACGAAACGAACGAGGAAATCCCCATAGAACAAAGTCGAAGGACAGGGAATTCCCAATTCTTCAAAGAGAATATTCAGAGAAAGCGGGGATCCCCCCGCGACCATAGAGAAGTTAATGACTACATGAGCGCGAAATTTGAAATTCGCGTTATAGTGAAACCGCGCGTAACGGGGTCGCGCTAAGCGGGGTATTACTGTATTCCAAAATTGTTTCAAAATTTTTTTGAACAGTACTGTTCGAGATAGGGTAGGTGAACAGAGATTTTTAGCCACTAAAAACAATGCAGTGAAAATTGTGTGTAAATATTACATAATATATATTTTTGTACTAGTGTTTTCACAACCTTTCATTTCACACACTACTCGACCTGGTAAAAAAATTTTCTTTTCACTTCCGATTTCACCCCCCAAAACTAACCCCTTAAGTCGAAATTGAGCTTTCAAAATTACAGTGCTCTGATTGAGACATCAATTCCTATGTTTGCGCCAAATTTCAACTTTCTATGTCAAATAATTCCGGAGAAAATCGGATGACGGACAGAAGTAAACTCTTAAGTGTTCCGTACGGAACACTAAAAAGCTAATTTATGTTATGTGTATTTTTTAAGCATTTTGAATTTCAAACAAACGTATTTTTTACTTGTTCATATGATAACATATTACCAGTTTAATTAATATATAGATTTAGTGCGGAATTGCCAACCGTTGGTTATTAAATTTGTTGTGTTTTTTCAGAGATGGCGCTGCCGGTAGATCGATTTCGCTTCGAAACCATAAAAGTTCTTCAGGTTGTGAAGTTTACAAGTTTTCGTTATCGCTTCTCGGCCTTTTGGCTAAGATCAAAGTGTAGTATCTGTTCTTATCAGCTTAATATCTGATACGCCCCGCATGCGGGGCCAGTATATTAAACTGATTTTTGGGAACTGATGGAGGTTAGGGGCTTGCTCCACCTCTGTCACGGGTTGGCCCGGTATTGCAGTACCTCCGGGATCGGCCCATTTCAAAAAACTAAAACAAAGTTTCTATATTTTGTAGTAGGATCAACCAGTACTACACCCAGTTAGATTTATATACATAATAAAACAGGAAAAAGTTAGTTTCTGTTTCAAATATGCTTATGTTTTTGATATTTTCTATTTTTTATTTGGCTTCTTTCATCACACTTCTGTGAGGACTACGACACTTACAGTTCACACATCTACCACTCAGCACTGATGACATCTGGCTGGTTGAATGCAAATGTGTTGTTTAAGGGTGTGTGAGGTCAACCTTTTACTGTTAGCACTGGTTAAAGGTCGGTGAATAAATCAGTCCGGGAACTTTTTGCGACAGTCGCTGTATTATATCTGCTAAAATTAGAAATTACGGAAAACAGGAACACTGAAATAGAAGTATATTACGATGTATACGCAATCACATTTCTAACCCCCTACCTCATCTCTTTCACCCAATATATATTTTACAATAAAATGTATTTTATATTAAGTATCCGATAGCCCAACCCAGCACCAACAAAGATTCTCATAATACTCTCACCCTCTTTCCATGTTAACAATGAAAATGCTAATTTACAAAACGATTATCAGGACCGGGCTTCCGCACGGCTGCCAGGCACGGTGCCAGATGTCTGTAACTCATCGAGTCAAAATCCAGGCGGTCCAAGAAAGACAATTCTAATAATACGTCATAATAAAATCTTTTTAACCGAGTCTAGAACACCCCTCATCACCATAATAAGGACCTTTTGGTCAACCAAATATTCACACCAGTTTGACCTACAAACAACATCACACACACACACACACACACACACACACACATCTCGACGACGATAATCATCTGTAGTCGAAAAAATATTATTTCACATAGAGTTGGCGACACTGTCTTGAAACGTCCATTATACACTAACAATAACCTAGACAGCCGAAAAACTACATCTTCACATAGAGTTAGTAATAATGTCACACCCCGCGCATGCGCACATACACCGGAGTGGGTCCAAAAATAGCACAAAAAATGCAGATTTGAGGCCCATAAGAAAATACATGACATTTTACGGTAGTTTAGTTGTAAATCTTCTATCTCTGTATATTCAAGTAAGAATTTTGTCACACAACATTTAAATATAAGTACATAGCACTCCTATGTATAAAGGAGTGCTGTATAGTATGTTTTGTGAGAAAACTCTTATATGTCAATATGCTTTATGACAAAATTCGTGTTCTAATGTATCTAATCTACAGATGGCATAATAATCGGCCAAGGGTTAACGTTGACAACCAAACATACAAAGCATTATATATTACTTTCAAAGAAGAAAATTAAAACATACATATGCGTATTTGCAACATCAGAAGAAAAAAATACACCTTATAATGCCTGGGTGGCTCGGCACTATACTTCAAGCTATGTTTAATTAAGTTGGGAGTGTGGAATCTTTGGCACAATGATACTACTCAGTATATATCACCACTACACCAAACACTTTATTTTTGCACTCGACGCGCGTTTCGCTAACCATGTTAGCTTCATCAGGAGCGATGATTGACTGTCAATGATGAGTCAATCATCGCTCCTGATGAAGCTAACATGGTTAGCGAAACGCGCGTCGAGTGCAAAAATAAAGTGTTTGGTGTAGTGGTGATATATACTGAGTACTATGTTTAATTGTTTAAAATGGGCCGATCCCGGAGGTACTGCAATACCGAGCCAACCCGTGATAGAGGTGGAGCAAGCCCCTAACCTCCATCAGTTCCCAAAAATCAGTTTAATATACTGGCCCCGTATGCGGGGCGTATCAGATATTAAGCTGATAAGAACAGATACTACACTTTGATCTTAGCCAAAAGGCCGAGAAGCGATAGCGAAACCTTTTCTTTTTTTTTTTTTGTCAAGGACAAATCCGCCCTTATGGATTCTGGAGCAGCCTGCATCATCATAAGGGTGCCCCAGAGTGCTCCAGTTATGTGGGGCTCTCCAACCTGAAGGGTTGGCATACCCACTAAAACTTCTTGTGAGCCGGGTAAGACCCTTTACTCCTTCTACATGTCTAAACGTGTTATATGTTTAGATTGTTTTGTGAAGTTTAACTCTATGGTTAAGATGACTAGATCTAACCTAACTTAACCTACCTTAAATCTAATCTAAAACTATTTCCCCAGTGCTGGGGGTGTTGAGTTACATTTATGAGTGGTGTGAATTGTTACACTTTTCAGAAGGAGTGGCTCAACTAACCTACGGCCTTAAGATAAAGTCAAGGTTAGTCAGTTTGTCTAATGTCAGTCTGGTGGTAAAATGTCTGTTGGTCGTAAATGTCTAACCGCGACATTCACATTGCCTCTGAAAATGTTTGCAATCTCCGGGTTAGAATGGGCTACTGCTCTCTCAAGGAAGCGAAGCTGGGAATCACGAGTGAAATCTTTAATCGTCGGCATGTCAAACTCCCTGTGCAACTGATTGTTGCGGACGAACCCGGGAGCACCCGCAATAATACGAAGAGCTTTATTTTGAACAGCCTGGAGCTTGGCCCGGTGGGTTCTAGACATCTGACACCAGGCCTGGCAGGCGTACGTAAGTCCGGCCCTGATTATCATTTTGTAAATTAACAACTTGTTAGTTGATAATTTACTATGACCGTTCAGGAGCGGATACAGGTTCCCAAGAAGCTGATTTGCCTTACGCACCACCATTGGGACTTGGTCCTTCCATACGAGCCGTTTGTCGTATAGAAGGCCCAGGTATTTGATGTTATTGACCCACCTGAGCCTAGTTCCATTCAGGGATAGAAGAGGAGGAGCTGTACGAGTGCCTTTTTCAAAGATTATGGCCTGGGTTTTGGCTGGATTGACCTTAATCCTCCATCGATCAAACCAATCCGAGAGACGCCCAAGATGACGTGGAAGTCGGGCGATGACAAAATCAATCCTCGCAGCAGAGGCAGTGATTGCTGTGTCATCAGCATACAATTGAAGATTAGTAAAACGATCCCTGGGATATCAGAAGAGAAAACATTGAAAAGATGTGGAGGCAGAGCAGAACTTCCTCTTGACCTCAGACAGGGACTGTTCAACACGGACTTGGAAAGGCCTATCAGACAGGAAGGATTGAACCAACGTGATAAGATGAGGAGGATAGCCGAAGCGGATAAGCTTAAGAGTTAAACCTTCATGCCAGACCTTATCGAATGCCTTGGAAATATCAAGGAATACAGCACCAACTCGGAAGCCGCGATTGAAGTTACTAGAAGTAAACTGGGCCAATTTAGCAGTGTGATGGATCGTACCATGTTTAGGTTGAAAGCCGAATTCTTCATCAGGGATGACGTTGAGTTCGGTGCTTTTGTCTCTGATTTCCTCAAGGACAACTTTCTCCGCCACCTTGCCTAACGTTGAAATTAGGCTAATGGGACGGTAGCTGTCAGCCTCGTGGGAAGGAGAGCCAGGCTTCCGAATCATTACAATTTCGGTTTTCTTCCAGGAAACAGGGAAGTAACTTAAACGAAAAATACCATTAATGATATTAGTAATCTCAGAAATTTGTTTAGAGGGCAACTCTTTCAGGGATCTGACAGAAATTTTGTCATGACCTAGGGCTTTTCTAACTGGACGAGACTGGATGATTGACTTGACATTTTGCGGAGTCGTGAAAGTCCGCACCGGAGGAAGTGGAACTTGATTAAAGATACGAATGGTTTCAGCCACCACCGCATCCCTGCCGAACCTTGGATGAATTTGCGGGTTTGGTTGAAACCTATCCTCGAGCATTACGTTATTCATCTGGTATAAAAAACGGTTTTACTTGACAATATGGTGGAGCTTTTCGTGGAAAGTTGTCAATTTAACCGAGACTAAGAGCTTTTTTTTTTATGGGTCTAGCACACGTGCTACAGGGAAGTCCCTAAAGCGCTACAGGAGCGACACGTGTGCGGAGAAAGCGATTCACGTTGTTCTTAAATCGCTGTAAATTGTACTCGGTGGGAAACACAGTCCTGGGCAAATTATTCCAAAGGGATGATGTTCTCCATATAAATAACTGCTTGAAAAGCGTTTTGTACGGGGAGTAACAAGCTGAACCTCATACGGATGTGAAGTATTAGCGTGACGTGTACTTCTAACATGCACCGCTCTGGAAGGAATTAAGCGGGCCACATCCTTCGAACACTCGCTGCGAATAAACCCGCCTTCTCCTCAGGAGACGAAGCAATACCATTCACGTGACGAAGTGAGGGAATTTTGCTAGGACCATCATTTGAAATGGCTCTCGCCATTCTCCAAACTGACGAGATATCAGGATTTAGACTTTCAAGTTTGGAATCCCATCTATAATTATGAAATTGATAGCGGGCCGCTCTGACCAATTCAATGTGTTTGATATTAGGATCGCCAGTGCTTATAGCTCTCCGCCGGATGCGATTTTTCTCTCGGATAAGTTCTTTGATATGGGCAGGAAGTTTACCCGCCATCTGAGCTGGGAAGGTACGAGAAAAGGTGGCATGAGAAATTGCCTGCTGAATATCCACGGTTAACTTATTAACCGCCTCATCGAGTTCCTGAGAAGTATTGATTCTTGGAATTGGACCGGTACTTTGGAGATGCTGTCGGAAACGATTCCAATCAGTGAAATTCCGTGTGACATTATCGGGAATCCTATCGGCCGGATTTCCAAGAGTGAGGATAATTGGGAGATGATCAGAAGATAATTCATGCAACACTGTGATATTATGGCGGAGGTTCAGATTTTTGACTAAGAACATGTCCAAAAAGAGTCGTGATCTGTCAATTCTCATAATTTAATGGGAAGATATAGTTTAAGCATAGTAAATAGAAATAAGTAGCGCCATCTTTCAACAAACAATGAATATATATTTTTATATGGTAATATGTTCCCTTGTAACATTACATGTTCCTGTTCGTTTATTTCCTATGAAAATTCTACTAGAATCAGGTATTTCTCTCTAAAATTGGAAAGCGTTATAACAAATTTTACGTTAGTATTAGGAATAATTTCCGATATAGTAATTTATTTTTGTAACAAAAAGTAAATTATGGCAGGTAACAAAATTTTGTGTTTTTTTTTTTATTCGAATAGACAAAACATTTTAGTTAATAAGTTTCGGTAACTTATTTTCCGTTATGGTAATTATCCATTGCAGGAAAAGTTTTAACAACTAATTTAACAAAACGCTGTATTATTTGCTACCACACTTCATTATATTAATCTCAGTGGTTCGCAAACTTTTTCGATTCTCGGAGAGCTTGCTAAATCCAGATTCTCTGAAGACCCCAACCCACGTCCATTTTTAACATATACACTTTATGGAATAGTTAATATACGAGCATGTTTTTTAAGTAAGTACCGTTTTGCGATTCCGCCGCCGCAGCGATACGGTCGGCGTTCCGCGCATGCGCGCTGGTAACCTACATCTCATGTCTACGCACTGACGCCATTACAGTCTGATTCTTCATTGTATACGTTGTTTACTGAGTGTTTAAGATGCCTCCGACAATCGTGAGTCCCGCCGATTTGTGAAGTACGGGCTGTTTATCGATTTCTTAGTGCTAAAGGCGTAAAACCGATCGATATTCATCGTGAGATCTGTGAAGTTTACGGACAAAACATTATGAGTGATGGAATGGTAAGGAAATGGGTGAGAGCATTTATAAAGATGGCCGCACAAATGTGCATGATGAAGAACGGAGTGGGCCGTCCTTCTGTCGTTAATGAAGATTTGGTGCAGAAATTCATCATTGTGCGACTGCCTTTCCTCAATATTCTCGTAGTGTTTTGTAATCGCATTGTGACCGAGAACTTGAATTACCGGAAATTGTGTTCACGTTGGGTTCCAAAAATGTTGACGGATTTGCACAAAACCCAACGTTTAGGCAGTGCATTGACTTTCCTTGAGCGGTACCACAATGAAGTGAACATTTTTTAGACCAAATTGTTACTGGTGACGAAACATGGGTGGCCTACGTCACACCAGAAATCGAAACAACAATCCATGGAATGGCGACATTCATCATCACCCAAAAAAGTGTGAAGTTTAAGCAAACAATTTCTGCCCGCAAAATCATTGTGCACAGTTTTTTGGGACAGAAAAGGAGTATTGCTAGTGGAGTTTCTGCCTCGTAATGAGACAATCAATGCAGCGTCTTATTGTGAGACATTGAACAATCTGCGTCGTGCAATCCAGAACAAAAGACGTGGCAAGTTGAGTAAGGGTATCGTTTTGCTGCATGACAATGCCCGTCCACATGTGGCTAATCGGACCAAAGATCTCATCAAATCTTTAAATGGGAAACTCTAGATCATCCTCCATACAGCCCTGATCTGGCGCCCAGCGACTACCATTTGTTCCTGCACTTGAAGAAGCACCTGGGTGGTCAGCGTCTTCAAGACGATAACGAAGTCAAAACATTTGTGATACAGTGGTTAACAAGTCAGGCGGCAGAATTTTATGAGGAGGGTATTCAAAAACTGGTGCCACGTTATGACAAGTGCCTCAATATTCACGGAAATTATGTAGAAAAGTAGATTAAGGTACAGGCTTTCATGTAAAAATAAAATTTATAGCGATATCTTTGCACGTCTTTTTTTAATTCCAAAACGGTACTTACTTAAAATACATGCCTCGTATATAGTATATTTTTTAATTAAATGGTTAGGTAAACTTTGAGAAACACAGAATGGCAAAAGCTTATTGCTCTTTTTAGGCTGACTAACTGCTTTTACATTAGAAAACATGGTAAAATATTAGAAAATAATCAAGGCGATAAAACAAAATATACATAATCCTTTTACTACATGTAGCTCATTTTTAGTGTTCTGTACGGAACACTTATGGGATCGATTCGGTGTCCGCCCGTCCGTCTGCCTGTGTGTCACATCCGATTTTCTCTGAAACTATTTGACATAGAAAGTTGGAAATTATCACAAATATAGAAATCGGTGGCCCAATAGGTGCCGTGTCGTTCTGAAAGTTAAATTTTCACTTATCGGGATCATTGTAGGGTGTTGAAATCGGAAGTAAAGATTTTTTCCAAGGTGATCGAGTGGCGTATGAAATGAAAGTTAAAAATTGTCAAAAATCGCGGTCCCAACCCTATCTCTAAGAGTATTTTAATCTGAAAATTTCGAAAAAATTTTGAAATATTCTTACGATGTAGGTAGATTGAATGAAAAGTAGTACGATTGCACTTACCTTTGATAATTTATCTGGTATAAGAAGGAAGATTGGAAATAAACTTTGTTGAAAAATTTATTTGTGAAGTCACTGATCTCATTTTATACATTTGCACCATTTTTTTTATTTCAAAAGCAACATCGTACGGATTACTGATTAACCAACACTTAATTAAAAACCCGCTGAAGTTCTAGATAGATCTTTATTTAAATTGTATAAAATAGGCCGATCCCGGAGATACTGCAATACCGGGCCAACCCGTGACAGAGGTGGAGCAAGCCCCTAACCTCCATCAGTTCACAAAAATCAGTTTAATATACTGCCCCGCATGCGGGGCGTATCAGATATTAAGCTGATAAGAACAGATACTACACTTTGATCTTAGCCAAAAGGCCGAGAAGCGATACTAAACAACTGTAAACTTCACGACTTAAAAGGCTTTTATGGTTTCAAAGCGAGAGGCAGGCAGCGCCTTCTCTGAGAAAACGCGATAAGTTTTAAATCAACTGTTGAGAATCGGCATTAAATCCATTACTCTATTTAATTTCATATCTTATGTTGATATTTAATTAAAAGTGCCTAATCTATCAGTTTCTCATAACAAGATTCCTTTGAACCTTCATTGTTTAAACAAATTAGAATTGTAATCAGTCATTTGTTTTGTTTACCATAAATCCCGGTGGACATTTTTTAGCTGGTTTTACCTTTGTCATGTAGTTTGTTATATTGTTGAAACCTCTTCTCGTTTCGTAAGTGTAGCTAGGATTTCCTTTAAGGGATGTTCAACACAGTGGAACCGAAAATATATAAACTAATTTTTAGCTGGACGATTTTCCGTAATATACCCTCACAAACGAGTTTTGATTTACACATTAAAATCAAAATATTATTGTCGTACTTTGTGTCTAAATCATATAATTCAATGACAAAAAAATAAATGTCTGTAAATACACACACACAAACCCACTAAATGTGTGAGTTATCCGCATTAGAGATAATCACAGGGGTTAGCCCAGTCGCAGTGTCATGAGAGGGCCTCACCCTGAGGAGAACCGCCTTCTTAACCACGGTAACCCCTACGCCAGGTAAATATGGTGAACTTATATTTTTATTTACTTTTCTCTTTAACGCTTAACTCACGTTTCTGTGACTTATCTGAGTTCCTTATATTGACATTAACCGGTTACACAATAAATCCAACTTATTCAAAGCTATTGCTGAAAGTTAATTTGTTTATTTAACGTATAACGCCAACTGCCGTAAAACTGATGAACTAGTCAAACTCCACCAAACGCTTAAGAGGTGTCAAGTACATGAAAAAACAGCAGCGTTGCCTGATTAGTAAAAGAGAATCAATTTGAAGTATTGTAACAATTAATTAGTAAGACGCTTTTTTTTCTTTTAAATAGTACGTAGTTATTTTATAAAGGAAATATTGTTTGCTGAATAGTAATTTAGTAAATTTAATGTCATTTAAATCAATTGCTTAATATGGTATATCTAAGTTAGATTAACTTAAAATATAATGGTTCCCTTATCTACGGAATTAAAAATCAGTAATTCTTGCAACATTAATTTGAACTCCTCAATCTCACTATAGCTACACATGCGAGAGCCCAATCATGGATGAAATTAATCCCCAAATATCCATCAACAAAAATTGGATTATTTGTAAATGATGTGCTCATCTATGCACATTCATATTATGCTAATGTGGCTAGAGCGCACACCTGTAATCACCTCAGTAGCATTCCTCCATAGCTGGAACAATAGAAAATTAAGTTTGTGTGTCTGATATGCCGTACCAGACTGGTGCGGCATACATAAGTAGAGGTTTGTTGATCTGTTTATAGAATATCAATTTGTTTCTTGGCTTTATGTGTGGCCTGGTGCCAATAATGCATATAGGTTCTGCATCGCGGCAAATGCTTTTTGGAGCACGTGCAAAACATGGAAGTGAGATCTCAGACGTGAATCTATAATGACACACAAATATTTCGGTTTATTCCTGAATGGTATCTTAGAGTCATTTATTTTAATCGGTATGTGGTATGTTAATTTTATTGTTAGTGAATTTTTTAGTAATAAATATGCCTTTGCTCTTAAGTACGCTTAACTTAATTTTCCATTGTTCCAGCCAAGGGAGAATGCTATTGAAGTGATTGCAGATGTGCGCTCTTGCCACATTAGCATAATATGAATGTGCATAAATGAGCACATCATTTACAAATAATCCAATTTTTGTTAATGGATATTTGGGATTTATTTCATCCGTGATAATGCTGTCGCACGTGTACCTGTAGTGAAACTTATGAGTTCAAAATAATGTTGCGAGATTTACTGATTTTTAATTCCGTAGATAAGACAACCATTAGGTTAATCTAACTTAGATATATTAAACAATTGATTTACATGGCATTAAATTTACTAAATTACTATTCAGAAAACAATATTGCCTTTATAAAATAATTCTAGGTATTATTTAAAGGAAAAAAAGCGTCTGTTAATTAATTATTACAATATTTCAAATCGATTCTCTTTTACTAATTTGGCAACGTTGTTTTTTCATGTACTTGACACCGCGTGATGAAATTTGTCTACTTCATCAGTTTTACGACAGTGGGCGATATACGTTAAATAAACAAATTAACTTTCAGCAATACCTTTGAATAAGTTTAATTTATTATGTGACCGGCTGTTGTTAATATTAGGAATTCTTATAGTGACAAAAACGTCGCTAAAGCATACTTACCTGGCGTAGGGATTACCGTGATCAAGAAGGCGGTTTCCCCAGGGTGAGGCCCTCTCATTGCACTTCGATTGGGCTGACCCCTGTGATTATCCCTAATGCGGATAACTCGGGCGCGTAATTTTTGGTAGTCGGGACTGCGTTCGCGCTGTCCCGGATTATAGTAAATTAAAAAAAAATTAGTTTAATAACAAACAGCATGTACTCGGACGTAAGTGTAAAATTTCGTTTTTTCTAATTATATATTTTTTTCATCAGTTAGAGCGCCTTAAACCCACTAAACTTTTAATGCCAGTCCATTAGTCATACTACGCTTTTACGCTCACAATAAAAAAATGAAAAAAAACATCGATGTTTTTTCGATACATCCATGTTTTCGAGATGTTTTTTTTGACATCGATCTTTTTTTAAAAACATCTATAAGTCGGCACATCGATGTTTTACTTTACGATGTTTGCATTCCTACGTTTGATAGCTGGAACATGAATACGCGAGCCCTAACTTAATTGACGGTGGTTATACAAAATACAATTTATTGTTTTTAAGTATTTTAATAGCCTAGTAAGGATACCAGGCTTGAAAAAATTTCATTTAAACCCATTTATGTTGACCCTCTCCACGGAAATCTTTAGTAAAAGGCGAAAGATTTATTCGCTTTGAAGAGAGTCCAGGGTAACGACAACCTGTCAATTTTGATGATTTAATGGGAAGATATAGTTTAAACATAGGAAATAGAAATAAGTAGCGCCATCTTTCAACAAACAATGGACATATATTTATATAATATGTTCCCTCGTAACATTACATGTTCCTGTCCGTTTATAACTTTATTTCCCATGAAAATACTACTAAATTCAGGAATTTCTCTCTAAAATTGAGAAGTGTAACAATTTTTGCTTTGGTATTAAGAATAATTTCCGATATAGTTGTAATTTATTTTTGTTACAAAAAGTAGATTATGGCATTTTGTGTTTATTTTTGATTCGAATAGACAAAACATTTTAGTTAATAAGTTACGGTAAGTTATTTTCTGTTATGGTAATTATTCATTGCAGGAAAATTTTAACAACTAATTTAACAAAACCCTGTATTGTTTGCTACCACAAATCTTCATTATATTAATTTCAGTGGTTCCCAAACTTTTTCGATTCTTGGAGAGCTTGGCAAATTCAAATTCTCCGAAGACGCCAACCCACGTCAATTTTTAACATGTATACTTTAGTTGTGTGTGTGTGTGTGTGTGTGTTTCATGGCATTGGTGTCTACCAATTAGCCAGCATCTCTCTTTGTCCTTTTACAAACAGATTTACATTTGATTTGTCTTAAAACTACTTTATTTTCTGACAATTTTATACTTTAGTTAATATATATAGTACGTTTTTTAATCAAATGGTTAGGTAAACTTTGAGAATCACAGAATGGCAAAAGCTTATTGCTTTTATTAGGCTGAAATAACTGCTTTTACATTAGAAAACATGGTAAAATATTAGAAAATAATCAAGATGATTTTAATATGGGGGGCTGCCCTAGCTGCAGGGTTTTATGATAAAACAAAATATACATAATCCTTTTACTAGTTGTAGTTCATTTTTAGTGTTCTGTAAGGAACACTTTTGGGATCGATTCGGTGTCCATCCGTCCGTCTGTCTGTGTGTCACATCCGATTTTCTTCGAAAGTATTTGACACAGAAAATTGAAAATTTTCACAAATATAGGAATTGATAGCCCAATCGGAGCCATGTAGTTATGAAAGTTAAATTTTCACTAAGGGGTTCGTGGTGGGGGGCTGAAATCGGCTGAAGATTTTTTTTCAAGATTATCGAATGGGGTATCAAATGACAGTTAAAAATTGTCAAAAATCGCGATCCCACCACCCTATCTCTAAAGAGTATTTATTCAAAAATTTTTGCAATTTTCTTAAGATTGAATATAAAAAGTAGGATTGCATTACTTGTGATAATATATCTGGTACAAGAACCAAGGATAGTTGTTGAAAACACATTTGTGAAGTCACTGATCATTTTATACATTGCAACAATCATTTCAAAAGAAATCACCGTATGATTTACTGATAATCCTTAATTAAAAAAAGCCAGCTGAAGCTTTAAATAGATCCTTTTTTATTTTAATTGCATAAAATGGACCGGATCCCGGGGTACTGCAATACCGGGCCAACCCGTGATAGGGGTGGAGCAAGCCCCTAACCACCATCAGTTCCCAAAAATCAGTTTAATATACTGGCCCCGCATGCGGGGCGTATCACATTTTTTCACATTTCATTTATTGACAATCTAGTTAGTAACAAGACTATAACTAATGTACATTGATAGGCTAATCTAATAAACATTTGGGAGCTTAAGATATTTCATTGTATGGACCTAACTACCTAACCTAGGTGTGGACAAACTTAAGATACTTCAACTTAAGATATTTTCTAAATATAGCTAAGACTAAGAGCTTAAGATATTTCAACTTAAGATATTTCATTAACATGTACTTAATATTAACTTAAGCTAATCCTGTGGCATCGGGTCGCTGGGCCTTGGTAGGCGGCGGCGGGCATGGCGTGGAGGGGGGCGGTATGTGTTCCTGATTATGGGGTTGACATGGTGGGTGGCTTTATCCAGGAATCTCTGCTGGGAGCTGCTGATGAATTCCCGGATAGTAGGCATTTGGAGGTCCTCATGGAGTTGGGTGTTTCTGACAAACCATGGGGCGCCGGTGATGATGCGGAGGGCTCTGTTCTGGATGGTCTGGAGGGTGGTGCAGTGGGTACGTGACATCTGGCACCATGCTGGGCAGGAGTAGGTCATTCCTGCTCGGATTATCATTTTGTAGATCGTCAACTTGTTTCGAGTCGACATTTTCCTGGATTTGAGGAGGGGGTACAGCTTGCCGAGGAGTTGGTTTGCTTTCGTGGCGGCGGCAGTGACCTGCTCCTTCCATACTAGCCGCTTGTCGTATTGGAGTCCCAGGTACTTTATGCTGTTTGACCATCGGAGACGGGTTCCTTGAAGTGTGAGGCTCTCTGGTGGCAGCAGGCGGGCTTTGGCGAACATGATGGCTTGGGTTTTCTCTGGGTTGAGCCGGATTCTCCAGTGTTCGAACCAGGGGACTAGGCTGTTGAGGTGGCGTTGGAGGCGGCCGGTGACGATCCTTGAAGATTTGGTCGTGGCTGTGATGGCGGTGTCATCGGCGTACATGAAAATAGAGGTGTGATCAGTTTTGGGTATATCGGCGGTGAATATATTAAATAAATGGGGGGAGAGAACGGAGCTTTGAGGGACTCCGGCTCGTATGGGCTTTACTTCAGAGATGGACTGTTCGACTCTAACTGAAATGTGCGGTCAGAAAGGAAGGACAGGGCCAGTCGTGTGAGGTTTACGGGGTAGTTGTAGCGGATGAACTTGAGAATGAGTCCTTCGTGCCAGACTCGGTCGAAGGCTTTAGAAATGTCGAGGAAGACAGCTCCAACCTTGTAGTTGCGATTGAAGCTGTCGATGATATTTTGGGAAAAGCGCGGTTGTATGGTGAATGGTGCCATGGGAGGGGCGAAAACCAAACTGTTCGTTTGGGATGATTCCAAGTTCTGATGTTTTGGCTTGGAGGATTTCCAGGATGACTTTCTCAGCCACTTTGCCTAAACAGGGAAGTAGACTGATTGGTCGATAGTTTTTTGCTTCGTGGGAAGGGGTACCGGGTTTTCTGATTAGAATGATCTCAGCTTTCTTCCAGAAGACTGGGAAGTAGTTGAGTCTCAGAATTCCATTGATTATGTTTGTGGTTTCTGTGCTTTGTTTTTTGGGAAGTTTTTTCAGGGCTTTGACGGAGATCTTGTCGTGCCCTGGGGCTTTTCGAATCGAGTATGAGTTGATGATAGTTTGGGTGGCGGAAGGGGTGGTGAAGTCAAAATTGGGTGGAGGTGGGACCTGCTTGAAAATCTGGATAGGGGAAGCCACCCTTTGGTCACGGGCGGGATCTGGGAGGACATGGGGATTTGGACGAAACTGATCTTCCAGCATTTCTGCAAAAATATCAGCTTTTTCTTGGGGAGTCACAGCGGTGGTGCCAGCGTGAGAGATTGTGGGTATTGAAGGAGGGGAATCGTTGGAAAGAGCACGGGCCATTTTCCAAAGAGAGTTGTCTTGGGTGCTGAGAGTTTCTAGCTTGGAGTTCCACCTGCTGTTGTGATACTCAAACAGGGTTTGTCTAACTTGGGCAGTGGCGCGGTTTGCGAGCCTTTTGATATTGGGGTCGCCAATACGAATGGCTCTCCTGAGCAGGCGGTTTTTTTTCCCGGATCTGCTCTTTGATATGGGGGGGAAGGTTTCCAATGAGTCTTGCGGGTTCGACCCTGGTAACAGTGGCCTGGGCTAGGGCAGTCTGGATGTCGGCTGTCAATTTGTAGACAGCGTTGTCCAGGTCCCTTGTGGTGGTGATAGCGGGAATTGGGGCGGTGTCAGCTAGGAGCCGTTGGAAGTGCTCCCAGTCTGTGGTGCTGGAGATGACAGTATCGTTAATCCGGTCGGCCGGGTCGCCCAGCGTAAGAATAACTGGTAAGTGGTCTGAGGAGAGCTCGTGAAGGACGGAAATGTTATGGTGGAGGTCGACGTTCCTGACCAGAAAAATGTCAAGAAAGTCAGGCCTTCCATGGCCTATGTAGGTTGGCTCGTCTGGAGTGATAATGTTAAAGAGTAGTTGATTCTGGATGACTGCGATATCGCGGCCATTTCCGTTCGTGGCTAGGTTTCCCCAGTGAACGTTTTTTGGCGTTGAAATCGCCACCCAGGATCGACTTTTGGTTATTCGGGCCGAAAAGGGTTCTGTAGTCTACAGGGTCAATCGGGTGATTGTGCCCGCCTTGTTGATAGACGGACGAAAACTGGATGAAACTATTATTAGCCATGGAAACGGCTATAGTGGTGGCTTCGGTTTGGATTAACCTGAGAGGTGGTGGTTGATAATGATTTATGGATTGTTTGACTAGAATCATGGTCCCCCCTAGGGAGGCCCTGATTCTGTCATCCCTGTAGATAATGTAATTGGGAATTTTGAAACGGTGGCAGGGTTTCAGGAATGATTCCTGAATTAGGGCTATGTCGATGTTATGCTCCTGTAGGAAGTGTTGGAGCTCGTGTTTTTTGGTGGCGATGCCATTTGCATTCCAAGTTAGGACCTGTAGAGATCGAGGGCTGATTTTATTTGGGCGTTGAGCCATTTAAGGGTTAGGGAGATTTACAAGGTTCAGGACGGCTGGGTATTGGCTTTGGATCTGAGCCAATTGTTTGAAAAGTTGCTGGAGTGCAGCATTGAAGGTGGTAACCTGTTGGGTTACGATGGGTTCTTGCG
Source organism: Pachyrhynchus sulphureomaculatus (assembly GCA_019049505.1). Lineage (NCBI taxonomy): Eukaryota > Metazoa > Arthropoda > Insecta > Coleoptera > Curculionidae > Pachyrhynchus > Pachyrhynchus sulphureomaculatus. The sequence goes on along the minus strand of CM032451.1, from coordinate 52,815,119 downwards.
AGTTGGAAGAGGCAAGTTTGGAGTTATCCTGCTTGCCCCAGGTAAACTGGTTTTTGGAGGAGGAAGTGGCTTTTTGGTGTTTTGGATGCTTGGGGCATCCTCCATAAGATGAGGGGTGAGGACCCCCGCAGTTGGCGCAAGTGGCTGGATCGTCCCTGCTTTTAATGCATGTGGAATAAAGGTGACCTTGACCACATTTAACGCATTTAGGGGGGCTCTGCATCTGAGGGCGAAGTGCCCGTGGAGTTGGCAGTTAAAGCACTGCGTGCTCCTGCGTTGATTTCTTTGGGTCTCTACTTTAACTCTGACATTACAGAGATAGTTGAGGGCGAAGATGTTTTTGTCCTCTTTGGGCATGAGGACAATGGCCATAGGATCGCCGGATTTATGGTACCAGCGGATAACCTTTTTAGGGAAATGGCCTAGTCGATTTAAGTCACTAGTGACTTCCTCGACGGTGGCACCTTCGTTGATGTCACGGATTAAAATGCGATTAAGTTTCTCTTCTTCTAGAGAATACGTGTGATATGATTCCTTTTGGTTATCCAGGAACCGGGTTATGTGGCGGAAATCATCAATAGAGGGGGGCTGGATACGGATACCTTCGGGCACAGTGACGCCGCGTCCGTAGTTATACTTGCGTTCATTGAACGCTGAAGTTAGGGCATTGTACCGCTTTTTGTCACGAATGACAATCGGCGGGATTCTAGCCGAACGTGTGGCTGGGATTTTTTGGGAAATGGCGGGCTCGGCAGCTGGAGTCGCTGCGGGCGTTTGGGTTGCCGGGAGTACGGCTGCTGGGCTTGAAACTGGCGTCATGGGTTTGGGTGAAGGGGTTCTTACTTTAGAGGGGTATAAAGGGGGAAATTCGGATAAATAGCATGACTCACCCTGTTTCTGTTTGTCCTGGTTTTGGGTTGACCTTTTAGAGCCTGACTCTTCGTCTGACGAGTTATTGAACATTTTTTTACGTTTTGCGCGTCTATTTTTTGGACGCTGATACTCTTCCTCTGCTGCCTTCTGACTATCCGAGTCTTGGATTGTATCATCAGTTGTGGCTTCATCCTCTTCCATGGCTCTATCGTCGTCGGAAGAGTTTCCTTTCTCGGAATTTATCTCTATTAGCCTGGTTAGCTGCTTCTTAAGGTGGCTAATCTCCTCCTTCAACCTTACATTCATGGTGTCCTTTTTAGCTGCGTCTTCTCTTAATAGACGTATCGTCTCGTCAGATTTTGCTTCCTTTCTGGCGGCATCCTCTTTGAGAAACTGGATCGTTTCCCTAAGCTCTTGTATTATTATTACGTTAGGATCCATTTTGCGTGTTTTAAGAAAAACACTAAAGTCTATGGGTCACTGGTAAATCCTAATTGCGGTTTGGTAAATCCTAATTACGGTTTTAATCCTTTTCACTATACTTAGAACTCACTTGGGGGCCCGGCCTTTCCACCGGGCTTCGCTTCACGTTTACTCGAACGGTAGGTAGAGTCTCGACCTTTCCGAACCGAGGTCGATTGAATACTGATGCGGGGCGAATCTTATAAACTTCACGACTTAAAAAGCTTTTATGGTTTCAAAGCGAGAAACATCTACCAGCAGTGCCTTCTCTGAGAAAATGCGATAAGTTTTAAATCAACTGTTGGCAATCAGCATTAAATCCATTAGTCTATTCTGTTTAATATCTTATGTCCATATTTAATTAAAAGTGCCTAATTTATCAGTTTGTCATAACAAGATTCCTTTGAACTTTTATTGTTTAAACAAATTTGAATTTTAATCAGCCATTTGTTTTGCTCACCATAAATCCCGGTGCACATTTTTTAGCTGGTTTTACCTTTGTCATGTAGTTTGTTATATTGTTGAAACGTCATTTCGTTTCGTAAGTATAGCTAGGATCTTCTTTAGGGGATGTTCAACACAGTGGCATCGAAAATATACTATATAAACTAATTTTTAGCTCGACGATTTTCCGTAATATACCCTCATAAATGAGTTTTGATTTACACATTAAAGTCAAAATATTGTTACCTTACTTTGTGTCTAAATCGTATAATTCAATGACATAAAAAATAAAACCAGTCAAGTGCAAGTTGAACTTGCGCAATTAGTGTCCCGTATGTGGATTGCTTTTAACATAAAAAATTTTGTTACAGATATATAAAATGATCAGTGACTTCACAAAACACACCCCAAATGAGTTTTCAACAAAGTTTGTTTCCAATCTTTACTGAAATCTGATGACCTTGAAATTTTTGTTTTTTTTTTTAAATACCAGAAAAATTATTAAAGGTAATGCACTCGTGATAATTTTCGTTCAATCTACACCCCGTGGAAAATATTCCGGAATTTTTTTCAAAATTTTTTGATAAGTTCTTTTCGAGATAAGGGGGGACAGCGATTTTTCGCGATTTTTTAAAAATAATACAAAGAAAAGTGCCCGCAAGTATTACATTATATATACATTTTTTACTCGTGTTTTCACAAGTTTTCATTTGACGCCACACTCGATGACCTAATAAAAAAAATTTTTTTTCACTTCCGATTTCACCCCCCAAAACTAACCCCTTAAATCAAAATTTAAACTCTCAAAACTGGTTCTGATGAGACCATCAATTCTTATATTATTACCAAATTTCAACTTTCCATGTCAAATAGTTTCGGAGAAAATCAGGTGTGACAGACACCGAAGTGATCTTATAGTGTTCCATACGGGACACTAAAAATATGTCTAGCTACTTTTAAGCTTGAATTTCAGTTTTCTTAAGGAAAAAGACTGGCATTAAAAGTTTAGTGGGTTTAAGCCGCTCTTGTAACTGATGAAAAAATATATAATTAGAAAAAACGAAATTTTACACTTACTCATACATGCTGTTATTCAACTAATTTTTTTTAATTTACTATAATTCGGGACAGCGCGAACGCAGTCCCGACTACCAAAAATTACGCGCCCGAGTTATCCGCATTAGGGATAATCGCAGGGGTCAGCCCAATCGAAGTGCAATGAGAGGGCCTCACCCTGGGGGAACCGCCTTCTTGATCACGGTAACCCCTACGCCAGGTAAGTATGCTTTGTTGGAGTTTTTGTGACTATAAGAATTCCAGATATTGACAACAGCCGGTCACATAATAAATTAAACTTATTCAAAGGTACTGCTGAAAGTTAATTTGTTTATTTAACTTATAACGCCCACTGTCGTAAAACTGATGAACTAGTCAAATTTCACCACGCGGTTTAAGCGGTGTCAAGTACATGAAAAAACAGGGTTGCCAAATAGGTAAAAGAGAATCGATTTGAAATATTGTAACAATTAATTAACAGACGCTTTTTTCCTTTAAATAATACCTAGAATTATTTTATAAAGGAAATATTGTTTTCTGAATAGTAATTTAGTAAATTTAATGCCATGTAAATCAATTGTTTAATATATCTAAGTTAGATTAACTTAATGGTTCCCTTACCTACGGAAATAAAAATCAGTAAATCTTGCAACATTATTTTGAACTCCTAAGTCACTACAGGTATATGTGCGACAGCACTATCATGGACGAAATTAATCCCCAAATATCCATCAACAAAAATTGGATTATTTTTAATGATGTGCTCATTCATATTATGCTAATGTGGCTAGAGCGCACATCTGCAATCACCTCAATAGCATTCTCCCATGGCTGGAACAATGGAAAATTAAGTTAAGCGTACCTAAGAGCAAAGGCATATTAATTACTAAAAAATTCACGAACAATAAAATTAACATACCACATACCGATTAAAATAAATGACTTTTAGATACCACTCAGGAATAAACCGAAATATCTGTGTGTCATTATAGATTCACGTCTTAGATCTCACTTCCATGTTTTCCACGTGCTCCAAAAAGCATTTGTCGCGATGCAGAACCTATTGCATTATGGGCACCAGGCCACACATAGAGCCAAGAAACAAATTGATATTCTATAAACAGATCATCAAATCTCTACTTATGTATGCCGCACCAGTCTGGTACGGCATATCAGACACACAAACTTAATTTTCTATTGTTCCAGCCATGGAAGAATGCTATTGAGGTGATTACAGATGTGCGCTCTAACCACATTAGCATAATATGAATTGATGAACACATCATTTACAAATTATCCAATTTTTGTTGATGGATATTTGGGGATTAATTTCATCCTTGATTGGGCTGTCGCACTTGTAGCTATAGTGAGATTAAGAAGTTCAAAATAATGTTGCAAGAATTACTGATTTTTAATTCCGTAGATAAGGGAACCATTATATTTTAAGTTAATCTAACTTAGATATACCATATTAAGCAATTGATTTAAATGACATTAAATTTACTAAATTACTATTCAGCAAACAATATTTCCTTTATAAAAGAACTACATAATATTTAAAAAAAAATTGATTCTCTTTTACTAATCAGGCAACGCTGTTTTTTCATGCACTTGACACCTCTTAACCGTTTGGTGGAATTTGACTAGTTCATCAGTTTTACGACAGTTGGCGTTATACGTTAAATAAACAAATTAACTTTCAGCAATAGCTTTGAATAAGTTGGATTTATTGTGTAACCGGTTAATGTCAATATAAGGAACTCAGATAAGTCACAGAAACGTGAGTTAAGCATTAAAGAGAAAAGTAAATAAAAAGATAAGTTCACCATATTTACCTGGCGTAGGGGTTACGGTGGTTAAGAAGGCGGTTCCCCCCAGGGTGAGGCCCTCTCATTACACTACGACTGGGCTAACCCCTGCGATTATTCCTAATGCGGTTAACTCGGGCGCGTAATTTTTGATAGTCGGGACTGCGTTCGTGCTGTCCCGGATTAGAGTAACAGCACATACCTGACGTAGGTGTGAAATTTCATTTTTTCTAACTATATATTTTTTCAACAGTTACAGAGTACCTTAAACCCACTAAACTTTTAATACCAGTCCTTTTCCTTAAGAAAACTGAAATTCAAACTTAAAAAGACGGCTTAAAATACAGACATTTATTTTTTTGTCATTGAATTATATGATTTAGACACAAAGTACGGCAATAATCTTTTGATTTTAACGTGTAAATCAAAACTCGTTTGTGAGGGGATATTACGGAAAATCGTCCAGCTAAAAATTAGTTTATATATTTTCGGTTCCACTGTGTTGAACATCCCTTAAAGGAAATCCTAGCTACACTTACGAAACGAGAAGAGGTTTCAACAATATAACAAACTACATGACAAAGGTAAAACCAGCTAAAAAATGTCCACCGGGATTTATGGTGAATAAAACAAATGACTGGCTGATTACAATTCTAATTTGTTTAAACAATGACAGTTCAAAGGAATCTTGTTATGAGAAACTGATAAATTAGGCATTTTTAATTAAATATCAACATAAGATATGAAATTAAATAGAGTAATGGATTTAATGCGGATTGTCAACAGTTGGTTTAAAACTTATCGCGTTTTCTCAGAGAAGGCGCTGCCGGTAGATGTTTTCGCTTTGAAACCGTAAAAGCCTTTTTCAGTCGTGAAGTTTATTAATGTTCAGTTATCGCTTCTCGGCCTTTTGGCTAAGATCAAAGTGTAGTATCTGTTCTTATCAGCTTAATATCTGATACGCCCCGCATGCGGGGCCAGTATATTAAACTGATTTTTGGGAACTGATGGAGGTTAGGGGCTTGCTCCACCTCTGTCACGGGTTGGCCCGGTATTGCAGTACCTCCGGGATCGGCCCATTTTATACAAATTAAATAAAGATCTAAAACTTCAGCGGGTTTTTAATTAAGTGTTGGTTAATCAGTAATCCGTACGGTGTTGCTCTTGAAATAAGAAAATTGTTGCAAATGTATAAAATGATATCAGTGACTTCAGAAATAAATTTACAACAAAGTTTATTTCCAATCTTCCTTCTTATCTATAATATATATAAAATGCAACGACTCTCTGTCTGTCTGTCGTTAGTGCGCCTATCACTGAAGAACCACTTATCCGATTTACGTGTTTTTTTTAAAAACATACATATGTTCTCTGGCCAGGTTATAGGCTATATTTTATTACGATAGATAGCATAAGGAATGAGCAGTGACGTAAAATAGTGAATGATGTCGGAAATAAGTTTGCCTCTAGCGCGTGCCTTTGCAATACACAGCCTAAACCATTAAATATGGAACAATATTATGTAGCAAAGAATATCTATAATCTATAATATATATAAAAATGCAATGTCTCTCTGTCTGTCTGTCTGTCCATTAGTGCGTTTATCACGCGGGAACCACTTATCCGATTTACCTGTCTTTTTTTAAATTCATACATATATTCTTTGGCCAGGTTATATAATAATAATAATAATAATCTATATCTATAATATATATAAAATACAATGTTTCTCTGTCTGTCTGTATGTCCGTTAATGCGCTTATCCCTCGGGAACCACTTATCCGTTCTACGTGATTTTTTTAATTCATACATATGTTCTCTGACCAGGTTATAGGTATATATTTTATTACATCTATAATATATATAAAATGCAACGTATCTCTGTCTGTCTGTCTGTCCATTAGTGCGCTTATCACTGGAGAACCACTTATCCGATTTTCGTACTTTTTTTAAAACATACATGTTCTCCGGCCAGGTTATAGGCTATATTTTATTACGATAGGTAGCATAAGGAATGAGCAGTGACAATAATAGTAAATGAAGTCGGAGAAAGTTTGCCGCTAGCGCGTTCTCTTGCAATACACAGTCCAAACCATTAAATATGGAACAATATTATGTAGCAGAGAATATCTATAATATATATAAAATGCAATGTCTCTCTGTCCGTCTGTCTGTCTGTCTGTCTGTCCGTTAGTGTGCTTATCACTGGAGAACCACTTATCCGATTTACGTGCTTTTTTTTTAAACATACGTATGTTCTCTGGCCAGGTTATAGGATATATTTTATTAGGTGGCATCAGGAATAAGCAGTGACGATAATACTGAATCAAGTCGGAGACAAGTTTGCCGCTAACACGTTCTCTTGCAATACACTTTCTAAAGTATTAAATATGGAACAATATCATGTAGCAAAGAATACAGTATATATAAAATGCAACGTCTCTCTGTCTGTCTGTCCGTTAGTGCGCTTATCACTCGAGAACCACTTATCCGATTTACGTGTTTTTATAAATTTATACATATGTTCTATATAATTCGATATAAGCCTAGATAATGGGAGATAAGGTGAGATAATGAGAGATAAGAAGAAATAATGGGAGATAAGTCGAGATAAGCCTCGATAATAGGAGATAAGGTGAGATAATGGGAGATAAGTATAAATAATGGGAGATAAGGAGAGATAATGAGAGATAAGCAGAGATAAGTCTAGATAATGGAAGTTATGGTGAGATAATGGGAGATAAGGAGAAATAATGAAAGATAAGGAGAAATAATGGGAGATGAGCAGAGATAAGCCTAGATAATGGAAATTATGTAGAGATAATGAGAGATAAGGAGAAATATTGGGAGAAAAGGAGAAATAATGGGAGATATTTTATTACGTTGGGTAACATAAGGAATAAGCAGTGACGATAGTAGTGAATCAAGTCCGGGCCCGGCTAGTACCAGATAAATTATCAAAGGTAATGCAATCCTACTACTTTTCATTCAATCTACCTACATCTTAAGAATATTTCAAAATTTTTCCGAAATTTTCAGATTAAAATACTCTTAGAGATAGAGTTGAGACCGCGATTTTTGACAATTTTTAAATTTCATTTCATACCCCACTCGATGACCTTGGAAAAAAATCTTCACTTCCGATTTCAACACCCTACAATGATCCCGATAAGTGAAAATTTAACTTTCAGAACTATACGGCACCGATTAGGCCACCGATTTCTATATTTGTGACAATTTCCAACTTTCTATGTCAAATAGTTTCAGAGAAAATCGGATGTGACACACAGACAGACGGTCGGACGGACACCGAATCGATCCCATAAGTGTTCCGTACAGAACACTAAAAATGAGCTACAACTAGTAAAAGGATTATGTATATTTTGTTTTATCATAAAATTCTTCAGCTAGCTTAGCCGACTCATATATAAAACGCCTTGATTATTTTCTAATATTTTACCATGCTTTCTAATGTAAAAGCAGTTTCGTCAGCTTAAAAAGAGCAATAAGCTTTTGCCATTCTGTGTTTCTCAAAGTTTACCTAACCATTTAATTAAAAAATATACTATATATATTAACTATTCCATAAAGTGTACATGTTAAAAATGGACGTGGGTTGGCGTCTTCGGAGAATCTGGATTTAGCAAGCTCTCCGAGAATCGACAAAGTTTGGGAACCACTGAGATTAATATAATGAAATGTTGTGGTAGCAAATAATACAGGGTTTTGTTAAATTAGTTGTTAAAACTTTTCCTGCAATGAATAATTACTATAACAGAAAATAAGTTACCGAAAATTATTAACTAAAATGTTTTGTCTATTCGAATCAAAAATAAACAGAAAATTTTGTTACCTGCCATAATCTACTTTTTGTTACAAAAATAAATTACAACTAAATCGGAAATTATTTCTAATACCAAAGCAAAATTTATTATAACGCTTTTCAATTTTAGAGAGAAATTCTTGACATTAGCAGCATTTTCGTAGGAAATAAACGGACAGGAACATGTAATGTTACAAGGGAACATATATATGGTAATATATAAATATATATTCAATGTTTGTTGAAAGATAGAGCTCTTTATTTCTATTTACTATGCTTAGACTTTATCTTCCCATTAAATTATGAGAATAGACAGGTTGTCGTTACCCTGGACTCTCTTCAAAGCGAATAAATCTTTCGCCTTTTACTAAAGATTTCCGTGGAGAGGGTCAACATAAATGGGTCTAGTTGAAATTTTTTCAAGCCTGGTATCCTTACTAGGCTATTAAAGTAATTAAAAGTAATTACATTTTGTGTAACTACCGTCGTCAATCCAATCAGGGCTCTTGTATTTATGTTCCAGCTATCAAATCGCCGTTCCATTTTCACCACTTTGATCCATTTGATCGGTGAGTGAAGGAATTTCATGGGTAACGGGTAGGTTAATAAATACGTGCCGATATTTTAACAATCGGCAAACGTTATGTATCTCGTCCCATATTAGTTTACAATATTCAGAGTTCTTCTTCTTCTTAGTGCGCCTTATCTTCTAAGGATGTTGGCGATCACATTTGCCTATCTGATTTTATCTATTCTTGCTCAAAACAGTTCAGTAGATGTCATGTTTGTCCACTGTCGTAAGTTTTTCAACCAGGATTTGCGGCGCCTTCCTAGTCCTCACTTACCGATTATTTTTCCCCCAATTATAAGTTGCAGGAGCATATACTGATGTACCTTAATATTTATGTATTCTTACTGACCATCACTGTTTTTGTTTTGTTCGTATTCAGTTTCATTCCATATCCTTGTCATGCATCAACAATTCCATTCATGAGTCTTTGTAGGCCTTCTTCTCTGTCCGCTAGAATGACAGTATCATCAGCGTAGCGAAGGTTATTTACATGCACACCATTAATTGTAATTCCATCTTTTTCGTCAAAAAGTGCTTTATGGAAGATTTCCTCCAAAGAGACATTGAATAACAGGGGTTTCAAAATACAACTCCTTCTTTATTTTTATTTCTTTGGACATGCGATTCTCAACTTTTATTTTGGCAGTCTGGTTCCAGTATAAGTTGTAAATCTTTGTCATCAATGTTACACGATTGTAGTATTTCCATCATTTTCTCATGATGTACCATATCAAAGGCTTTTTCGAAATTTATGAAGCATAAATAAACATCAAAGTTGATATCCCTACATCTTTCAATCAGAACGCGGATGAAGAATAGTGCTTCCCTTCTTCCCAGTCCATTCCTAAAGCCGAACTGTGTTTGTCCAATACGTTCATCTAGTTTGTGGTATACCAGGTGTACAAGTATGAAATGCGTGTTATACATTTTTCCCATCTTTCGGACAATTTGTGAATACCACGCCCGTAAAAATCTTCCCCTTTTGCTGCGAACCATTCATCGAGCTATTTTTTCACATCTTCGTACGAACCAAAGCGCTGCTCAGCAAGTGCGTGACCCATCGATGCAAACAAGTGGTAATCGGAAGGAGCCAAGTCTGGTGAGTAAACCGCATGGGGTAGAACTTCCCAGCTGAGTGCTTCCAACGTGTCGTGAACTGGTTTTGCCGTATGTGATGGAGCATTGTCATGAAGAAAAATGACTTTATGCTGCCTCTTTCGGTATTCTGGCCTTTTTTCAAGCAGCGAACAGTTCAAATCTGTCAATTGTTGTTGGTAACGTTTAGTATTAACCGTTTCCCGAGGTTTTAACAGCTCATAATAGTCCACGCCCCTCTGGCCCCATCAAACACAGAGCATCGTCTTTCTGCCAAAGCGATTCGGTTTTGCGGTCGATGTTGATGGTGCGCCTGGGTCTACCCATGATTTTTTGCGCTTGGAATTCTCAAAATAAATCCACTTTTCATCACCTGTAACTATACGATGCAAAAAGACTTCCTATTGTACCGAGCGAGCAAAATGACACACGTGTTTTGTGCTTTTCTATTTGCCTGTCGTTGAACTCATGTGGTACCCATATACCGGTCTTCTGAATCTTTCCCATCTCTCGTAGCCGATTGGAAACAGCTTGTTGACTAACGCTAATTTCGACATTTTGAACACAACACTATGCACACACTTTTCCAATTTATCATTCGTGCGCGTCTGACACTTGTTGATGACACAACAAAATGGCGCAGTGTATCTTTATAGCACAAACTGCATTGGTGCACCATCTGTTGTCTGAAATCCGCATTTCATACTTGTACACCTGGTACTCTTTGGTGGATTATTTCAAGGAAGAGTTTCAAGATGTGGTTCATTAGACTTATATTCCGATATTCCTCGCACTCTCTAGGGTTATACTTTTTTGGCAATGGTTCAAATATTGATGTCAACCAATCATGAGATACATCATATATACAGTATACGCTGTTGAAGAGGTCCTGTATAATGTCCATATGTTTTTCAAGAAATATTTTAATAATTTCTGTAGGTATATTATCTTCTTCTACTGCCTTTTTGTTTTTAAGCTGATTTGTTGCTGCTAATATTTCGTCTTTATTTATGGGGGGGCCCGTTGTATTTAGCTTATTTGTATTGTGTAGTCTAGTTGTGGCACTATACATTTCCCCTATATATTCTTCCTATCTATCTATTCTTTGTTATATGTTCAGTAGTAGTTTACCTTCTTTATCCTCTATTACTTTTGGTTGCCTTTGTAACTTCTAGTCCAGCAGCTTCTTTGATTTTCTTATGTAAATTAAATGTGTCGTATTTCTTTTCTAATGCTTCTATTTCTGTGCACTGTTCATTTAGCCACATGTCTTTAGCCTCCTTTATCTTTCTTTTTATTAGGTAGGTGTGTTTCTTTTTATTTTATATTATTGTTGTTCTTATATTTTCTTCTTACTTCCATCATATCCAATATTTTCATGATTGTTTCTTTTTAGTTGTATTTTGTTTCAGGTTCTTTTCCATTACTTCTTCCAGTGTTTCTCTGATGTGGTGTTATTTTTCTTCCGGTGTCTGATGAGTTCCCAGCTTGTTTGTATCCAAACTTCTACCAATTTCCTCACAGATCCTCTTCTTTATGATTTTTTTTTGAGTTTGTCGATGTTAATATTTGTTGTTGTTTGTTCATGTTTTAACTTTTTTAGTCTAATCTTGATAGTGGCAAACAGCAAATTATGGTCTGTAGGTGTATCAGAGTACTATAAAAAAAAACCGGTCAAGTGCAAGTTGGACTTGCGCAATTAGTGTTCCGTACCGTGATTGCCTTTAAAATAAAATAAAATTTTTACTTAGGCTAAGTTAATTGGGTCCCTGACATGTATATATCTTAAGATCTAGTATGTGTTTTCACGTTCTTTCTTAGTCAATAATGTATAACAGCTATAGCATGTTAGCTAGCTCATAGCCAATAAATCAGTCTAGCTCAGAATCCACTAGAATTTAATAATAAAAGTCTAAAACAAATATTTACTACCTAAATATTTGTTTAATTATATACAAATAAAATTCTTATGTCTGGGAAAAGTCGCACGAGCGTAAGTATATTAACAAAGGCTCCACCATATTGTCAAGCAAAACAATGAGGATTTTCTCATAGTTTTTTTTTATACCAGATAAATTATCAAATGTAACGCACTCATGATAATTTTCGCTCAATCTACACTTTATGGAGACTATACCAGGATTTTTTCCACATTTTTTGATCAATTCCTTTTGAGATAGGGTGGATGGGTTTTTGGCCATTTTTTTAAAATCATACAAGGAAAATATTACATATATATATTTGAATTTGTCTTTTCACAAGCGTTCATTTGACACCCCATTCGATGAGCTGATATATCAGGTGTACGAGTATGTAATGCGGCTTTTTTTCTAAAAAAACATGTTAAATTCGGAAGAATGATAAAAAGTGCTTTATTCAAAGTATGCTCCATAGCTTGTTATACATTTTTCCCATCTTTCGGACAATTTGTGAATACCACCCGCCCCCTTTTGTAAAAATCTTCCCATCTTTTGCTGCGAACCATTCATCGAGCCGCATAGGGTAGAACTTCCCAGCTGAGTGCTTCCAACGTGTCCTGAACTGGTTTTGCCGTATGTGATGGAGCATTGTCATGAAGAAAAATGACTTTGTGTTGCCTCTTTCGGTATTCTGGCCTTTTTTTCAAGCAGCGAACGGTTCAAATCTGTCAATTGTTGTTGGTAACGTTTAGTATTAACTGTTTCCCCAGGTTTTAACAGCTCATAATAGACCACGCCCCTCTGGTCCATCCAAACACGTCTTTCTGCTAAAGCGATTCGGTCTTGCGGTCGATGTGGATGGTGCGCCTGGGTCTACCCATGATTTTTTGCGTTTGGGATTCTCAAAATACATCCACTTTTCATCCCCTACAACTATACGAAGCAAAAACGTCTTCCTTTTGTACCGAGCGAGCAAAATGTCACACGTGTTTTTTGCGCTTTTCCATTTGCCTGTCGTTCAACTCCTGTGGTACTCATCTACCGGTCTTCTGAATCTTTCCCATCTCTCATAGCAGATTGGAAACAGCTTGTTGACTAACGCCCAATTGCTCGACGAGTTGTTTTTGTGTTTGCGAATCATCTTCGTCCAACAATGCTTTCAATTCTACATCTTCATATTTTTTTGGCGGTTCTCCACGTTCCTTGTCTGCAACATCGAAGTCACCACTTTTGAAACGCCGAAACCATCGTTCACACGTATCTTGCGATGAAGCATGTTCACCATAAGCTTCTCGACACAACAAAATGGCGCAATGTCAAATCTTTATAGCACAAACTTGATTAGTGCACCATCTGTTGTCTGAAATCCACATTTCATACTTGTACACCTGGTATATATTTTTTTTCATTTCCGATTCCATCCCCCAAAACTAACTCTTTAAGTCAAAATTTAATTTTCGAAACTACACGGTTCTGATTGGTCCATAAATTCCTATATTTGTGCCAAGTTTCAACTTTCTATGTCGAATAGCTTCGGAGAAAATCGTGTATGACAGACGGACGGACAGACAGACTCCGAAGTGGTCCTATAAGTGTTCCGTGCGGAACACTAAAAAGACACATTTAGTGTCACTCTTTTACACGAACACTATCCGAATAGCCGTTCGCATGATATTTTGTTAAATGGAATGGGTGTAGGGTATGTATACAAAGGGTGTTTCTTTATGGAAAAAAATAGAACTCCCGAGGGGAAGCTGCATATAGAAGGAGAGCACTATTTGCCAAACTGGGGGTGCCAACTAACAAGCGGAGGGCGAAGCCACTTGAAGAAAAAAGCTTCTGTGGTACTAGAACTCTAAATGCTCAGATCTTTCGCAACACAAGAAATTCCAAATCGATGACTATGTTTATTTTTGTACGATTTAAGAGAATGTCAGAAATATATCAGTATTTACGTTTTTGATAAAGAAGCATCAATGTTATAAAACATTTATTTTAATATTAATTAATATAGAAAGTTCCTTGATGAAAAAGCAGGTATAAAATTAACCCTAGTAACGATATGTAAATGTAACACGTAGGCTGAAAAGTTTTTGGTCTGTCACATAGATATCGCCCTTTTAAAAAATTCATATGATTTTTAAGAAGTACCAACCTTCAAACCATACATGTCAAATTTTCGTGACATTTCGACGATTAATTTATAAGTTACAGTATTTTTATTGACGGTACCTTTGATATTTTCAAAACAATGGAAAAAATCGTATTTCGTGTATTGATTAAACACTGTTTTTTTGGTGGGAAAAAATACCGTTCAAGCAAAGCAATGGCTTGATAAGTGTTACGGGGAAACTGCCCCTGGAAAATCACTTATCAAATGATGGTGTTACACCGGAAAACATCAAAAAAATCCACAAAATTGTTTTGGATGACCGTAAAGTGAAATTGCGTAAGATGACATCCTAAAGATATCAAAAGAACGTGTTGGTCATATTTTGTATGAACATTTGACCATGAGAAAGCTCTGCTCGAAATGGGTACCTCGTTTGTTCACAGTAAACCAAAAACAACGTGTTGGTGATCATATCTGTTTAAACGCAATAAAAAGGATTTCGAATATGCTGAGAAGGAAAAAACCATCAATAGCGAATATTATATAGAGTTATTGGCTCGTTTGAAGGCAGAAATCGCAAAGAAACGGCCCCAAATGAACAAGAAAACAATGCTCTTTCATCAAGACAATGCACCCTGTCACATGAATTAAAGTTCGAATTGCTTCCTCATCCACCGTATTCTCCAAATTTGGCTCCCATCAACTATTATATATTTGCAATCCTCAAAAAAAAGCTGGCGGGAAAGGGATTTAGCTCCAGTGAAGAAGATATCGCCGAAACTGCGGCCTAATTTGAAGGCAAAGACAAATCCTTCTACAAGAAAGGTATAGAAATGTTAGAAAAGCATTGGGCTGATTGTATCGCTCTTGAAGAAGCCAGACAGTTCAAAATAAAGCCCTTCGTATTATAGCAGGTGCTCCTTGGTTCGTCCGCAACAATCAGTTGCACCGGGAGTTTGATATACCCAGGATTATAGAAATTACTCGTGATTCTCAGCTTCGCTTCCTTGAGAAAGCAGTAGCCCATTCTAACCCAGAGATTGCAAACACTTTCAGAGGCAATGTAAATGTCGCGGGTAGACACTTACGACCAACAGACATCTTACCATTGGACTGACGAAGATAAACTGACTGACCTTGACTTTATCTTAAGGCCATAGGTTAGTTGAGCCACTCCTTCAGTTTTAGTGTAACAATGTACACCATTCACAAAGAAACTCAACACCCCCAGCATTGGGGAATTAGGTTAGGTTAGATTTAAGGTAGGTTAAGTTAGGTTAGAGCTAGAATTAGAAAATTAGCCATAGAGCTAAAACTCGCAAAAACATCCTAAACATATAACAAGCTCAGATATGTAAAAGGAGTAAAGGGGTTTCCCGGCTCAGAAGGGGTTTTAGTGGGTATGCCAACCTTTCAGGTTGGAGAGCCCCACATAACTGGAGCACTCTGAGGCACCCTTATGGTGACGCAGGCTGCTCCAGAATCCATAAAGGCGGATTTCTCCTTGACAAAAAAAAAAAATCTTGACGACTATATTGCTGAATAAAGTCGAATTTTGCAAAAAAATGTGTTTTAAGTAGCTGGACCAAAAACTTTTCAGCCTACGTGTACCTATTTTAGGATCAATATAAAATTCAAAGTTTATTTAACAAAATATCATGCGAACGGCTATTCGGATAATGTTCATGCTTCAGAAAGAGTGAAGTAAATCCACGCTAGGATTTTCTTCGACCTAGGGTATATAGTTAAGATGTAGTCGTCACGATATCTGAAGAATTTTTATTGAAAAATGGAATGTTGTAACCAAATTTTATTTTTTAGTTTTCATTACTAGGGTTATGCGATCATCCTCTTTGTAAATGAGCAACTCGAATGTCTCGAGTTCGTTTTTTTTATATTGTTTGCAAATTTTTTCTACTATTGGTAACACGTCGTTATACTTTTATTTTCAGTGTTCGTAAAATGTTTTTAAATTTAGGAGTTAAACTGAAAAATTTCGTCAGAAAAAAAAAATAAAAATAGGAATAAAAATACACAAGAATCAATAAGCCGGGCCTTAAAAAAGTATGAGCAATAATTAATATATTTTACCTGCATTCTCGTTTCAACGCAAGTTCATTAAAACTTTTGAAGTTTTTTACTTACAGAAATTGTTTATTTCGTATCATTGATAAATTTTACTATTAAATGCCTTCTAGATTCACCAAATACTATTGGTGCTATAATTTTGTATTCGATTTACAACATAATCCTCTCTATTATTTGTAATGTCTTACATTTTTTTTTCTTTATTTAACCTGTTTTGAACTTGTTATTTGATGTAATAATGGATTTGACATAATGCCATTGACTGACAAAATAAAATTTCCATCTATACCAGTATTTAAAGATTTTTGATAGGCTTCACAGGGTCATCCGACAACCTAAAAATTTGACCTTGACTTAGAATATAGAAAATAAGAACAGACTACGTTATATAGTACTGCTTTGATCTTAACGATAAGGCGATACTGATCGATTAAAATTGATTTTGTTGATTCTTTAGCTAGGGCTACGCTCTCTACTCCTTTTGTACGCGCCATCTTGGAGGGATCGCACTAAGCAGTAAATCTATGACCGTTTGTGAAGTTGAAAAATAAGCCGTAAATTATAAGAAAAATTATATTTTTTTTAAATTGGGAACATTTATAAAAGCCAGGGCAATAAATTTTCCATAAGGAAAAGAGGAATAGTAATTATAAAATGACTCATGATAACATTATTTTTTAGACGCCATGAAGATCTTTTAGCATTTTTGATTATTAAATTGCGAATAAAAAAACTACTTAAATATAACTAATTATATATTTTTACGCATTGAGTCAAAATGAGAATAGTATGGTTTAAACTATATTTTAGTTGAATAAAACCAACTATCAATTATAGCCAACCATTTGTGACTTTTTGTGACTTATTACATAATTTGTTCAATTAATTAGATTCCATAAGAGCTATTTTAAAATTTTCTACATGAATATCTCTGTAAATAACCAAGTCCTGTTTTGACACAAAAGTTATTTCATGTGTCATTTCCCAACAATGGCCCCGTAATTTACTAGAAAAATAACGCGATCTGGCAACATGAAATCAGCTACAAACTCATAAGTTATAATTCACAGACCTCAACATTAAATAGGAGAAAGCAATGTGTATGTCGATCATTCGATAAAAGATGGCGCCCCAAGTTTTTTTTTTACTTTTCTTTAACGATATCCTAATATTAAATCGTAAAAGTTGTGAGTTTTCGTTACCCTGGACTCTCTTCAAAGCGAATAAATCTTTCGCCTTTTACTAAAGATTTCCGTGGAGAGGGTCAACATAAATGGGTCTATAAGGAATTTTTTTAAAGTCTAGTTCCTACTAGGCTACTTAATTAATGAAACAAAAAATTCCTCGTTTCTTAACAAAGGACCATGATATGTCAATCAATACTATATGGGTTTGTTTCAAATGTTACCGACTCGGTTTTAAATGTTTTTCTACTAGTAATTTAATGCCTAATCAATGTATGACACTGATGATTACCCATATGAGATAGTTATCCTCATACTTGTTCCATTATGAAATAATATTTAAAACATACAAATGCAATGCAGAAAAATAAAAGTACACTCGGGTTCTCGGTAATTTTAGCGATGATTCTGATTACAATTTTGGGGAAATTACCGCCTTGAAACTTTGCATATGTCGAAAAATAATATGACCTATTAAGTAGTAAGCTCCAATTAAGATTAGGTTCCATACATTAATTATGAGTTTTTTTATTTTCCAGGTTTAGAATTTCATATACCATTTTTCTTTGATGCGACGTATAATTATGGAAATTTAATGCACAATAAATGGTTTTCAAACCAGTACCAGCAAATATATGTTTTTTTTTTTTCAGTACGAAAAAAATGTCAATTCAAAATAGTTATAATGCCGTCGTTTTTTTCGTAAATACAGAACTGCCGAACAATTCTCCAGCCGTACAACAGCCATTCTTTTTTCTAATTTTCTCCAAACATCTTTAATTTCATCTTCTGCTATGCATTTGCTTTAAAGCGAGAAATAGGATTATATTTTTTATTAGGATATTTTGATAACTTACATTTGAATAAGTATTTATTATTATTGAACTAAAAAAATAATGAACAATATTTAAATAACTGTTGGTTAAATCCAAAATATTCGTTTTCAGAGGGTAGGCAGATAAGGCAAGTAGCTCCTCTAGTGGCACTGCTCATAAGTTCCTTGAATGAATGTTAATTTTATTCTCCTAAATGCTACAGAATGTTAATTTTATTCTCTTAAAAAAGAAATATCAAATAAACCTCTTATATTAAATACAAAAAACATTCTAATAAACATTTATTGAATAAATAAATTTTAAAATAAGACACTACCTGGGAGAGTACTTATTAAAGTGGAGACAAGTTGTCATATATAACTTCGTTTATAATTTACAACCTTAAAATCAAATCTACGTATTAACAATTATTAACAGATCACAAGATTTTATCCTGCCTCAGAGCTACCACATGGTGAAACTTGAGTCTAGTTCATTATTTTACGGCAGAGGGAGCCACACGGCAACTAGACTTGGCTTTCGACTTCCAGCGGTAGCTGTTTTGGTTTGATTTATTATGTGACCGGCTGTTGTCGATATCGGGAATTTTTATAGTCATAAAAACTCCAACAAAGCATACTTACCTGGCGTAGGGGTTACCGTGATCAAGAAGGCGGTTCCCCCAGGGTGAGGCCCTTTCATTGCACTACGATTGGGCTGACCCCTGCGATTATCCCTAATGCGGATAACTCGGGCGCGTAATTTTTGGTAGTCGGGACTGCGTTCGCGCTGTCCCGGATTAAGTTTAATTAAAACATAAGTTTGACATTATCTGCTGGAACAAGTAAATGAAAAAAAAATGTATTAAATGTACTTCTTGTAGTCTCACATAAATGAGTTTTTGATTTTATTTAATTTCATGATCAATTATAAGGAGCGCCTTTTACACTGAAACCAGTATTTTGGTTTTAATATGGAAATCAATACTCAAATATTTTCAGTTTTTTTTGTGTTGAACACCCCCTAAAAGGGGCTCTAGCTATACTTACGACACGGTGTTCTACAATATAACAAATTATATGACAAAGGTGGTAAAACCAGCTAAAAAATGTTACCAGATTTTGTGCTGGAGAAAACCAAAATCTGTTTAAATAATGAGAGTTCAAAGGGATTTTATAATGAGAAACTAATAATTTAAGAACTTTTAACTAAAGAAACGTAAGAGATGAAATAAAACAACGTAAATTTTCATTTAGTGTTGATTGTTGACTGCCAGTTCTTGATCTTGACATATTTTCCCAGCGATGGCGCCATCAGTACCATTTCAGAATATTTTAGTTAGCAATTAGATTTCGAAGGATTTCTAGTGAAATTTAATGAACAATCTAGCAATAGATTAGTTTGTACTGGTTCGCGCTGTCTCAATAAAAAGTAACTAACTGTAAACAACATCATCTCCGCCCCTGTATAGAAAAATGCAGCGTGAGAAGTAAAATAGCAATTAATCACCAATGCCCTCAACTTGTTTAAATTACCTAGATTAAGTTATGTTTAAGTTACTGTTATTGACATGTCTCAAATTGCAGACCCTCAAGAGTATTTTTATGTGACAGGTTTGGCTATATATTATATTAAGATTATGTTTTTGGGTAACGAATGTAGGGGGTATGCATTTCATAGATTATTACATTTTCGAGAGCCGAAGTAGACGGCCAGTTTGTTAAATATTAATTGCAATTCTTAATAAGTGTTTTCACCCAAATTAATTTTTATAACAATTAAATATTTTTATTTGTCTCAAAAATCCAACATTTATGTATAAAAATATCAAGCTTTCTATCATAATTATGTCAAGTTTTATGGAAGTTTCTCGGTCTTGGTGTTAGTACCACTTGAAAAAATTCTGATCGTGGGTTTGTCCCTTGAATCTCGAAATCGGTTTCTACAACGTCCTAATAAAAAAAAGAAGATATCGCCACTGGTTAAAATATTAAACCTTTCTAAACTTTAAAAAAATATTAATTCATTTCAATTTTATATTGGTTAACCAGATCTTTGTGTAAAACCGGTTTCTACTATAGATTTTATGCATAATAAGAAAATCAATGGCCGCAACGACTTATAAAAGTATCATTTGGCTCAAACATTGAAATTTCAACTGGAAAACCAGTAAAGCGCAAGTTGGACTTGCGCAGTTGGTATTCCGTACCGTGATTGCTTTTACAATGAAATAAAATCCTTACCTAAGCTAATCTGATATATTAATATCCAATACAGTAGACACTCGGTAGTGTGAACATCGCATAACGGAAACCTCGCATAACGTGAACATGTTATTAATTAACCCAGGCCACCGTATACCGTGAACAAGCAAACCTTCGCTAATGGAAACAAACAAATAATGCCATTCATTCTGAAAAATCGATACAGTTGCGGTTGTGCACTGTTATAAATCCCCGATACATTCGGTACTTCCCAGTCGTATAAGCTAAAAATATATTCGTTTCGTGAAATCGTTCGTTGTTAATAGGTGGTATCTGCGTATTTGGGCTACGTAATTTCTGTTTATTTCGATGAAATAAATGTCTCTTAAAAAACCAAAGTGTCTTACTCTTTACGAGAAATCGCTAGTCATTCAAGGATTAAATGATGGACAAGGTGTTACTGATTTAGCCGAAACATATGGTGTAGCAAAATCTACAATTTCTAAGATAAAACTAACTAGAACTAATTTCTAGAGCTGTGAAAGATACATATGTCGGACCAGGTAAAAGACAAACATTAAAGAGTTCGGGGTTTCCCAGAATGGAATAGAAAAAAAATTGTATAAGTGGTTTTTGGATCAACGAAATAAAAATTATATTGTGAGTGGGGAAATGATTAAGCAAAAAGCAAAGCTAATTCATTCACAAATTAAAGAAAATGATAAGCCATTTACAGCTAGTGAAGGATGGCTACAACGCTATAAAAAGCGATTTGGGATTCGCTTCTTGAAAATTTCTGGGGAAAAATTATCCTCTCGACCAGAACTCGTGGATCCGTTTAAAATTCAGTTAAACAATAAAATGGAGGAACTTGGTCTCACTTTGGAGCAACTTTACAATGCTGATGAAACAGGACTTTCTTGGAAATTGCTACCAGATAAAACATTTGTCTCGGCGGCAGAAAGAACTGCAGCTGGTAGAAAAACCGAAAAGCAGCGTATAACATTTTTGGCATGCACTAATGCTGCTGGGACTCATAAGATAAAACCATTGGTTATTGGTAAAGCTGCAAAGCCAATGTCATTTAAAAATTTCAATTGTCCCGTTGACTATGATCATTCTAGAGCAGCTTGGATGACTACTACCATTTTCAAAAATTGGTTTCATTATTCGTTGGTCCCTCAGGTAAGATTCAATTTTTAACGTCATGGATCTTAGACCTACATAAAAAATTGTACTTGTAGATTAAAATGTTTCTGAAGGATAAAGGTCTCCCGATAAAAGCCTTACTCTTACTAGATAATGCGCCATCTCATCGAAATGAAGATGAACTAAAAAATGAGGACGCGCAAATTGTAACAATGTATCTTCCCCCGAATGCACAGCACTCATACAACCTATGGATCAAAATGTTATTAGATTAACAAAATTGTATTACAGAAACAGTCTGCTATCTACTGTAATAGAAAGCGACATGAACGTTTTTGAGTCCCTAAAAAAATTGACTATCAAAGACGCAGTAATTAACCTAATGGCAGCCTGGAATTATCTTCATCCAGAAATTATAAAAAAAATTTGGAGGAATATTTTGGACGGGGTGTGCTCAAATTTTGATGACGACGAAAATGTGCCACTCGCTGTTTTGAAACGCCGTTGGGCCAACGACAACTTAGTTTCTAAATCACTTGAACTTCTGCACGTAGTTGCACCTCAGGTAAGTCTTTTTTTCTACCCATACACATATTTTTTATTGGCTCTGGTTTTGTTTAATTATAGGGTGATTTTGATGAATCTGATGTCCTGCAGTGGAATCAGTGTGACAATGATTTTAAAGATGATGTAAGTAAAGACCATCAAAGTGATGAGATTGAGAAGGTCGAAGAAAATCCTGAATTATCGACTACATCAATACCGTTAGATAGAGTCATAGAGGCTTTAAGTGTAGTAAACCAATGGGCAGAAGCAAGTGCATTGACGTTGAACGAAACTTTTATACTAAATATAAATTCTTTCTTATAAATGTTTATTGTAAATATTGGTAAAATTGTTTCTTATCTATAACCTTAGAATGAAATAAATATACAGGAAAATATTTAAAATATACTTCTTTCAATTTATCGAAGAATAAGTCGGTAAACACGGCAACGGCGACATGAAATTTTAGTCTAGTTCATTAATTTTACGGTAGTAGGAGCCACATGTCAAATTGACTTGATTCTGGACATTCATTGATGAGTTTGTGCAGGTTTAATTTATTATGTGACCAGTAGTTGTCGATATCGGGAGTTCTTATAGTCTGGGAAATATCTCGGAAGCATACTTACCTGGCGTAGGGGTTACCGTGATCAAGAAGGCGGTTCCCCCAGGGTGAGGCCTTTTCATTGCACTACGATTGGGCTGACCCCTGCGATTATCCCTAATGCGGATAACTCGGGCGCGTAATTTTTGGTAGTCGGGACTGCGTTCGCGCTGTCCCGGATTAAGTTAAATAAATAAAACAAAAGTTTGACATTGTCTGCTGCTAGCCACTTAACACATAATTTATTAGATATACTTAAAAATGTAATAATCTATCCATAATATACTTGGTATATTTTCTAGGAAAGAACTATAGAATTTTATTGTGGCACTCAATTATATACGCCACTAAACCTCAAAATCATCTCCAAATTGTATTTGTAGGATGTAGGGGCCTATTCCATGAAAATAATCTCTAATTCGCTATAAAGTGTTTCTTTAAAGAACCTTAACAATTAGGAAAATTATACTATATTTTGGATGATTTTGAAGGTTTTTCTAAATAGTGTCGGGCTTATAAGCTTAAAATGAATGAGAATATTGATTTGATTTGTCACGTGTAAGATTTTCTTACTGTTTTATGTGCTTGTATTAGTACTATACTATATTAACACAAAATATTTTGATCTCACTAGGCTTATCAAAATTTATCTCTGAAGATACATGATAGATCATCCAACTAAAAGTTAGAGTTCAGTTTTATTTTAAATGAGTTAAAGGAACATCTTATGCTGTATCCACACCGGATTTTAAGGAGGATATATGAACGACATACAGTGACTCACAGCTTAAATGATGCAGTCGCTATAAGAAAAGACTAACTGGTCTCAGTGCCTCTTTATTTATTTGGAAAAAACAACTTCTTGAAATTAAATTAGTAAAGAGTCTTCTAAAAAAGTATGAATTACTTTTTGTCTTAAATATGCCTCACTTAATTACCAATAAATAAATAATAAAAATATTACGCGATTTTAACGTCACAGCTTAAATGATGCAAAATTTAATATACCAAAATTATTAGAGAAAACAAACTGTAGAATTTGAAATAAGCCTGCTAATATTTGGTCGGGTCTACCTCATTATCAAAAACGGCTTGTAATCTTCTGGACATTGATTCAACTAACTTTCTAGTATACTACGAGGAAATAGTGTTCCATGCTTCAGTAATTGTTACTTTTAATTCAGTTTTATTTGATATTGGGGCACTATTTACTTTATTTTTAGTGTCAGCCACAAATTTTCAATTACATTTAAGTCTGGTGACTGGGCTGGTGTTTTAATAACATTTGGACAGTTATAAAGCAACCAACTGTAGACTCGAAATGACGTATGCTTTGGATCATTGTCGTGATAGAACCGATAATTATTAATAATTTTTGGGCACTAGCGACGAGATGCTGCCTTAGTATATCCAAGTACACATATTGGTTCATATTCCCTTCGACGAAATGCATGTTACCTACTCCTGCAGATGACATACAGCCCCATAACATCACTCCACCTCCACCGTGCTTTACCGTAGCTTTCATATTTTTCAATTTTAATTCGTCGTTAGGCTTTCTCCACACTGATATTTTTTCATCGGACCCAAATAAGTTTATTTCGGTCTCATCAGCAAATATTACTGAATTCCAGAAGTTCATGTTCTTATTGATACGCTCTCTGGCAAATTACGATCTCACGCGTCTATTTCTTTGGCTAATGAAAGGCTTATTTCTAGCAGTTCGACCATGTAAATTATTATTTCGCAAGGTCCGTCGAACTGTTTTGGGGTTACACCTTTTTCCAAACTGTCTTTCCACCTCGGCGCACAACTTTGGCGCACTTTTTTTTTTGGATTAATTGATACCTCTCTTAAAATCCATCTTTCTTCACGTTCATTGAAGATCTTATTTGGAGCCAACCTTGACTTATTCTCGACTCTATTTTCATTCCGGTAACGTTCAATAATATGCTGAACAGTTGACGGACATTTATTTACCATTTTGGGTATGTCTCTTTGGCTGTATCCATTCCTGTAATGAGTAATAATTAAATTTCTCTCAGAAATTGTACTTCGACGACCCATTCTTAAACAATTTCGTTTTATTGAATGAAAAAATGTCAAACTAAACAAAAAACAATTGCACTAAGAAATCAAAGCAACGCCGCCTTCGTAAATTTCAAAATGCGTTAAGTTTTGACCCCTGTTGTTATTTTGCATCATTTAAGCTGTGACGTTAAATTTGCATATGATCTGATTAATTATTTATTGCTAATTAAGTAAGGCATATTTAAGACAAAAAGTAATTCATACTTTTTTAGAAGACTCTGTACTAATTTAATTTCAATAAGTTGTTTTTTCCAAATAAATAAAGAGGCACTGAGACCAGTTAGTCTTTTCTTATAGCAACTGCATCATTTAAGCTGTGAGTCACTGTATATCACAAAAACAGGAAAGAAATTGTTGATTAAAAATTAAACATGTTTAAACAGTAAAACGCGAATTTGTAGTCAAAATTCTTTTGTTAACATTTTACATTTAATGTAGTCAACATATATAATAACATTGGTAACAACGTAAATATTGATTTCGTTGTGTGTGTTGCCTACAACGAGTTCCTAAACTTAACATGTTCTTTTAGAGATGGCGCCATCAGCATATAATTTCTTGCTTGTCGACATATTTGATGATATTTCGAACCTATTTTAATTCACCACCAGCTCATCTTCTCTCTCGACCTCGGTTCGTGAAGTTAAACAAACGTAAAGCGACCTGCGTCGTCGAGTTAAACGTAAAGCGAAGCCCGGTGTAAAGACCGGGCCCCCTAGTGAGTTAACAGTGCGTTCTAAAGGAATTAAAAACCCCTAAAAGGATTCAGTGCTTCTGAAAAACAATTAAGACTTTAGGGTTTTTCCCAAACAAACACGCCACCATGGATTCAGTGATTAACGAATTAAGAGGACACATCCAATTCCTCAAAGAAGACTTCAACAAAAAAGACCAAGAAGCGGCCATAAGAGAGGCAAACAACCAAGAAACAATAAAGTTATTAAGAGAAGAAATAACAAAAAAGGATGCCACAGTCGACAAGCTACTGACAGAGATCAGTGACTTGAAGAGTCGGCTTCTAAGATTCATAAACAGACTAGACTCTGACTCCGAAAAAGGAAAATTCATCAGAAAATGAAAATACTATGGAAGAAGCCACCACCGACAACGACACCATCCCTGACTCGGACAGTCAAATGGATACCCAAACTGAATTCCAGCTTCCCAAAAACAGAAGGGAAAAGAGAAGAAAGATTTTCAACAATTCTTCAGACGAGGAGTCCATCTCCAAAAAATCAAACCTCAGTCAGGACAAACAACAACCAGAGGGTAAGAAAAGTGTTCGTTCCGATTTTCCACCCTAACCCCCCCTAAAAGAACCCCCCCCTAACAAAGTCAACCCAACCCCAAGCCCAGTTGCCACTCCTCCGGCAACTCAAACGCCCGCAGCGACTCCAGCTGCTACCCCTGCCACCCCTGAACAACCAACCACACGCGCTTCACGAATCCCGTCAATTGTCATCCGTGACAAAAAGCGTTACAACGCCCTAACCTCAGCGTTCAACGAACGCAAGTACAACTACGGACGCGGTGTCACCGTGCCCGAAGGTGTACGTATCCACCCTCCAACAATCGACGATTTCCGCCACATCACCCGGTTCCTGGATAACAAAAAGGAACCATACCACACATATTCTCTGGAAGAAGAGAAAGTAAACCGCATTCTAATCCGTGGCATCAACGAAGGTGCCACTATCGAAGAAGTCACCAGTGACCTAAATCGTTTAGGTCACTATCCTAAAAAAGTCATACGCTGGTACCATAAATCCGGCGATCCAATGGCCATTGTCCTAGTCCTCATGCCCAAAGAGGACAAAAACATCTTCGCCCTCAACTATCTCTGTAACGTCAGAGTTAAAGTAGAGACCCAAAGAAATCAAGGTAGGAGCACGCAGTGCTTTAACTGCCAACTCCACGGGCACTCCGCCCTCAGATGCAGAGCCCCCCCAAAATGCGTTAAATGTGGTCAAGGTCACCTTTCTTCCACATGCATCAAAAGCTGAGACGATCCAGCCACTTGCGCCAACTGCGGGGGTCCTCACCCCTCATCTTATGGAGGATGCCCCAAGCATCCAAAACACCAAAAAGCCACTTCCTCCTCTAAAAACCAGTTCACCTGGGGCAAACAGGATAACTCCAAACTTGCCTCCTCCAACTCGCAAGAACCCATCGTAACCCAACAGGTTACCACCTTCAATGCTGCACTCCAGCAACTTTTCAAACAATTGGCTCAGATCCAAAGCCAATACCCAGCCGTCCTGAACCTTGTTAATCTCCCTAACCCTTAAATGGCTCAACGCCCAAATAAAATCAGCCCTCGATCTCTACAGGTCCTAACTTGGAATGCAAATGGCATCGCCACCAAAAAACACGAGCTCCAACACTTCCTACAGGAGCATAACATCGACATAGCCCTAATTCACCGTTTCAAAATTCCCAATTACATTATCTACAGGGATGACAGAATCAGGGCTCCCCTAGGGGGGACCATGATTCTAGTCAAACAATCCATAAATCATTATCAACCACCACCTCTCAGGTTAATCCAAACCGAAGCCACCACTATAGCCGTTTCCATGGCTAATAATAGTTTCATCCAGTTTTCATCCGTCTATCAACAAGGCGGGCACAATCACCCGATTGACCCTGTAGACTACAGAACCCTTTTCGGCCCGAATAACCAAAAGTCGATCCTGGGTGGCGATTTCAACGCCAAAAAACGTTCACTGGGGAAACCTAGCCACGAACGGAAATGGCCGCGATATCGCAGTCATCCAGAATCAACTACTCTTTAACATTATCACTCCAGACGAGCCAACCTACATAGGCCATGGAAGGCCTGACTTTCTTGACATCTTCCTGGTCAGGAACGTCGACCTCCACCATAACATTTCCGTCCTTCATGAGCTCTCCTCAGACCACTTACCAGTTATTCTTACGCTGGGCGACCCGGCCAACCGGATTAACGATACTGTCATCTCCAGCACCACAGACTGGGAGCACTTCCAACGGCTCCTAGCTGACACCGCCCCAATTCCCGCTATCACCACCACAAGGGACCTGGACAACGCTGTCTACAAATTGACAGCCGACATCCAGACTGCCCTAGCCCAGGCCACTGTTACCAGGGTCGAACCCGCAAGACTCATTGGAAACCTTCCCCCCCATATCAAAGAGCAGATCCGGGAAAAAAAACCGCCTGCTCAGGAGAGCCATTCGTATTGGCGACCCCAATCTCAAAAGGCTCGCAAACCGCGCCACTGCCCAAGTTAGACAAACCCTGTTTGAGTATCACAACAGCAGGTGGAACTCCAAGCTAGAAACTCTCAGCACCCAAGACAACTCTCTTTGGAAAATGGCCCGTGCTCTTTCCAACGATTCCCCTCCTTCAATACCCACAATCTCTCACGCTGGCACCCCCGCTGTGACCCCCCAAGAAAAAAAACTGATATGTTTGCAGAAATGCTGGAAGATCAGTTTCATCCAAATCCTCATGTCCTCCCAGACCCCGCCCGTGACCAAAGGGTGGCTTCCACTATCCAGATTTTCAAGCAGGTCCCACCTCCACCCAATTTAGACTTCACCACCCCTTCCGCCACCCAAACTATCATCAACTCATACTCGATTCGAAAAGCCCCAGGGCACGACAAGATCACCGTCAAAGCCCTGAAAAAACTTCCCAAAAAACAAATCACAGAAACCACAAACATAATCAATGGAATTCTGAGACTCAACTACTTCCCAGTCTTCTGGAAGAAAGCTGAGATCATTCTAATCAGAAAACCTGGTACCCCTTCCAACGAAGCAAAAAAACTATCGACCAATCAGTCTACTTCCCTGTTTAGGCAAAGTGGCTGAGAAAGTCATCCTGGAAATCCTCCAAGCCAAAACATCAGAACTTGGAATCATCCCAAACGAACAGTTTGGTTTTCGCCCCTCCCATGGCACCATTCACCATACAACCGCGCTTTCCCAAAATATCATCGACAGCTTCAATCGCAACTACAAGGTTGGAGCTGTCTTCCTCGACATTTCTAAAGCCTTCGACCGAGTCTGGCACGAAGGACTCATTCTCAAGTTCATCCGCTACAACTACCCGTAAACCTCACACGACTGGCCCTGTCCTTCCTTTCTGACCGCACATTTCAGGTTAGAGTCGAACAGTCCATCTCTGAAGTAAAGCCCATACGAGCCGGAGTCCCTCAAGGCTCCGTTCTCTCCCCCCATTTATTTAATATATTCACCGCCGATATACCCAAAACTGATCACACCTATATTTCATGTACGCCGATGACACCGCCATCACAGCCACGACCAAATCTTCAAGGATCGTCACCGGCCGCCTCCAACGCCACCTCAACAGCCTAGTCCCCTGGTTCGAACACTGGAGAATCCGGCTCAACCCAGAGAAAACCCAAGCCATCATGTTCGCCAAGGCCCGCCTGCCGCCACCAGAGAGCCTCACACTTCAAGGAACCCGTCTCCGATGGTCGAACAGCATAAAGTACCTGGGACTCCAATACGACAAGCGGCTAGTATGGAAGGACCCGGTCACTACCGCCGCCACGAAAGCAAACCAACTCCTCGGCAAGCTGTACCCCCTCCTCAAATCCAGGAAAATGTCGACTCGAAACAAGTTGACGATCTACAAAATGATAATCCGAGCAGGAATGACCTACTCCTGCCCCGCATGGTGCCAGATGTCACGTACCCACCGCACCACCCTCCAGACCATCCAGAACAGAGCCCTCCGCATCATCACCGACGCCCCATGGTTTGTCAGAAACACCCAACTCCATGGGGACCTCCAAATGCCTACTATCCGGGAATTCATCAGCAGCTCCCAGCAGAGATTCCTGGATAAAGCCACCCACCATGTCAACCCCATAATCAGGAACACATACCGCCCCCCTCCACGCCATGCCCGCCGCCGCCTACCAAGGCCCAGCGACCCGATGCCACAGGATTAGCTTAAGTTAATATTAAGTACATGTTAATGAAATATCTTAAGTTGAAATATCTTAAGCTCTTAGTCTTAGCTATATTCATGAAATATTTTAAGTTGAAGTATCTTAAGTTTGTCCACACCTAGGTTAGGTAGTTAGGTCCATACAATGAAATATCTTAAGCTCCCAAATGTTTATTAGATTAGCCTATCAATGTACATTAGTTATAGTCTTGTTACTAACTAGATTGTCAATAAATGAAATGTGAAAAAATGGATACGCCCCGCATGCGGGGCCAGTATATTAAACTGATTTTTGGGAACTGATGGTGGTTAGGGGCTTGCTCCACCCCTATCACGGGTTGGCCGGTATTGCAGTACCCCCGGGATCCGGCCCATTTTAGAGATAGGGTGGTGGGATCGCGATTTTTGACAATTTTTAACTGTCATTTGATACCCCATTCGATAATCTTGAAAAAAAAAATCTTCAGCGATTTCAGCCCCCCACCACGAACCCCTTAAGTGAAAATTTAACTTTCATAACTACATGGCTTCGATTGGGCCATCAATTCCTATATTTGTGAAAATTTTCAATTTTCTGTGTCAAATACTTTCGAAGAAAATCGGATGTGACACACAGACAGACGGACGGATGGACACCGAATCGATCCCAAAAGTGTTCCTTACAGAACACTAAAAATGAACTACAACTAGTAAAAGGATTATGTATATTTTGTTTTATCATAAAAACCCTGCAGCTAGGGCAGCCCCCCATATTAAAATCACCTTGATTATTTTCTAATATTTTACCATGTTTTCTAATGTAAAAGCAGTTATTTCAGCCTAATAAAAGCAATAAGCTTTTGCCATTCTGTGATTCTCAAAGTTTACCTAACCATTTGATTAAAAAACGTACTATATATATTAACTAAAGTATAAAATTGTCAGAAAATAAAGTAGTTTTAAGACAAATCAAATGTAAATCTGTTTGTAAAAGGACAAAGAGAGATGCTGGCTAATTGGTAGACACCAATGCCATGAAAACACATACACACACACACACAACTAAAGTATACATGTTAAAAATTGACGTGGGTTGGCGTCTTCGGAGAATTTGAATTTGCCAAGCTCTCCAAGAATCGAAAAAAGTTTGGGAACCACTGAAATTAATATAATGAAGATTTGTGGTAGCAAACAATACAGGGTTTTGTTAAATTAGTTGTTAAAACTTTTCCTGCAATGAATAATTACCATAACAGAAAATAACTTACCGTAACTTATTAACTAAAATGTTTTGTCTATTCGAATCAAAAATAAACACAAAAATGCCATAATCTACTTTTTGTAACAAAAATAAATTACAACTATATCGGAAATTATTCTTAATACCAAAGCAAAAATTGTTACACTTCTCAATTTTAGAGAGAAATTCCTGAATTTAGTAGTATTTTCATGGGAAATAAAGTTATAAACGGACAGGAACATGTAATGTTACGAGGGAACATATTATATAAATATATGTCCATTGTTTGTTGAAAGATGGCGCTACTTATTTCTATTTCCTATGTTTAAACTATATCTTCCCATTAAATCATCAAAATTGACAGGTTGTCGTTACCCTGGACTCTCTTCAAAGCGAATAAATCTTTCGCCTTTTACTAAAGATTTCCGTGGAGAGGGTCAACATAAATGGGTTTAAATGAAATTTTTTCAAGCCTGGTATCCTTACTAGGCTATTAAAATACTTAAAAACAATAAATTGTATTTTGTATAACCACCGTCAATTAAGTTAGGGCTCGCGTATTTATGTTCCAGCTATCAAACGTAGGAATGCAAACATCGTAAAGTAAAACATCGATGTACCGACTTATAGATGTTTTTAAAAAAAGATCGATGTCAAAAAACATCTCGAAAACATGGATGTATCGAAACATCGATGTTTTTTTTCATTTTTTGATTGTGAGCGTAAAAGCGTAGTATGTACTAATGGACTGGCATTAAAAGTTTAGTGGGTTTAAGGCGCTCTGACTGATGAAAAAATATGTAATTAGAAAAAACGAAATTTTGCACTTACGTCCGAGTACATGCTGTTTGTTATTAAACTAATTTTTTTTTAATTTACTATAATCCGGGACAGCGCGAACGCAGTCCCGACTACCAAAAATTACGCGCCCGAGTTATCCGCATTAGGGATAATCACAGGGGTCAGCCCAATCGAAGTGCAATGAGAGGGCCTCACCCTGGGGAAACCGCCTTCTTGATCACGGTAATCCCTACGCCAGGTAAGTATGCTTTAGCGACGTTTTTGTCACTATAAGAATTCCTAATATTGACAACAGCCGGTCACATAATAAATTAAACTTATTCAAAGGTTTT
The DNA here is from genome assembly GCA_019049505.1 of Pachyrhynchus sulphureomaculatus. Lineage (NCBI taxonomy): Eukaryota > Metazoa > Arthropoda > Insecta > Coleoptera > Curculionidae > Pachyrhynchus > Pachyrhynchus sulphureomaculatus. The sequence goes on along the minus strand of CM032451.1, from coordinate 52,782,953 downwards.
GCTGAAAGTTAATGTGTTTATTTAACGTATATCGCCCACTGTCGTAAAACTGATGAAGTAGACAAATTTCATCACGCGGTGTCAAGTACATGAAAAAACAACGTTGCCAAATTAGTAAAAGAGAATCGATTTGAAATATTGTAATAATTAATTAACAGACGCTTTTTTTCCTTTAAATAATACCTAGAATTATTTTATAAAGGCAATATTGTTTTCTGAATAGTAATTTAGTAAATTTAATGCCATGTAAATCAATTGTTTAATATATCTAAGTTAGATTAACCTAATGGTTGCCTTATCTACGGAATTAAAAATCAGTAAATCTCGCAACATTATTTTGAACTCATAAGTTTAACTACAGGTACACGTGCGACAGCATTATCACGGATGAAATAAATCCCAAATATCCATTAACAAAAATTGGATTATTTGTAAATGATGTGCTCATTTATGCACATTCATATTATGCTAATGTGGCAAGAGCGCACATCTGCAATCACTTCAATAGCATTCTCCCTTGGCTGGAACAATGGAAAATTAAGTTAAGCGTACTTAAGAGCAAAGGCATATTTATTACTAAAAAAAAATTCACTAACAATAAAATTAACATACCACATACCGATTAAAATAAATGACTCTAAGATACCATTCAGGAATAAACCGAAATATTTGTGTGTCATTATAGATTCACGTCTGAGATCTCACTTCCATGTTTTGCACGTGCTCCAAAAAGCATTTGTCGCGATGCAGAACCTATATGCATTATTGGCACCAGGCCACACATAAAGCCAAGAAACAAATTGATATTCTATAAACAGATCAACAAACCTCTACTTATGTATGCCGCACCAGTCTGGTACGGCATATCAGACACACAAACTTAATTTTCTATTGTTCCAGCTATGGAGGAATGCTACTGAGGTGATTACAGGTGTGCGCTCTAGCCACATTAGCATAATATGAATGTGCATAGATGAGCACATCATTTACAAATAATCCAATTTTTGTTGATGGATATTTGGGGATTAATTTCATCCATGATTGGGCTCTCGCATGTGTAGCTATAGTGAGATTGAGGAGTTCAAATTAATGTTGCAAGAATTACTGATTTTTAATTCCGTAGATAAGGGAACCATTATATTTTAACTTAATCTAACTTAGATATACCATATTAAGCAATTGATTTAAATGACATTAAATTTACTAAATTACTATTCAGCAAACAATATTTCCTTTATAAAATAACTACGTACTATTTAAAAGAAAAAAAAAGCGTCTACTAATTAATTGTTACAATACTTCAAATTGATTCTCTTTTACTAATCAGGCAACGCTGTTTTTTCATGTACTTGACACCTCTTAAGCGTTTGGTGGAGTTTGACTAGTTCATCAGTTTTACGGCAGTTGGCGTTATACGTTAAATAAGCAAATTAACTTTCAGCAATAGCTTTGAATAAGTTGGATTTATTGTGTAACCGGTTAATGTCAATATAAGGAACTCAGATAAGTCACAGAAACGTGAGTTAAGCATTAAAGAGAAAAGTAAATAAAAATATAAATTTCACCATATTTACCTGGCGTAGGGGTTACCGTGGTTAAGAAGGCGGTTCTCCCCCAGGGTGAGGCCCTCTCATGACACTACGACTGGGCTAACCCCTGCGATTATCTCTAATGCGGATAACTCGGGCGCGTAATTTTTGGTAGACGGGATTGCGTTTCCCGGATTAGAATAAAAAAAAACGCGCTGTCCCGGATTAGAATAACAGCACATACCTGACGTAAGTGTGAAATTTCATTTTTTCTAACTATATATTTTTTCAACAGTTACAGAGTACCTTAAACCCACAAACTTTTAATACCAGTCCTTTTCCTTAAGAAAACTGAAATTCAAACTTAAAAAGACGGCTTAAAATACAGACATTTATTTTTTTTGTCATTGAATTATATGATTTAGACACAAAGTACGACAATAATATTTTGATTTTAATGTGTAAATCAAAACTCGTTTGTGAGGGTATATTACGGAAAATCATCCAGCTAAAAATTAGTTTATATATTTCCGGTTCCACTGTGTTGAACATCCCTTAAAGGATATCCTAGCTACACTTACGAAACGAGAAGAGGTTTCAACAATATAACAAACTAAATGACAAAGGTAAAACCAGCTAAAAAATGTCCACCGGGATTTATGGTAAACAAAACAAATGACTGATTACAATTCTAATTTGTTTAAACAATGAAGGTTCAAAGGAATCTAGTTATGAGAAACTGATAGATTAGGCACTTTTAATTAAATATCAACATAAGATATAAAATTAAATAGAGTAATGGATTTAATGCCGATTCTCAACAGTTGATTTAAAAACTTATCGCGTTTTCTCAGAGAAGGCGCTGCCTGCCTCTCGCTTTGAAACCATAAAAGCCTTTTAAGTCGTGAAGTTTACAGTTGTTTAGTATCGCTTCTCGGCCTTTTGGCTAAGATCAAAGTGTAGTATCTGTTCTTATCAGCTTAATATCTGATACGCCCCGCATGCGGGGCCAGTATATTAAACTGATTTTTGGGAACTGATGGAGGTTAGGGGCTTGCTCCACCTCTGTCACGGGTTGGCCCGGTATTGCAGTATCTCCGGGATCGGCCTATTTTATACAATTTAAATAAAGATCTATCTAGAACTTCAGCGGGTTTTTAATTAAGTGTTGGTTAATCAGTAATCCGTACGATGTTGCTTTTGAAATAAAAAAAAATGGTGCAAATGTATAAAATGAGATCAGTGACTTCACAAATAAATTTTCAACAAAGTTTATTTCCAATCTTCCTTCTTATACCAGATAAATTATCAAAGGTAATGCAATCGTACTACTTTTCATTCAATCTACCTACATCGTAAGAATATTTCAAAATTTTTTCGAAATTTTCAGATTAAAATACTCTTAGAGATAGGGTTGGGACCGCGATTTTTGACAATTTTTAACTTTCATTTCATACCCCACTCGATCACCTTGGAAAAAATCTTTACTTCCGATTTCAACACCCTACAATGATCCCGATAAGTGAAAATTTAACTTTCAAAACGACACGGCACCTATTGGGCCACCGATTTCTATATTTGTGATAATTTCCAACTTTCTATGTCAAATAGTTTCAGAGAAAATCGGATGTGACACACAGGCAGACGGACGGGCGGACACCGAATCGATCCCATAAGTGTTCCGTACAGAACACTAAAAATGAGCTACATGTAGTAAAAGGATTATGTATATTTTGTTTTATCGCCTTGATTATTTTCTAATATTTTACCATGTTTTCTAATGTAAAAGCAGTTAATCAGCCTAAAAAGAGCAATAAGCTTTTGCCATTCTGTGTTTCTCAAAGTTTACCTAACCATTTAATTAAAAAATATACTATATATATTAACTATTCCATAAAGTGTATATGTTAAAAATGGACGTGGGTTGGCGTCTTCAGAGAATCTGGATTTAGCAAGCTCTCCGAGAAAGAAAAAAGTTTGCGAACCACTGAGATTAATATAATGAAGTGTGGTAGCAAATAATACAGCGTTTTGTTAAATTAGTTGTTAAAACTTTTCCTGCAATGGATAATTACCATAACGGAAAATAAGTTACCGAAACTTATTAACTAAAATGTTTTGTCTATTCGAATAAAAAAAAAAACAAAAATTTTGTTACCTGCCATAATTTACTTTTTGTTACAAAAATAAATTACTATATCGGAAATTATTCCTAATACTAACGTAAAATTTGTTATAACGCTTTCCAATTTTAGAGAGAAATACCTGATTCTAGTAGAATTTTCATAGGAAATAAACGAACAGGAACATGTAATGTTACAAGGGAACATATTACCATATAAAAATATATATTTCATTGTTTGTTGAAAGATGGCGCTACTTATTTCTATTTACTATGCTTAAACTATATCTTCCCATTAAATTATGAGAATTGACAGATCACGACTCTTTTTGGACATGTTCTTAGTCAAAAATCTGAACCTCCGCCATAATATCACAGTGTTTCATGAATTATCTTCTGATCATCTCCCAATTATCCTCACTCTTGGAAATCCGGCCGATAGGATTCCCGATAATGTCACACGGAATTTCACTGATTGGAATCGTTTCCGACAGCATCTCCAAAGTACCGGTCCAATTCCAAGAATCAATACTTCTCAGGAACTCGATGAGGCGGTTAATAAGTTAACCGTGGATATTCAGCAGGCAATTTCTCATGCCACCTTTTCTCGTACCTTCCCAGCTCAGATGGCGGGTAAACTTCCTGCCCACATCAAAGAACTTATCCGAGAGAAAAATCGCATCCGGCGAAGAGCTATAAGCACTGGCGATCCTAATATCAAACACACATTGAATTGGTCAGAGCGGCCCGCTATCAATTTCATAATTATAGATGGGGATTCCAAACTTGAAAGTCTAAATCCTGATATCTCGTCAGTTTGGAGAATGGCGAGAGCCATTTCAAATGATGGTCCTAGCAAAATTCCCTCACTTCGTCACGTAAATGGTATTGCTTCGTCTCCTGAGGAGAAGGCGGGTTTATTCGCAGCGAGTGTTCGAAGGATGTGGCCCGTGCCGCTTAATTCCTTCCAGAGCGGTGCATGTTAGAAGTACACGTCACGCTAATACTTCACATCCGTATGAGGTTCAGCTTGTTACTCCCCGTACAACGCTTTTCAAGCAGTCATTTTATATGGAGAACATCATCCCTTTGGAATAATTTGCCCATGACTGTGTTTCCCACCGAGTACAATTTACAGCGATTTAAGAACAACGTGAATCGCTTTCTCCGCACACGTGTCGCTCCTGTAGCGCTTTAGGGACTTCCCTGTAGCACGTGTGCTAGACCCATAAAAAAAAAGCTCTTAGTCTCGGTTAAATTGACAACTTTCCACGAAAAGCTCCACCATATTGTCAAGTAAAACCGTTTTTTTATACCAGATGAATAACGTAATGCTCGAGGATAGGTTTCAACCAAACCCGCAAATTCATCCAAGGTTCGGCAGGGATGCGGTGGTGGCTGAAACCATTCGTATCTTTAATCAAGTTCCACTTCCTCCGGTGCGGACTTTCACGACTCCGCAAAATGTCAAGTCAATCATCCAGTCTCGTCCAGTTAGAAAAGCCCTAGGTCATGACAAAATTTCTGTCAGATCCCTGAAAGAGTTGCCCTCTAAACAAATTTCTGAGATTACTAATATCATTAATGGTATTTTTCGTTTAAGTTACTTCCCTGTTTCCTGGAAGAAAGCCGAAATTGTAATGATTCGGAAGCCTGGCTCTCCTTCCCACGAGGCTGACAGCTACCGTCCCATTAGCCTAATTTCAACGTTAGGCAAGGTGGCGGAGAAAGTTGTCCTTGAGGAAATCAGAGACAAAAGCACCGAACTCAACGTCATCCCTGATGAAGAATTCGGCTTTCAACCTAAACATGGTACGATTCATCACACTGCTAAATTGGCCCAGTTTATTTCTAGTAACTTCAATCGCGGCTTCCGAGTTGGTGCTGTATTCCTTGATATTTCCAAGGCATTCGATAAGGTCTGGCATGAAGGTTTAACTCTTAAGCTTATCCGCTTCGGCTATCCTCCTCATCTTATCACGTTGGTTCAATCCTTCCTGTCTGATAGGCCTTTCCAAGTCCGTGTTGAACAGTCCCTGTCTGAGGTCAAGAGGAAGTTCTGCTCTGCCTCCACATCTTTTCAATGTTTTCTCTTCTGATATCCCCAGGGATCGTTTTACTAATCTTCAATTGTATGCTGATGACACAGCAATCACTGCCTCTGCTGCGAGGATTGATTTTGTCATCGCCCGACCTCAACGTCATCTTGGGCGTCTCTCGGATTGGTTTGATCGATGGAGGATTAAGGTCAATCCAGCCAAAACCCAGGCCATAATCTTTGAAAAAGGCACTCGTACAGCTCCTCCTCTTCTATCCTGAATGGAACTAGGCTCAGGTGGGTCAATAACATCAAATACCTGGGCCTTCTATACGACAAACGGCTCGTATGGAAGGACCAAGTCCCAATGGTGGTGCGTAAGGCAAATCAGCTTCTTGGGAACCTGTATCCGCTCCTGAACGGTCATAGTAAATTATCAACTAACAAGTTGTTAATTTACAAAATGATAATCAGGGCCGGACTTACGTACGCCTGCCAGGCCTGGTGTCAGATGTCTAGAACCCACCGGGCCAAGCTCCAGGCTGTTCAAAATAAAGCTCTTCGTATTATTGCGGGTGCTTCCTGGTTCGTCCGCAACAATCAGTTGCACAGGGAGTTTGACATGCGACGATTAAAGATTTCACTCGTGATTCCCAGCTTCGCTTCCTTGAGAGAGCAGTAGCCCATCCTAACCCGGAGATTGCAAACATTTTCAGAGGCAATGTGAATGTCGCGGTTAGACATTTACGACCAACAGACATTTTACCACCAGACTGACATTAGACAAACTGACTAACCTTGACTTTATCTTAAGGCCGTAGGTTAGTTGAGCCACTCCTTCTGAAAAGTGTAACAATTCACACCACTCATAAATGTAACTCAACACCCCCAGCACTGGGGAAATAGTTTTAGGTTAGATTTAAGGTAGGTTAAGTTAGGTTAGATCTAGTCATCTAAAATTAACCATAGAGTTAAACTTCACAAAACAATCTAAACATATAACACGTTTAGACATGTAGAAGGAGTAAAGGGTCTTACCCGGCTCACAAGGAGTTTTAGTGGGTATGCCAACCCTTCAGGTTGGAGAGCCCCACGTAACTGGAGCACTCTGGGGCACCCTTATGATGACGCAGGCTGCTCCAGAATCCATAAGGGCGGATTTGTTCTTGACAAAAAAAAAAAAAAAAGGTTTCGCTATAGCTTCTCGGCCTTTTGGCTAAGATCAAAGTGTAGTATCTGTTCTTATCAGCTTAATATCTGATACGCCCCGCATACGGGGCCAGTATATTAAACTGATTTTTGGGAACTGATGGAGGTTAGGGGCTTGCTCCACCTCTATCACGGGTTGGCCCGGTATTGCAGTACCTCCGGGATCGGCCCATTTTAAACAATTAAACATAGTACTCAGTATATATCACCACTACACCAAACACTTTATTTTTGCACTCGACGCGCGTTTCGCTAACCATGTTAGCTTCATCAGGAGCGATGATTGACTCATCATTGACAGTCAATCATCGCTCTGATGAAGCTAACATGGTTAGCGAAACGCGCGTCGAGTGCAAAATAAAGTGTTTGGTGTAGTGGTGATATATACTGAGTAGTATCATTGTGCCAAAGATTCCACACTCCCAACTTAATTAAACATAGCTTGAAGTATAGTGCCGAGCCACCCAGGCATTATAAGGTGTATTTTTTTCTTCTGATGTTGCAAATACGCATATGTATGTTTTAATATTCTTCTTTGAAAGTAATATATAATGCTTTGTATGTTTGGTTGTCAACGTTAACCCTTGGCCGATTATTATGCCATCTGTAGATTAGATACATTAGAACACGAATTTTGTCATAAAGCATATTGACATATAAGAGTTTTCTCACAAAACATACTATACAGCACTCCTTTATACATAGGAGGGCTATGTACTTATATTTAAATGTTGTGTGACAAAATTCTTACTTGAATATACAGAGATAGAAGATTTACAACTAAACTACCGTAAAAATGTCATGTATTTTCTTATGGGCCTCAAATCTGCATTTTTTGTGCTATTTTTGGACCCACTCCGGTGTATGTGCGCATGCGCGGGGTGTGACATTATTACTAAACTCTATGTGAAGATGTAGTTTTTTCGGCTGTCTAGGTTATTGTTAGTGTATAATGGACGTTTCAAGACAGTGTCGCCAACTCTATGTGAAATAATATTTTTTCGACTACAGATGATTATCGTCGTCGAGATGTGTGTGTGTGTGTGTGATGTTGTTTGTAGGTCAAACTGGTGTGAATATTTGGTTGACCAAAAGGTCCTTATTATGGTGATGAGGGGTGTTCTAGACTCGGTTAAAAAGATTTTATTATGACGTATTATTAGAATTGTCTTTCTTGGACCGCCTGGATTTTGACTCGATGAGTTACAGACATCTGGCATTGTTAACATGGAAAGAGGGTGAGAGTATTATGAGAATCTTTGTTGGTGCTGGGTTGGGCTATCGGATACTTAATATAAAATACATTTTATTGTAAAATATATATTGGGTGAAAGAGATGAGGTAGGGGGGGTTAGAAATGTGATTGCGTATACATCGTAATATACTTCTATTTCAGTGTTCCTGTTTTCCGTAATTTTTAATTTTAGCAGATATAATACAGCGACTGTCGCAAAAAGTTCCCGGACTGATTTATTCGCCGACCTTTAACCAGTGCTAACAGTAAAAGGTTGACCTCACACACCCTTAAACACAACACATTTGCATTCAACCAGCCAGATGTCATCAGTGCTGAGTAGTAGATGTGTGAACTGTAAGTGTCGTAGTCGTCACAGAAGTATGACGAAAGAAGCGAAATAAAAAATAGAAAATATCAAAAACAAGCATATTTGAAACAGAAACTAACTTTTTTCCTGTTTTATTATGTATATAAATCTAACTGGGTGTAGTACTGGTTGATCCTACTACAAAATATAGAAACTTTGTTTCAGTTTTTGGAAATGGGCCGATCCCGGAGGTACTGCAATACCGGGCCAACCCGTGACAGAGGTGGAGCAAGCCCCTAACCTCCATCAGTTCCCAAAAATCAGTTTAATATACTGGCCCCGCATGCGGGGCGTATCAGATATTAAGCTGATAAGAACAGATACTACACTTTGATCTTAGCCAAAAGGCCGAGAAGCGATAACGAAAACTTGTAAACTTCACAACCTGAAGAACTTTTATGGTTTCGAAGCGAAATCGATCTACCGGCAGCGCCATCTCTGAAAAAAACACAACAAATTTAATAACCAACGGTTGGCAATTCCGCACTAAATCTATATATTAATTAAACTGGTAATATGTTATCATATGAACAAGTAAAAAATACGTTTGTTTGATATTCAAAATGCTTAAAAAATACACATAACATAAATTAGCTTTTTAGTGTTCCGTACGGAACACTTAAGAGTTTACTTCTGTCCGTCATCCGATTTTCTCCGGAATTATTTGACATAGAAAGTTGAAATTTGGCGCAAACATAGGAATTGATGTCTCAATCAAAGCACTGTAATTTTGAAAGTTCAATTTCGACTTAAGGGGTTAGTTTTGGGGGGTGAAATCGGAAGTGAAAAGAAAATTTTTTTACCAGGTCGAGTAGTGTGTGAAATGAAAGGTTGTGAAAACACTAGTACAAAAATATATATTATGTAATATTTACACACAATTTTCACTGCATTGTTTTTAGTGGCTAAAAATCTCTGTTCACCTACCCTATCTCGAACAGTACTGTTCAAAAAATTTTGAAACAATTTTGGAATACTCTTTAAGTGCAGATTGAGCGAAAATTATCATGAGTGCATTACGTCTGATAATTTATCTGGTATAAAACACACTATATGGCTTGGCAATATGGTGGAAGATATTTTAAATACACTTTTCAGTACATTACTAAATATTTGTTTTACACTTTTACTACTAGATTCTAGACTGAACTAGATTGATTTAATGTCTGTTAGGTCGCTAAGATGCTATAACTTCTTCTTCTTGAAGTACCATATCCAATACGGACATAGACGACCCTCTCGCCTTTGCCTGTGGTTGGTGCCTTTTTAAGTGTTCTACAGATAAAGGGGACCTACAGTTTAATACCGGTTCCGAGCGGCCAAAATGAAAGCATTTTACTAGGTATGAATGCTAGAACTATTATATATTATTTACTAAGAAAAAACGTGAAAATACATATTGGATAGTAAATGTCAGATTAGCTTAGGTAAGGATTTTATTTCATTGTAAAAGCAATCACGGTACGGAATACTAACTGCGCAAGTCCAACTTGCGCTTTACTGGTTTTCCAGTTGAAATTTTAATGTTTAAGCCAAATGATACTTTTATAAGCCGTTGCGGCCATTGATTTTGTTATTATGCATAAAATCTATAGTAGAAAACCGATTTTTACACAAAGATCTGGTTAACCAATATAAAATTAAAATAAATTAATATTTTTTTAAAGTTTAGAAAGATTTAATATTTTAACCAGTGGTGATATCTTCTTTTTTTTATTAGGACGATGTAGAAACTGATTTCGAGATTCAAGCCATGATCAGAATTTTTTCAAGTGGGTACTAACACCAAGACCGATAAACTTCCACAAAAAAACTTGACATAATTATGATAGAAGGCATTGATATTTTCATACATAAATGTTGGGTTTTTAAGACAAATAAAAATATTTAATTGTTAGTTACTTTTTATTGAGACAGCGCGAACCAGAACAAAAGCTGTTTGCTAGATTGCTAGATTGTTCATTAAATTTCACTAGAAATCCTTCGAAATCTGCTAACTGAAATATTCTGAAATGGTACTGATGGCGCCATCGCTGGAAAAATATGTTAAGATCAAGAACTGGCAGTCGACAATCAACACTAAATGAAAATTTACATTGTTTTATTTCATATCTTATGTTTCGTTAATTAAAAGTTCTTAAATTATTAGTTTCTCATTATAAAATCCCTTTGAACTCTCATTACCTAAACAGATTCTCGTTTTCTTCAGCACAAAATCTGGTAAACATTTTTTAGCTGATTTTACCACCTTTATCATATAATTTGTTATATTGTAGAACACCGTGTCATAAGTATAGCTAAAGCCCCTTTTAGGGGGTGTTCAACACAATGAAACTAAAAATATTTGAGTATTGATTTCCATATTAAAACCAAAAATACTGGTTTCAATGTAAAAGGCGCTCCTTATAATTGATCATGGAATTTAAGTAAAATCAAAACCTCGCATTTATGTGAGACTGTTGTACCTTACATTTAACGACTATTTTTTTTTCATTTACTTGATCCGGGACAGCGCGAACGCAGTCCCGACTATCAAAAATTACGCGCCCGAGTTATCCGCATTAGGGATAATCGCAGGGGTCAGCCCAATCGTAGTGCAATAAAAAGGCCTCACCCTGGGGAAAACCGCCTTCTTGATCACGGTAACCCTACGCCAGGTAAGTATGCTTTGTTGGAGTTGTTATGACTATAAGAATTCCCGATATCGACAACAGCCGGTCACATAATAAATCAAACCAATACAGAGCTACCGCCGGAAGTCGAAAGCCAAGTCTAGTTGCCGTGTGGCTCCCTCTGCCGTAAAGTAATGAACTAGACTCAAGTTTCACCATGTGGTAGCTCTGAGGCAGGACAAAACCTTGTGATCTGTTAATAATTGTTAATACGTAGATTTGATTTTAAGGTTGTAAATTACAAACGAACTTATATATATGACAACTTGTCTTCACTTCAATAAGTAGTCCCCCAGGTAGTGTCTTATTTTAAAATTTATTTATTCAATAAATGTTTATTAGAATGTTTTTTGCATTTAATATAAGAGGTTTATTTGATATTTCTTTTTAAGAGCATAAAATTAACATTCTGTAGCATTTAGGAGAATAAAATAACATTCATTCAAGGAACTTATGAGCAGTGCCACTAGAGGAGCTACTTGCCTTATCTGCCTACCCTCTGAAAACGAATATTTTGGATTTAACCAACAGTCGTTTAAATATTGTTCATTATTTTTTTAGTTCAATAATAATAAATACTTATTCAAATGTATGTTATCAAAAATATTCTAATAAATATTATAATCCTATTTCTCGCTTTAAAGCACATACCACATACATAGCACAGGATGAAATTAAAGACGTTTGGAGAAAATTAAAAAATTATTATATATATATATATATATATATATATATATATATATATATATATATATATATATATATATATATTTTACTCGTGTTTTCACAAGCTTTCACTTGACACCACACTCGATCACCTAGTAAAAAACAATTTTTTTTCACTTCCGATTTCACCCCCCCCAAAACTAATCCCTTAAGTCAAAATTTAACTTTCAAAACTACATGGCTCTGATGAGGCCATCAATTCCTATATTATTACCAATTTCAACTTTCGATGACAAATAGTTTCGGAGAAAATCGGGTGTGACAGACGGACAGACACCGAAGTGATCTTATAAGTGTTCCGTACGGAACACTAAAAATGGCTGTTGTGCGTCTGGAGAATTGTTCTGCAGTTCTGTATTTACGAAAAAAACGACGGCAATATAACCTCTTTTGAATTGACATTTTTTCGTACTGAAAAAAAACATATTTGCTGGTACTGGTTTGACAACCATTTATTGTGCATTAAATTTCCATAATTATATGTCGCATCGAAGAAAAACGGTATATGAAATTCTAAATCTGAAAGTTTCAAGGCGGTAATTTCCCAAAAATTGTAATCAGAATCATCGGTAAAATTACCGAGAACCCGAGCATACTTTTATTTTTCTACATTACATTTGTTTGTTTTTAAATATTATTTCATAATGGAACAAGTATGCGGATGATAACTATTTCATATGGGTATCACAGTGTCATACATTGATTAGGGATTAAATTACTAGTAAAAAACATTTAAAACGAGTCGGTAACATTTGAAACAAACCCACATAGTATTGACATATCATGGTTTACTGATAAGTAAAACGGAAAGTTAAAAAGTTTCTATAACTGTCGAGAAACTTCTTTGTTAAGAAACGAGGGTTTTTGTTTCATTAATTAAGTAGCCTAGTAGGAACTAGGCTTTAAAAAAATTCCTTATAGACCCATTTATGTTGACCCTCTCCACGGAAATCTTTAGTAAAAGGCGAAAGATTTATTCGCTTTGAAGAGAGTCCAGGGTAACGAAAACTTCACAACTTTTACGATTTAATATTAGGATATCGTTAAAGAAAAGTAAAAAAAAACTTGGGGCGCCATCTTTTATCGAATGATCGACATACACATTGCTTTCTCCTATTTAATGTTGAGGTCTGTGAATTATAACTTATGAGTTTGTAGCTGATTTCAATGTTGCCAGATCGCGTTATTTTTCTAGTAAATTACGGGGCCATTGTTGGGAAATGACACATGAAATAACTTTTGTGTCAAAACAGGACTTGGTTATTTACAGAGATATTCATGTAGAAAATTTTAAAATAGCTCTTATGGAATCTAATTAATTGAACAAATTATGTAATAAGTCACAAAAAGTCACAAATGGTTGGCTATAATTGATAGTTGGTTTTATTCAACTAAAATATAGTTTAAATCAGACTATTCTCATTTTGACTCAATGCGTAAAAAATATATAATTAGTTATATTTAAGTAGTTTTTATTCGCAATTTAATAATCAAAAATGCTAAAAGATCTTCATGGCGTCTAAAAAATAATGTTATCATGAGTCATTTTATAATTACTATTCCTCTTTTCCTTATGGAAAATTTATTGCCCTGGCTTGTTATAAATGTTCCCAATTTAAAAAAATATAATTTTTCTTATAATTTACGGCTTATTTTGCAACTTCACAAACGGTCATAGATTTACTGCTTAGTGCGATCCCTCCAAGAGGGCGCGTACAAAAGGAGTAGAGAGCGTAGCCCTAGCTAAAGAATCAACAAAATCAATTTTAATCGATCAGTATCGCCTTATCGTTAAGATCAAAGCAGTACTATATAACGTAGTCCTTATTTTCTATATTCTAAGTCAAGGTCAAATTTTTAGGTTTTCGGATGACCCTGTGAAGCCTATCAAACATCTTTAAATACTGGTATAGATGGAAATTTTATTTTGTCAGTCAATGGCATGTCAAATCCATTATTACATCAAATAACAAGTTCAAAACAGGTTAAATGAAAAAAAAAAAATGTAAGACATTACAAAGAATAGAGAGGATTATGTTGTAAATCGAATACAAAATTATAGCAACAATAGTATTTGGTGAATCTAGAAGTCATTTAATAGTAGTAGTAATCAATTATACGAAATAAACAATTTCTGTAAGTAAAAAACTTCAAAAGTTTTAAGGAACTTGCGTTGAAACGAGAGCTCAGGTAGAATATATTAATTATTACTGATACTTTTTTAAGGCCCAGCTTATTGATTCTTGTGTATTTTTATTCCTATTTTTATATTTTTTTGTCTGACGAAATTTTTCAGTTTAACTCCTAAATTTAAAAACATTTTACGAAAACTGAAAATAAAAGTGTAACGACGGTGTTACCAATAGTAGAAAAAATCTGCAAACAATATAAAAAAGAGACGAACCCTAGACATTCGAGTTGCTCATTTACAAAAAGGATGATCGCAATAACCCTAGTAATGAAAACTAAAAAATAAAATTTGGTTACATTGCATTTTTCAATAAAAATTCTTCAGATATCGTGACGACTACATCTTAACTATATACACTAGGTCGAAGAAAATCCTAGTGTGGATTTACTTAACATTTTTTCCAAAATGTTTAGATTTTTTTTTTATTTTTCCGGACTGAATTAATAAACTCTTTATTTTTAAACTTCGACATTAAAGCCCTAATCCTCTTCAATATACACCCCTTTTCGATCCCTACACCGCTCCATACGAAATTTCCAATGTGGGAAGCAGTGCTGTAGGTCATCTTCTGACAGGTTCGTCAAGACCTCCGTCGCTTTTTTCCTTATTGCATCAACGGACTCAAAACGGGTCCCTTCCAACGCACTCTTCACTTTGGGAAACAAAAAAGTCACATGGAGGAAGGTCAGGCGAGTAGGGTGGATGATACAACACGGGGATTCCATGTTTCATCAAAAGCTCTTTGATTGAAAGAGTATTGTGCGCCGGTGCGTTGTCTTGGTGGAGGATTCAAGACCGTTTCTTCCATATTTCAGATCTTTTCTCACACGTTCTCGAAGGATGGTCAACACCTGTATATAGAAAATTTGATTTACGATTTGACCTTCAGGCACTCAATCGATGTAAACAATGAAACGAATGTCAAAAAATTGAATGAATTTTGATTTGCCCGTCAGCGCTTTCTTTTGTCTCGGTGAGTTTGAGCTTCTCCAGTGCATGGATTGGCGCTTGTTTCCAGGAGCATACGTCAAAAAAACCACGCTTCAACACATGTGGCTACCCTTTGCTTTTGATTTTCGGTACTAACTTTGCCCACACTTTGATCATGTTAAAACCGTCATGTAAAATTTACCGATCTTTTTAAATATTTGTTAACTCACTGAGTCATACCCAGGGGTCGATTTTCTCGAGTGATCTTACAGACTTTTTCACCGTTGTCGTCTGTTTTAGCCATACGTTGGCGCCCAACGCGAGGATAGTCTGTAACATTTTCTCTGCTCTCTTTGAATCGTTTTACCAATTCGAATATATATATATATATATATATATATATATATATATATATATATATATATATATATATAATTTCAGTTTTTCCAACCTTAATTTCTACAGAAGACGGAGGTATTAATTTTAGACTTAAAATTTAAATTTACAATTTCAATAAAATGGGTATATTATTAAGGCTAAATAATTTTAATAATTAATATTTTATTTACTACATCTTCTCGGTTTTTAAATTAATAAGATTGCGGAGAATAAATTGAAGCTTCATTACAATATTATAATAAATCTCAATAAAACTATCTGAAAGCGTATTTGGTGTTTGAACGTTAGTTTATGGCGTGTTAAAAAAAAAGATATTTTAGTATGATTGTTTTTAACCTTCATGTCACCCATCAGAGAATGTTGACTTGGGTGGACAACAGCTTCAGAACCCACATGCGTTGTTTTTATGCTGGTGCCTAGCTTTCCTTATTCAGATATGCACTACCTTCATTTTCTTAACTTTTTTTTACAGGGACTATGGCATCAAATATGTCGGCAAGCTAGAAATTATGTGCTGATGGCGCCATCTCTAAGAGAACATGTTAAGTTTAGGTTGTAGGCAACACACACAACTAAATCAATATTTACGTTGTTACCAATGTTATTATATACGTTGTACATTAAATGTAAAATGTTAACAAAAGAATTTTGACTACAAATTCACGTTTATCTTTTACTGTTTAAACATATTTAATTTTTAATCAACAATTTGTTTCCTGTTTTTGTGATATATGTCGTTCATATATCCTCCTTAAAATCCGGTGTGGATACAGCATAAGGTGTTCATTTAACTCATTTAAAATAAAAATGAACTCTAACTTTTAGTTGGTTGATCTATCATGTATCTTCAGAAATAAATTTTGATAAGCCTAGTGAGATCAAAACATTTTGTGTTAATATAGTATAGTACTAATACAAGCACATAAAACAGTAAGAAAATCTTACATGTGACAAATCAAATCATAATATTCTCATTCATTTTAAGCTTATAAGCCTGACACTATTTAGAAAAACCTTCAAAATCATCCAAAATATAGTATAATTTTCTTAATTATTAAGGTTCTTTAAAGAAACACTTTATAGCATTAGAGATTATTTTCATGGAATAGGCCCCTACATCCTACAAATACAATTTGGAGATGATTGAGGTTAGTGGCGTATATAATTGAGTGCCACAATAAAATTCTATAGTTCTTTCCTAGAAAATATACCAAAGTATTATGGATAGATTATATTTTTAAGTATACCTAATAAATTATGTGTAAGTGGCTAGCTAGCCTGCAGAGAATGTCAAACTTATGTTTTATTTAACTTAATCCGGGACAGCGCGAACGCAGTCCCGACTACCAAAAATTACGCGCCCGAGTTATCCGCATTAGGGATAATCGCAGGGGTCAGCCCAATCGTAGTGCAATGAAAAGGCCTCACCCTGGGGGAACCGCCTTCTTGATCACGGTAACCCCTACGCCAGGTAAGTATGCTTCTGAGATATTTCCCAGACTATAAGAACTCCCGATATCGACAACCACTGGTCACATAATAAATTAAACCTGCACAAACCCATCAGTGAATGTCCAGAATCAAGCCAATTTGACATGTGGCTCCTACTACCGTAAAATTAATGAACTAGACTAAAATTTCATGTCGTCGTTGCCGTGTTCACCGACTTATTGGTAGATCATTCTCCGATAAATTGGAAGAAGTATATTTTGAATTTTTTCTTGTATATTTATTTCATTCTAAGGTTATAAATAAGAAACAATTTTACCAATATTTACAATAAATATTTATTAGAAAGAATTTATATTTAGTATAAGAGTTTCGTTTAACTTTTTATTTTTTTGCAAAAAAACTAGTATTCTGTTTGTACAAAAACTTTATTGTTCTTAAATTGAGAAGATAGGGAATCCAGGTAACTCTTTTTTTATTCATGTTTAGCTTCTTAATTATTTTTTTTTGTTGTGAATGCAAAAGAAGAAACCCACCGCTTCTACCGAAAAGCGGGATTTTGACTTGGCAACGTTCATCAATATATTACGTGGCGCACATCAAGAGAAATTTAGAATCTACCATCCAGTGAGCAGATTCCCTTAACACATGTGCTAGCTACTACAAATGTTTTATGAGCGTTATCACTAGAGGAGCTACTTGTCTAACCTGCCCACCTACCCAAAATGAATCGATTCATCTCTATTATATATATGTGAAATTGACTTTTCTGAATAAATGTATAAAATACTAAATATTTATTATTTCATGTATAATATATATATATATATATATATATATATATATATATATATATATATATATATATATATATATATATATATATATATATATATATATATATATATATATATATATATATATATATATATATATATATATATATATATATATATATATATATATATATATATATATATATATATATATATATATATATATACAAATATCATATATATATATATATATATATATATATATATATATATATATATATATATATATATATATATATATATATATATATATATATATATCTAGGTTAGCTTTTATTTTAAAATCAAACTATTTTTGTAGTTTCGGAAACAATCACTTTTATTAATAATTTGCCATCCGACATCTAACAAAGCTGGCCGTCTTCTGGCTCCCTAAATAAAAATAGTGCGTACCAAAAATATCGGTTACTTATATAAACACCATTCTAAGCAATAACATAAAATAAACTCAGTGAATCCGTCATTGGATACAGTAAATAAACAGTAAACCGTTGTTTATAGTTATATTTGTACAGGAGTCACCCGTCGCTTATTTTGTACGTCCTGACTCGTCCATTTTGCATTCGTCGCAATACCATCACGAAGTTTTGAAATTAATTGAAGATCTGCGGTGCAACGGTTTGTGACTCAGGTTTTCCTGCGATCGAGTGTTTGCTAGGTTTTGTGTTAATGTCGATATGTGTATTTTATGTCTAAAATTTATCCGATATGTCGTCAATATATTGTCTTACGTTTGTCATGTGATGTAAGTCGTTGATCCTTATGTATCTGTCTGCAGCTACAGTATATCTTAATAATCTGTTCTGCATACGTTGAAGTATGTATATTTGTGTGTCTGATATGCCGTACCAGACTGGCGCGCCATACATAAATACAGGTTTCATGATCTGCTTATAGAACATCAATTTGTTTTTTCACGTGTAGCTGTAGTAAGATTGAGGAATTCAAAACAATGTTGCAAGATTTGCTAATTTTTAATTTCGTAGCCAAGGGAATCATATATTTTAGGTTAATCTAACTTAGATTTATTAAACAATTGGTTTAAATAGAATTAAATTTACTAAATGACTATGTAGTAGACAATATTTCCTTTATGAAAGAATTCTACGTATTATTTAAAAGAAAAAAGCCATCTATTAATTAATTGTTACAATATTTAAAATCAATGGTCTTTTACTAATCTGGCAACGCTGTTTTTTCGTGTACTTGACACCATTTAACTGCGATGCATTTGACTAGTTCCTCAGTTTTACGACAGTGGGCGTCATACGTTAAATAAACAAATTGACTTTCAGCAACAGCTTTGAGCAAGTTTGATTTATTATGTAACCGGTTAATGCCGATATAAGGAACTCTTAGAGTCATAAAAACGTCCCCAAAGCATACTTACCTGGCGTAGGGGTTACCGTGATCAAGAAGGCGGTTCCCCCAGGGTGAGGCCCTCTCATTGCACTACGACTGGGCTGACCCCTGCGATTATCCCTAATGCGGATAACTCGGGCGCGTAATTTTTGGTAGTCGGGACTGCGTTCGCGCTGTCCCGGATTAAGTTAAATAAAACATAAGTTTTGACATTGTCTGTTAACTATCTCTACACATAAGATACATTTAAAAATATAACTAACCATACAATAATTTTATATTTCTAGGAAACTAGTTTTTTATGCTATTGAATTATATGATTTAGCACAAAGGACGGCAACAATATATATTGACTTTTTTAATGTGTAAACCAAGTCATGAGACTCTGTTGGGGAAAGTCGTCGAGATAAAAATTAATTTATATATTTTCGATTCCACTGTGTTGAACATCTAAAGGAAATCTTAGCTGTACTTACGAAATGATAAGAGATTTCAACAGTATAACAAACTCATGACAAAGGTAAAACCAACTAAAAAATATAAATCGGAATTGGTGAACAAAACAAATGGCTGATTACAATTCAAATTTGTTCAAACAATAAAAGTTTAAAGGAATTTTGTTGAGAAATTCATAAATTAGGCACTTTTAATTAAATATCAACATAAGATATGAAATAAAATAGTCATCGATTTAATGCGGATTGCCAACAGTTGTTTTAAAACTTATCGCGTTTTCTCAGAGATGGCGCTGCCGGTAGATGTTTCTCGCTTTGAAACCGTAAAAGCCTTTTAAGTCGTAAAGTTTATTGATGTTCAGTATCGCTTCTCGGCCTTTTGGCTAAGATCAAAGTGTAGTATCTGTTCTTATCAGCTTAATATCTGATACGCCCCGCATGCGGGGCCAGTATATTAAACTGATTTTTGGGAACTGATGGAGGTTAGGGGCTTGCTCCACCTCTATCACGGGTTGGCCCGGTATTGCAGTACCTCCGGGATCGGCCCATTTTATACAATTAAAATAAAGATCTATCTAGAACTTCAGCGGGTTTTTAATTAACTATTGGTTAATCAGTAATCCGTAGTGTTACTTTCGAAATAAAAATAATTTGTTGCAAATGTTTAAAGTGACTCACACAAATAAGTTTTCAACAAAGTTTATTTCCGATCTTCCTTCTTATACCAGATAAATTATCAAAGGTAATGCAATCGTACTACATCTTAAGAATATTTCAAAATTTTTTCAGATTAATACTCTTAGAGATAGGGTTGGGACCGCGATTTTTGACAATTTTTAACTTTCATTTGATACCCCACTCGATTACCTTGGAAAGATCTTCACTTCCGATTTCAATTGACACCCTACAACGATCCCGATAAGTGAAAATTTAATTTTCAGAACTACACGGCTCCGATGGCGCCATCGATTCCTATATTTGTGACAATTTCCAACTTTCTATGTCAAATAGTTTCAGAGAAAATCGGATGTAACACACAGACGGACGGTCGGACACCGAATCGATCCTATAAGTGTTCCGTACAGAACACTAAAAATGAGCTACAACTAGTAAAAGGATTATGTATATTTTGTTTTATCATAAAATTCTTCAGCTAGCGTAGCCGCCTTATATTAAAATCGCCTTCATTATTTTCTAATATTTCACCGTGTTTTCTAATGTAAAAGCAGTTTCTTCAGCCTAAAAAGAGCAATAAGCTTTTACGATTCTGTGTTTCTCAAAGTTTACCTAACCATTTAATTCAAAAATATATTATATATAGTAACTATTCCATAAAGTATACATGTTAAAAATGGACGTGGGTTGGCGTCTTCGGAGAATCTGGATTTAGCAAGCTCTCCGAGAATCGAAAAAGTTTGGGAACCACTGAGATTAATATAATGAAGTGTTGTGGTAGCAAATTAAATACAGGGTTTTGTTAAATTAGTTGTTAAAACTTTTCCTGCGATGGATAATTACTATAACAGAAAATAAGTTACTGAAACTTATTAACTAAAATGTTTTGTCTATTCGAATCAAAAATAAACACATCATTTTGTTACCTGCCATAATCTACTTTTTGTAACAAAAATTAATTATAACTATATCAGAAATTATTCCTAATACAACCGCAAAATTTGTTATAACGCTTTCCAATTTTAGAGAGAAATTCCTGAATTTAGCGGCATTTTCATAGGAAATAGACCGACAGGAACATGTAATGTTACAAGGAAACATATTATATAAAATATATAATCATTGTTTGTTGAAAGATGGCGCCACTTATTTCTATTTACTATGCTTAAACTATATCTTCTCATTAAATCATGAATTGTCAAATTATTGTTAAAAGGTCAACCCAAAACCAGGACAAACAGGGTTTATCCGAATACACTCCCCTCTAAAGTAAGAACCCCTTCACCCAAACCCATGACGCCAGTTTCAAGCCCAGCAGCCGTACTCCCGGCAACCCAAACGCCCGCAGCGACTCCAGCTGCCGAGCCCGCCATTTCCCAAAAAATCCCAGCCACACGTTCGGCTAGAATCCCGCCGATTGTCATTCGTGACAAAAAGCGGTACAATGCCCTAACTTCAGCGTTTAATGAACGCAAGTATAACTACGGACGCGGCGTCATTGTGCCCGAAGGTATCCGTATCCACCCCCCCTCTATTGATGATTTCCGCCACATAACCCGGTTCCTGGATAACCAAAAGGAATCATATCACACGTATTCTCTAGAAGAAAAAAAACTTAATCGCATTTTAATCCGTGGCATCAACGAAGGTGCCACCGTCGAGGAAGTCACTAGTGACTTAAATCGACTAGGCCATTTCCCTAAAAAGGTTATCCGCTGGTACCATAAATCCGGCGATCCTATGGCCATTGTCCTGGTCCTCATGCCCAAAGAGGACAAAAACATCTTCGCCCTCAACTATCTCTGTAATGTCAGAGTTAAAGTAGAGACCCAAAGAAATCAAGGCAGGAGCACGCAGTGCTTTAACTGCCAACTCCACGGGCACTCCGCCCTCAGATGCAGAGCCCCCCCCTAAATGCGTTAAATGTGGTCAAGGTCACCTTTCTTCCACATGCATTAAAAGCAGGGACGATCCAGCCACTTGCGCCAACTGCGGGGGTCCTCACCCCTCATCTTATGGAGGATGCCCCAAGCATCCAAAACACCAAAAAGCCACTTCCTCCTCCAAAAACCAGTTTACCTGGGGCAAGCAGGATAACTCCAAACTTGCCTCTTCCAACTCGCAAGAACCCATCGTAACCCAACAGGTTACCACCTTCAATGCTGCACTCCAGCAACTTTTCAAACAATTGGCTCAGATCCAAAGCCAATACCCAGCCGTCCTGAACCTTGTAAATCTCTCTAACCCTTAAATGGCTCAACGCCCAAATAAAATCAGCCCTCGATCTCTACAGGTCCTAACTTGGAATGCAAATGGCATCGCCACCAAAAAACACGAGCTCCAACACTTCCTACAGGAGCATAACATCGACATAGCCCTAATTCAGGAATCATTCCTGAAACCCTGCCACCGTTTCAAAATTCCCAATTACATTATCTACAGGGATGACAGAATCAGGGCCCCCCTAGGGGGGACCATGATTCTAGTCAAACAATCCATAAATCATTATCAACCACCACCTCTCAGGTTAATCCAAACCGAAGCCACCACTATAGCCGTTTCCATGGCTAATAATAGTTTCATCCAGTTTCGTCCGTCTATCAACAAGGCGGGCACAATCACCCCCCTGTAGACTACAGAACCCTTTTCGGCCCGAATAACCAAAAGTCGATCCTGGGTGGCGATTTCAACGCCAAAAACGTTCACTGGGGAAACCTAGCCACGAACGGAAATGGCCGCGATATCGCAGTCATCCAGAATCAACTACTCTTTAACATTATCACTCCAGACGAGCCAACCTACATAGGCCATGGAAGGCCTGACTTTCTTGACATTTTTCTGGTCAGGAACGTCGACCTCCACCATAACATTTCCGTCCTTCACGAGCTCTCCTCAGACCACTTACCAGTTATTCTTACGCTGGGCGACCCGGCCGACCGAATTAACGATACTGTCATCTCCAGCACCACAGACTGGGAGCACTTCCAACGGCTCCTAGCTGACACCGCCCCAATTCCCGCTATCACCACCACAAGGGACCTGGACAACGCTGTCTACAAATTGACAGCCGACATCCAGACTGCCCTAGCCCAGGCCACTGTTACCAGGGTCGAACCCGCAAAACTCATTGGAAACCTTCCCCCCCCATATCAAAGAGCAGATCCGGGAAAAAAAAACCGCCTGCTCAGGAGAGCCATTCGTATTGGCGACCCCAATCTCAAAAGGCTCGCAAACCGCGCCACTGCCCAAGTTAGACAAACCCTGTTTGAGTATCACAACAGCAGGTGGAACTCCAAGCTAGAAACTCTCAGCACCCAAGACAACTCTCTTTGGAAAATGGCCCGTGCTCTTTCCAACGATTCCCCTCCTTCAATACCCACAATCTCTCACGCTGGCACCACCGCTGTGACCCCCCAAGAAAAAGCTGATATTTTTGCAGAAATGCTGGAAGATCAGTTTCGTCCAAATCCCCATGTCCTCCCAGACCCCGCCCGTGACCAAAGGGTGGCTTCCACTATCCAGATTTTCAAGCAGGTCCCACCTCCACCCAATTTTGACTTCACCACCCCTTCCGCCACCCAAACTATCATCAACTCATACTCGATTCGAAAAGCCCCAGGGCACGACAAGATCTCCGTCAAAGCCCTGAAAAAACTTCCCAAAAAACAAATCACAGAAACCACAAACATAATTAATGGAATTCTGAGACTCAACTACTTCCCAGTCTTCTGGAAGAAAGCTGAGATCATTCTAATCAGAAAACCCGGTACCCCCTTCCCACGAAGCAAAAAACTATCGACCAATCAGTCTACTTCCCTGTTTAGGCAAAGTGGCTGAGAAAGTCATCCTGGAAATCCTCCAAGCCAAAACATCAGAACTTGGAATCATCCCAAACGAACAGTTTGGTTTTCGCCCCTCCCATGGCACCATTCACCATACAACCGCGCTTTCCCAAAATATCATCGACAGCTGCAATCGCAACTACAAGGTTGGAGCTGTCTTCCTCGACATTTCTAAAGCCTTCGACCGAGTCTGGCACGAAGGACTCATTCTCAAGTTCATCCGCTACAACTACCCCGTAAACCTCACACGACTGGTCCTGTCCTTCCTGTCCCTCAAGGCTCCGTTCTCTCAAGGCTCCCCCCCCCCATTTATTTAATATATTCACCGCCGATATACCCAAAACTGATCACACCTCTATTTTCATGTACGCCGATGACACCGCCATCACAGCCACGACCAAATCTTCAAGGATCGTCACCGGCCGCCTCCAACGCCACCTCAACAGCCTAGTCCCCTGGTTCGAACACTGGAGAATCCGGCTCAACCCAGAGAAAACCCAAGCCATCATGTTCGCCAAGGCCCGCCTGCCGCCACCAGAGAGCCTCACACTTCAAGGAACCCGTCTCCGATGGTCAAACAGCATAAAGTACCTGGGACTCCAATACGACAAGCGGCTAGTATGGAAGGACCCGGTCACTGCCGCCGCCACGAAAGCAAACCAACTCCTCGGCAAGCTGTACCCCCCTCCTCAAATCCAGGAAAATGTCGACTCGAAACAAGTTGACGATCTACAAAATGATAATCCGAGCAGGAATGACCTACTCCTGCCCCGCATGGTGCCAGATGTCACGTACCCACCGCACCACCCTCCAGACCATCCAGAACAGAGCCCTCCGCATCATCACCGACGCCCCATGGTTTGTCAGAAACACCCAACTCCATGGGGACCTCCAAATGCCTACTATCCGGGAATTCATCAGCAGCTCCCAGCAGAGATTCCTGGATAAAGCCACCCACCATGTCAACCCCATAATCAGGAACACATACCGCCCCCCTCCACGCCATGCCCGCCGCCGCCTACCAAGGCCCAGCGACCCGATGCCACAGGATTAGCTTAAGTTAATATTAAGTACATGTTAATGAAATATCTTAAGTTGAAATATCTTAAGCTCTTAGTCTTAGCTATATTCATGAAATATCTTAAGTTGAAGTATCTTAAGTTTGTCCACACCTAGGTTAGGTAGTTAGGTCCATACAATGAAATATCTTAAGCTCCCAAATGTTTATTAGATTAGCCTATCAATGTACATTAGTTATAGTCTTGTTACTAACTAGATTGTCAATAAATGAAATGTGAATTATTGTTACCCTGGACTCTCTTCAAAGCGAATAAATCTTTCGCCTTTTACTAAAGATTTCCGTGGAGAGGGTCAACATAAATGGGTCTAATTGAAATTTTTTCAAGCCTGGTATCCTTACCAGGCTATTAAAATAATTAAAGACAATTATATTTTGTATAACTACCGTCAATCAAATTTGGGCTCGTGCATTTATTTTCCAACTATCAAACAGCCGTTCCATTTTAAACACACAGGTGGGTTAATACGAGTAAATACGTGCCGATATTTTAACAATCGACAAACGATATGTATCTCGTCTCATATTAGTTTACAATATTCAGAGTACTATCAAAAAAAAAAAACCGATCAAGTGCAAGTTGGACTTGTGCAGTTAGTATTTCGTACCGTAATTGCCTTTAAAATAAAAAAAAATTCTTATCTAGGCTAAGTTAATTAGGTCCCTGACATGTATATATCTTAAGAACCAATATGTATTTTCTCGTTCTTTCTTAGTCAATAATGAATAATAGCTATACCATTTTAGCTACCTAATAGCCAATAAATCAATCTAGTTCAGAATCAGCTAGAATCTGATAATGAATAAAAGTCTAAAACAAATATTCACTACCTAAATAGTTGTTTAATTATATATAAACAAAATTCTTTTGTCTAGGTACAGACGCACGAGCAGTAATATACTGTAAAGTATATTAACAAAGGCTCCACCATATTGTGAAGCAAAACAATGACGACTTTCTCATAGTTTTTTTTTACCAGATAAATTATCAAACGTAAGGCACTCATAATAATTTTCGCTCAATCTACACTTTATGGAGGCTATACCAGAATTTTTTCCACATTTTTTGATCAGTTCCTTTGGAGATAGGGTGGGTGAAGTTCATTTAAAAAAAATATCATGCGAATCGCTATTCGAATAATGTTTGCTTCAGAAAGATTAACCTGAATTAAGCGTGTCTTTTTAGTGCTCCGTACGAAACACTTACTTCGGGGTCTGTCCGTCCGTTCGTCACACCTGATTTTCCTCGAAATTACTTGACATAGAAATTGCAGTTTGGCACAAATATAGGAACTGATGGTCGAGTCAGGACATACAAAATAAGCGACGGGTTTAACTCCTGTACAAATATAACCATAAACAACGGTCCAAAATACGACTATGAAGCATAAAAAGCGGCAATATAAATTAAATTTAAACATTTCAGTCAACTAATGAATATATATATATATATATATATATATATATATATATATATATATATATATATATATATATATATATATATATATATATAATATATATATAAAATATATATATATATATATATATATATATATATATATATATATATATATATATATATATATATATATATATATATATATATATATATATATATATATATATATATATATATATATATATATATATATATATATATATATATATATATATATATACATATACACCGTCACCACCTAGTTATTTCAGTCCCAAGACAACAAAAATCCAGAATATATATATTTTTTAAATTTTAATGAATTATTATTTATTTTCACATTATTTACAGTCTAGAAAATCAGAAAAATATTCATGATTTTCCAGGATTTTCTCATCTATGTGACCTTTGTTTTTAATTATCGCCTTTCAGAGTTTCGGCAGAGTTTCTTCGGTAATTTTAACCCATTCTGCTTGTAAAAGTTCCCACAAGTGATTTTCTGATGTTGGATTGAGTTTTCGAACACACTTGTCCAAATGGTCCCACAGCAATTTGATGGGGTTCAAGTCGGGTGATTGTGGAGGCCAAATCATCACTTCCAGGACGTCATCGGATTTCCATTGGTCCAAGAGCTCTCTAATTTGTTTAGCAGAATGTTTAGGGTCGTTGTCATGCTGAAAAATAAATTTCCCCTGAAAAAATCTCTTCCAGAAGGAAGCATTTGAGTTAGCAAAATTTCTTGATACTGTTCTTTTTGCATGGTTTCTTCTATCCTAAAGATTTTTCCAACTTTACCGTTGCCAAAACAACCCCAAACCATTACTGAACCTCCACCATGTTTTTACTGTAGGCAACTGACAGGCTTCCAACATCCTCTCTCCAGCTGGCCGCCGCACGTAAATTCGTCGATTTGAATCGAAAATTTCGAATTTAAATTTGTCGCTCCAAAGGACGGAATTCCATTATTCTGATGTCCAACTTTCATGTTCTCGGGCTCATTCTAATCGTTTACGTTTATTCACTTGCCTAAGAAGTGGTTTCCTCCCTGCAACTGTCCCGTGTAGTCCACCTTCTGCTGACCTGTTCTTCACGGTTGTCACGCGGATGGGGATGGGCCGCTCCAGGTTTACTTGAGCCGTGATTCTGGTGCGGTTAGGCGGCGATTACGTCTGCTGGACATTGTTATAGCTCTGTCTTCAGCGGGAGTCGTGTTTCGAGGCTTTCGTGAACGTTTTTGGCTGGAATTTCATGTCCCGCAGAAAAAAATTTTCCGTTGGAGTCCACCGTTCTCCTTGGCATCCGCATATCACTCGCGATTTGTCGCCTCGAGTAACCATTTTGATGTCTCGCAATTATCAGAGCCCGATTTTCAACGGAAACTTCTTTCGTTTTTGGCATTTTCACAAAACAATTAAGCCTGTATCAGTGATAAAGTACTGTTTGCGAATGGTTAATTTCCAAAAGGGCATTGGTATTTATGGCATAGTTTTTATCATAAAATGTTACTAGGAATTTCCATAATCCTTAGAAACTTCAAATGAGTTCTTACTTCAGCTGGAATTCTCAGAAATCGCCTCAAAACGATCATCATGCAAAACTTGAAAATTTGTTCTAATTACTTTTTAATTTGTGATTTTTCCAAAAAGGCTTACTAAACAATTTTATGATGGACACTTATTAAGAGCAATTAAATTTACCTAATATAATAAAAGGGTTTAATTAGGTATTAAAGTTTGGCAGTTAGATTGAAATTTGTAGGTGGGCAAATACTTTTTGACGGAAGTGTGTATATACTCGTATATATATATATATATATATATATGTATATATATATATATATATATATATATATATACAGTCGACACTGTTTATAGTGAAATTCTATATAGTGAAAAACTCTTTATAGTGCAATTTTTTCAAGACCTAGAATATTTTAATGAAATTTCACGTAAAAAGCCCTGCATATAGTGAATCTGTAAAATAGTAACACTCTATATAATAAAATTTTTACCGGTATTTTATGTATAAATTTTTATGCATTTATTGAGATCTTGGCCATTTCGGGTTTCCCATTTTTATCTAACATTAGCACGAATTCCATTTTTATGACGCATTCTTTTGAAAAGGTTCTTAATGCGTTTATAACGCCTAATGGTTGGCAATAAATCAGTTAGATTTCTGTGAGAAACCCGGGGAATAACCCATTTTATATAAACCCGGGGAAAAACCCATTTTATAGTCGAGGCCTAGTAATTCGCAAATTTCAGATTCAGTTTCTTTTTGTTTAAGAAGTAAGATGTCCAAGCGAGTGTGTTTAAGTTTAGCTGAGAAAATTAAAGTTTTGGAGGAAGTTGATAAAGGCTTCAAAAAATTGATGTTGCTGCAAAATTTGGTGTTTCTCCAAGTTGCGTCTCTCTGATAATAAAAAGTCGCGACAGTATCATCAAGAAACCTAGTGTTCCAAGCAGTCGAAAACGAGTACGGGTGAGTACTTACGAGGATGTAAATGAAGCAGTTTTACGATGGTTTCAAGTGGCCCGTACGCATCAAAACGTACCAATATCGGGAAATTTAATAAAGCAAAAGAATTTAACTGAGTTAATTTTCAAGCTAGTGAAGGGTGGTTGAGTGCCTGGAAGACTCGCAATTCAATTGTTTTCAAGACGGTGTCTGGCGAGAGTGCAAGCGCTGGTCAGGAAGACTGTGACATTTGGACTGAAACTGTTTTAAAAAGTGCATTGAAAAAGTACGAGCCAAAAAACGTTTTCAATTGTGATGAAACCGGTTTGTTTTTTAAATGTTTGCCAAATAAAACTTTTGCTTTTAAAAGTGATAAATGTTTTGGTGTTAAAACAAGTAAAGAAAGAGTGGCACTTATGGTTGGAGCAAACATGGATGGCTCAGAAAAACTGAAATTACTGTTCATAGGTAAAAGCGAAAATCCCCGTTGTTTAAAAGGAGTTAAATCTCTGGAGTTAGATTACGCCAATAATAAAAAGGCATGGATGACTTCTGAGATTTTCGAAAGATGGATCAAAGAACTGGACACGAAAATGAAAAGCCAAAAGCGAAAGATTGTGATGTTTATAAACAATTGTCCTGCACATCCAGTTACTGTAAGTAAAAAATTAAGGAATATTGAATTGATCTTTTTTCCACCAAACATGACCTACAAATTGCAACCTACGGACCAGGGTATTATAAAAAACATAAAACATCATTACCGAAACAGAATTGTTCACAAAATTGTT
This sequence comes from Pachyrhynchus sulphureomaculatus, assembly GCA_019049505.1. NCBI lineage: Eukaryota > Metazoa > Arthropoda > Insecta > Coleoptera > Curculionidae > Pachyrhynchus > Pachyrhynchus sulphureomaculatus. The sequence goes on along the minus strand of CM032451.1, from coordinate 52,753,144 downwards.
AATGCGATTGATAACAACCTTCCAGTCCAAAAATTGATTACCCTTAAAGAGTGTATAACCGAAGTAGCTAAAGTATGGAGTGAAAATGTTTCTCAGAAAACTATCAAAAACTGCTTTTCTAAAGCAGGTTTTACTGAAAAAATTGACGAATGGGAAAAAGAAGACGAAATGGATCTCGCTACCTTAAAAAGGCAATGGGGTATTCTACAAAAAACTGCTACCGTCGACGCAGATTTTTTACTTGAAGATTTCTTAGAAATCGACAATGATGTTGGTACGACAGATCTCCCAACTGACCAAGACATAATTGACGATATAGAATGTATAGAAGATCATGAAGAAGAAACTGAAACCGGGAATGTCCTGCTAAATTTAGTGAAAATGAAATAAGAAATGCATTTGACATTGTGCGAACTATTCTCAGGGGCCAGGAAAGTGTACCTGATCAAATTTTTATGCATTTGAATAAATGCGAGAATTTTGTTGAGCAACAATTATTTTTCAAAAGTAATGTTCAAAATAAAATAACTGATTATTTTTCCTAGTACGTATATCCGTAGTATGTACATATGTATTAACAGATTTTGTATTATTCTTTTTATTTCGTATGTAGTACATACATACATAAAGTCCGTACGTTATATCTTTACACGTGCGTCATAGTTTTCAGGCAATATCCCAGACGACTATTATATTTTTTTGTCTCTTTTTACCAATACCTACGATTTATTGGTGAAAAGAGACAAATAATATAATAGTCGTCTGTTATATGGCCTGAAAACTATGACGCACGGGTAAAGACTTTATGTATGTATTTAGCCCTGTACATGCTATGTACTATTTAAACTTTCAAATGTTTAATAAAATCTTTTCTAATAATTCAATTTTGCAATTTTTTTTGTTGCTTGTACCTTATAAAACACAAGTAAATGATTACCAATATAAAATACATACATAGCAATATATACGGATTTTTTCTTTATATAGTTAAAAACTTTCTATAGTGAAATTTCGGTCAACATTTTGGTCTTTCACTATATATATATATATATATATATATATATATATATATATATATATATATATATATATATATATATATATATATATATATATATATATATATATATATATATATATATATATATATATATATATATATATATATATATATATATATATATATATATATATATATATATATATATATATATATATATGATGTACACATATATATATATATATATATATATATATATATATATATATATATATATATATATATATATATATATGTATATATACATATATATATATATATATATATATATATATATATATATACATATATATATATATATATATATATATATATATATATATATATATATATATATATATGCATATATATATATATATATATATATATATATATATATATACATATATATATATATATATATATATATATATATATATATATATATATATATATATATATACATATACATATACATATACATATATATATATATATATATATATATATATATATATATATATATATATATACATTTAGTTTTTTAGTTTTCTTGGGAATTTTTTAAGGTTCATAAATGAGAAAAGTAATTCTTGAGGATACATTTATTGCAATCCTTTTTGGGTAAGTCCATAATTTCTTTTCAATTTCTGTAATAAGTTCCATGTGCTCATGTATACATATATCGTTTTAGTTAATAAATACAACTGATGAAGACCAAGATAATTTGGTTGAAACGTATATAAATGTAACTTCAAGAAGTACTTTTCTCATTTATGAACCTTCAAAAATTCCCCCCCCTCAAAAACTATGAATATATATATATATATATATATATATATATATATATATATATATATATATATATATATATATATATATATATATATATATATATATATATATATATATATATATATACATATATATATATATATATATATATATATATATATATATATATATATATATATATATATATATATATATATATATATATATATATATATATATATATATATATATATATATATACATACAGTCGACACTGTTTATAGTGAAACTCTATGTAGTGAAAAACTCTTTATAGTGCAATTTTTTCAAGACCTACATACATAGCAATATATACGGATTTTTTTCTTTATATAGTGAGAAACTTTCTATAGTGAAATTTCGGTCAACATTTTGGTCTTTCACTATATAGAGTGTCGACTATATATATATATATATATATATATATATATATATATATATATATATATATATATATATATATATATATATATATATATATATATATATATATATATATATATATATATATATATATATATATATATATATGTATATATATTATATATATATATATATATATATATATATATATATATATATATATATATATATATATATATATATATCGGGTGGCGCGTAAGTAACGCTATGATTTATTTAATGAATAACTTTTTTCTTTCTGATTTTATTTAACGTGGGCGTTTATTAAAATTTAGAATATAGTTTGAAAATATGTTCACATTATGTTTTGAAGATAATATCTTTCAAATGGTGCCCAATGTTTGCTTCGACCTGACGTGCTCTTTCCAGAGTATTTCCCATAACTTTTCTTAGAATTTCAGGTCCCAGCGCCCTCACTTCTTCTCGGATATTCGCCTTAAGCTGTTGGATGGTTCTTGGCTTATTGGCATATACCTTACTCTTTAGGTAACCTCAAAGAAAAAAATCGGGAGTCGTTAAATCGGGCGAACGCGGTGGCCAGTTAAAATCAGAAAAACGCGATATTATTCGATCGGCAAAAATTTGCGCAGGAGAGCCATAGTTGGACGAGCTGTGTGAGCTGTGGCTCCATCTTGTTGGAACCACAATTCTGGATTGTTCTCTACCTCGGGCCTTAAAAAATTTTCAATCATTGCCCGGTATTGAATGCCATTCACATTAACCGCAACTTGTTCGTCGTTTTCGAAAAAATATGGTCCAATGATCTTTTCTGAAGTTATTCCACACCATACTGTGCATTTAAGTGGGTGGATTTGATGTTCAACAATTATTCTTGGATTTTGGGTGCCCCATATTCTGCAATTTTGTTTATTCACGTGACCATTGAGGTGGAAATGGGCCTCATCGCTCATTATGAGTTTGTGAATAAACTCGTTGTTTTCTAGGCACAATTCTTGCAAGCGGCAACTATATTGAATGCGTCTTTGTGCATCATTTGGTTTTAACTCATGAACCAATTGAATCTTATATGGGAAAAGGTGTAAATTATGTAAAATTCTTTGCAAAGACCGCCTAGACATCACCAACTGCTGAGAACGTCGCCTGGTGGAAGTTTCGGGGTTTTCCTCAATACTTGCTTGCACCCGAGCAATGTTCACATCATTTCGAACTGCACGAGGTCTTCCAGCACGCGAAAGATCACAGACAGCCCCTTGTTGCCGAAAACGCTGAACCAATTGGTAAATTGTTGGAGCGCTAGGTGCATTTCGAACATGAAAGAAATTTCGATATGATCTTTGTGTCTGAATAATCGAATGCTGACTTTCATAATAAAATTGAACAACTTTGGTTCTTTGTTCTGTGCTGAGTCTTTCCATCATAAAGTTCCCAAGATTTTCAAAGTTAATTCTGAAAAAAAAAATAAAAAAAAAAACGTTAACAAAAAATGTATTCACTTATTAAAATCATAACGTTACTTATGCGCCACACCTATATATATATATATATATATATATATATATATATATATATATACATATATATACATATATATATATATATATATATATATATATATATATATATATATATATATATATATATATAATAAGAAAGAGGAAGGACAGTAACAAGGCACTGGCAACAAACAATCCTAAGTTTAACTACTGGGAGACGCCCTTATAAGGAGAAGAGATGAGCAATCAAAGATCTAAAGGCTCTAGTAGCTGCTTTTTATTTTTGTTATCGAGCTTTCGCTGTCTAATGGTAGCTACTTCAGGATTCTAAAAATGCAAACCAGGTACAGAAAATAAACCAAAAACGTTCGTTTTTAAATGTGATTCAATGAATTGTATGAGAAATTACTTACAAAAATTTAGCGGTTAATTCATCTCTGGTGAAGACAATAAAATTTGCATTTTTGTTGGCTAGGTAGTAGGTATGATTACAAAAAACATGATAAAAGGACACTTAGAGAGTTACACAAGTATTAAAAATAAAACGTTGTCAATAAACATCAATCAAAAACCCTTTTTAAGACAGAACACAACTGTAAGAAACACCATGATGTTGAAATGGTACTCCATTTTTAAATTTTTTCTGACATCGAGTTTAGTAACTTATTTAGTGATATTTGAGTCAGAACCGGATATTGTAGTCTACGTCGTCATCAGGTCGACAAAAAACCATAAAAGCATTAAAGTTAGGGATGTGGTAAATTTCTTTTGGTGGATGCTACTATTAGATAAATTATTTATTGATTGATATTTATTTTTTAGTTTTAATTTTATAACAAAAGGACCTAAATTTTATGAATGTCACTATTAGACGAGTTATTTATTATTAATTATATTAATTCTTTAATTTTATAACATAGGGACTCATAGGTTAGTTTAAGATATTTGAAAGAGAATATTAATACTGGATGTTATTTATTATTTGTCATATTTGATTTTTAATTTATTAATTTCAACAAGAGGACACAGAAAAGTAATTAGTAATAAAAAGCAGAAATAACAGAAAGAGAAAAGAAACGTCAACTAATTTTTTTCGTAAAAATCGTTCTTTTTCATTGGTTTGGTATGGTTTTGTGTTAATAAATAGGTATACATGGAGCTCAATCCTTCTATGTCTTTTTTGTGATTGAGGTTATTTTTACAAGTTTTTATGTTGACACATTTCCAAGAAACTTCTGAAGTAATTAGTCTCAACATCCAGAATGAAGCTGTTATTATATTGTACTCTGTGATCTGTATTAGTTATGGGTAAGCTCAAGCTAGTTGCGTTAGGTTTTTGTTTACTATCACTTTTGTGTAACGCTAATCTCTTAGAGAGCTTTTGTGAAGTTTGTCCAACGTAGACCAAACCACATTGACAGGGAATGCCGTAGATTATATTAGATCTTTGTAAAGTATCGATTTTATCTTTTAAATCGGTATAAAAACAATTCATTCTTTTTATGTTGTAATTAGTAATCTTAATGTTTGTATTTTTAAAAAGAGAAGACAAGGACTGGGAAAGACCTTCTATGTGTTGTAACTTTCTTACTTTAATGTCGACATTAGTGGTGACAATTGGATTGATTTGAAGGGGGGGTCTTTGAAAATTCTTTTTAATTAGAGCTTTAGGATAGTAATTGTCCAACAAGATGTTTTCTAACAGTTTTACATTTTTTTTCTTTAAATGAGGGGTGGCAAATCTTATCTATTCTGTTTTTTAATTCTCTAATGATGTTCAGTTTCTGTTTCATAGGGTGATAAGAATGGAATGGGATATATCTACCCGAACTTGATTTTTTCCTATACCAGTCAAGTTTGACTGTATTATTTTCAGAGCGTACAACCATAGTATCCAAAAGCGGAACCGCACAGTCAGTCTCCTCCTCAACAGCAAATACTAATTTATGATTGAAAGAATTGTAAATATTAAGAGTGTTCTATACACTTCCGGCAGGTAAAGCAACTAGCAAGTCATCCATATTGAAATAGAAGGGGAAATTCAAATTCCACCTTTGAAATGTAAAATAAAGAAGTTTATTTATAACGATTTCGACCAGGATTGGCCAAATAGCCCTCCCCATTGGGACGCCAATTTTTTGTCTGTAGAATGTACTATTGAAGAAGAAAAATGTATGTTCATATAAAAAAGTAATGATTAGTAGAAACTGTTCTTTAGGAATATTACATATTTCTTCTATTGATGTGAAATGTTCATTTAATATTGATATCATAAGGTCTAGAGAAATGTTAGTAAACAGTGAAACTACATCGAAAAAAGCAAGTACAAAACCCTCTGGCAAAATGAAGCCAGTAACCTTCTCTGCAAATTCGAAGGTATTTTTAATTCTGAATTTATTGAAAGTAGAAAAAGCTGTTTCTAAAATAAAGGCTATATATTTAGCAAGTGGTTGTGTAGATGCTTCTACACAGGAAACTATTGGTATTAGAGGTATATCCGGTTTATGTATTTTTGGTAGACCATAATATTTGGGACAAATCCCATTATAAGTTATCAATGTGCGAGCAGTTGCTTCATCTAAAAACTTAGCATCTTTTAATGATTTAATTAATTTAGTGCATTTAATTTCTACTTTTGAAGTGGGATCGCGATGTATTATTTCATAGGTATTATCATCTTGGAGTAGGGAGTGTGATTTCGCACATATACATATATATATATATATATATATATATATATATATATATATATATATATATATAAAGAAAGAAAGCAAAAAATTGCCGTATCTACCAAAATTATTAAAAATACAATCTTAGTTGGGGAACTCGGCAAATTTGGGCGTGATAAGAGATCACACAATTTTCATTAAGCCAATATTTCGGTCCTGGATTGGGACCTTCTTCAGGGCAGAACTGAAAAGAAGAACAGAGCGTATTCACTGATCGTGTCTGGGACAACTTAAATTAATGATGTTATCATTAGGTTGTTATAATACATAAAATTAGTGTAGAACAAGAATAAGATATTAGTCATAATAAGTTAAAAAACTCACATGAGAAGTGCAAAGATTTCGTTAGCCTGAATGGCAGTAGGTTATACATACAAAAGTTGTTACATATAAAAGTTAGTTAATCCATAAAATATATAAAATACACATTAAAACACTGTAGACAAAATTCTAAAAAACAAATTTAAAACATGGATGTAATTGGGAACCTTGGATGTTGAGAATATCGTTAAATATTTCACTTGTGACCACCACATATGGCCACCGCCATTTAGGAAAAATGACAAGGACGACAGGAGACAGCTGCCCTTTGCACTTCTCATGTGAGTTTTTTTAACTTATTATGACTAATATCTTATTCTTGTTCTACACTAATTTTATGTATTATAACAACCTAATGATAACATCATTAATTTAAGTTGTCCCAGACACGATCAGTGAATACGCTCTGTTCTTCTTTTCAGTTCTGCCCTGAAGAAGGTCCCAATCCAGGACCGAAATATTGGTTTAATGAAAATTGTGTGATCTCTTATTACGCCCAAATTTGCCGAGTTCCCCAACTAAGATTGTATTTTTAATAATTTTGGTAGATACGGCAATTTTTTGCTTTCTTTCTTTATTCTATTATAGAAATGGGGTTTTTTCAAGATTTATGTAGTACATATGGAGCGGAAACTACTAACCTTTTCCGCAACTGGGCCAAATACAATACCAAGTTAGCTAGGATGACCTGTAGAAGGAATTTTCTATTGAAATGTCGCTCAATGGGACTTGTCCCTAACCATATTGTTAAGAACTTTGGATGTATGAACAATCTGATGTCCGACAGACCCAATGACAACAACAGGATACAGCGCTTCCAGAGTAAGGTATCTGTCAGAATTCTTTCCTATGAAATTTCTTTCACCTTCAAAGAGATTAATAACCTCGAAACTCTGATAAACCGTGTTGCTCATTTGGCAGGAAATAGAGTTCCAGCACATATCGTGCAACGTTTTCGTGTCACTCAAGAAAGATCCTTCCAAGCCACCACTAGATCCCTTTCTAATACTCTCTTCAATAAATTCAATAACTTGATTAGGTCAAAAACTGATAAACTAAAAGTCTGTCCCCAATGGTTTACCAATTTAACTACAGTTGAGTTTCCTCCTGAGGTTCATAAAATTCTTGCTTTGGGTCCAAAATTTGTTTATGATTCCATCCCTGTAAAAACAATCCTTTCTGACATTGAATCCTTCATTAAGCTTGCACCAGCCTCCAGTCAAGATATTCTCAGGGCCAAATGCACCAATGCAGTTACCAACGCTGTTTTACAAAACCGTAATACTTCTTTTGAGAGACTTTGTTCATCAAGACACACAAATTTCTCAAACAACATAATGAGATCTTAATTACTTCTTCAGACAAAGGCTCGGTTACAGTAGCCTTAGAGAGACTACATTATGAAACTAAGATGTTAGAACTTATTGATGATGAACAAGTTTACAAGAAGCTCTCTCATGATCCCACTACTCAACATCAAAACAAGAGTAATAGTTTTATCAAGCAGTTAAAGACCAAAAAATGGATCGACGATATAACAGCCAAACAACTTTACTACTACAAGGCGATTCCACCAAGGATTTATGGTTTGCCCAAGATACACAAAGAAGGGGTACCGCTCAGACCTATCGTCTCCACCACCTGCTCTCCTACTTCAAAACTCAGTAATTTTGTGCTAATCTTCTTGAAAAGTCCTTCCTCAATTATCATACATTCGCTATTAAAGACTCTTTTGCGTTTAGTGCAATGGTCAATAATTTCCAATTACCAGAAAACCACGTTATCATATCACTTGATGTAGTCAGTCTTTTCACGAATATTTCATGGCAGTTAACCCGCCAAATAATTGACTCCGAATGGGCATTAATCTCACCCAACACCAAAATCAGCAAATCCTTCTTCTTATCAATAATAGAATTTCTTTTCCAGTCAACCTTCTTCAAATTTAAAGACTCTTTCTACTCTCAAATTTTTGGATGCCCTATGGGCAGTAATCTCAGTCCTGTTCTTGCTTCAATCGTTATGTCAAATGCTTTAAAAAGCTGCACTCAAAGATTATCCTTCCGACTTCCATTCCTATATCAATACGTAGACGATTTAATTCTATCCATACCAGCTGATGGCAAAGAAGAAGTTCTTCATGTTTTCAACTCATTCGACCCACACCTGCAATTCACTATGGAAGAAGAAACCAACAATGCTGTTCCATTTCTGGACACAAGAGTCGTTAGAGATTCCCATAACATCATCAAACTTGATTGGTATAGAAAACCTACTTCTTCTGGGAGATATATCCATGCAAACTCTGGCCATGATTGGAAGGTGAAAGTCAACGTCATCAAAGGCCTATATAGAAGACTGAAGATAATAGTCCATCCTGATTTCTTACTCCAGTGACAAGAAACACTTACAAACCTTTTCATAGATAATGGATACAATCGAAAACTCTTACTAAGAACCAAAGATGAAGTCAACAAGCTTACTCATATCCATCAAATTCCCCCAGAACCCCCTCCCCTCCACCTACCGCATATCTCCCCTCCCCCTTCAACTCCCCCAGTCGAAATAAATTGGTCGCTGCTTTCTTTACCATTCATTCCTGGCCTTACAAACAAATTGGTCCACATATTGCGTGTCATTCCCAACATTAAAATCGCTAAATATTACTTCTTCAAAAACAGACATGTCTTCAGCAAGCTGAAGGCCCCGCTGCCAGTTCTTTCCATGTCAGACTTGGTTTACTCAATTTCCTGCCTCAATTGTCCATCAATCTACATCGGCCAAACTTCTCAATCCTTGAATCGTCGTATTGCACTCCATAAAAGTGACACTAGATGCCATCCACACCGATGTGCCTTGGCGACCCATTCTGTTGACAATGGTCATTCTTTTAATTTCAGGGAACCCAAAATTCTTCATTTCTCTAACAATCTTTCCAAGAGAGAATTCCTTGAGATGTGTTACATCCAGGAGAATCACCTTAATATCAATAAAAGAACCGACCTGGATGGTCTTAGTAACATATATAGTTTCCTCCTATCCTGTGATAAATCAACTTCACACAATAATTCCCTGTCTTCAAGTGTTTTATGATCCATCTGAACCGCGTTGGTCGTCTCTCTTTTTTAGCTCCGTAATTCCAAGGTTTCTCTCCTCCTTCCTCTCTTTATTTACGGTTCTCTTTGATTCTGGGCTTCACAGATTCCTTCCATTTTATCTGGGCCATTTTTTGCACCTAGCGATTACTGTCTTCCTTCCATTGACAGTACCTTGCGTCACCCTCTAACACCTCCTGGTGCCTCCAGTCTTCATTGGTTTTTGCCAACACTCTCTCCTCCAATCAGATTCCAACAAGAAATTAATAAATTAATAATTATTTCATTAGATAATCTTCTTCTTCGATGCTCCCATTATTGTCACTCTCTCTCTCGCTCCCTCGCTCACCATTTACTTATAATTAGGTTGTGATTTATCCTTCCGCTATCACATACCGGGTTGTTTGGTCGCTCAATTGGCTATCTCTCTCTCACTTAGGGTCCAATATTTGCACTTCCTTTTCTATCGGTTCCTTCCAGGTGTCGACCCCGCATTCTGGTTAATTGAGTTTTCTTGACTAAACCCCTTATCTCTGTCGTCCTTGTCATTTTTTCCTAAATGGCGGTGGCCATATGTGGTGGTCACAAGTGAAATAATTAACGATGTTCTCAACATCCAAGGTTCCCAATTACATCCATGTTTTAAATTTGTTTTTTAGAATTTTGTCTACAGTGTTTTAATGTGTATTTTATATATTTTATGGATTAACCAACTTTTATATGTAACAACTTTTGTATGTATAACCTACGGCCATTCAGGCTAACGAAATCTTTGCACTTCTCATGTGAGTTTTTTAACTTTTTATGACTAATATCTTATTCTTGTTCTACACTAATTTTATGTATTATAACAACCTAATGATAACATCATTAATTTAAGTTGTCCCAGACACGATCAGTGAATACGTTCTGTTCTTCTTTTCAGTTCTGCCCTGAAGAAGGTCCCAATCCAGGACCGAAATATTGGCTTAATGAAAATTGTGTGATCTCTTATCACGCCCAAATTTGCCGAGTTCCCCAACTAAGATTGTATTTTTATATATATATATATATATATATATATATATATATATATATATATATATATATATATATATATATATGTGGTATTCATACAAAGCGTCTCAAAAAAGTTTAATTTTAAAATATTAATACTGAAAAAACAAATCGAAAAAAATCTTTATTATATGCATCAGACTACAGTCTGTGGAAAATTATTTTTTGAAAATAATGTAATCGTAATGTAAAGTAGTACTCTACTAAACCAGCGGTGAGACTTTTTTTTTATGTTCATAGCACACGCACTGAAGGGAAATCCCTATAGCACTATAGGGGCGATGCGTGATTGAAAAAAGCGATTCACGTTGATCTTGAATCGCTGTAAATTGTACTCAACGGGAACACAGTCCTTGGCAAATTATTCCAAAAGTTGAAGTTCTCCATATAAAAGACTGCCCGAAAAGGGTTGTTGAGGTATTTGTAGTCCTAGCATGCACTGCTCTAGGAGGAATTCAACGGACTACATCCATCGAACTCTTTCCACGAAAATAGTTGTAGAATAGACTCAAGTCGCCAACCGTTCTGCGATGTTCCAAGGAATTAAGGTTGCTGGTGAGTTCTGGGTGGTGTACGGCTTTCTTCTGAATAGAATCCAACAGATGCAGCGTATGCGTGGAAAGGAGAGCCCCAAATATGGGAGCAGTAGTCCATCGTTGGTCGACTTTGAGCTTTCTATAGAATTAACAGTTGTGGAGTTTAAAGCTTGCTCTCTTTGCTATGCATGCAACATGTTCATGCTAAATCATATTTACTCCTAAATTAACGGCCAGCAAATTGAGTAACAATGCTAGAGGAATGGAGCGTTTAAATTCTACTTGGTTACTGTCGCACTAAGATTTTTTTTCTCAGTCTTTGTCAAGTTGAACGATTTTCTGCTGTCTGAGTAGCCGATGTTCGAGCGTTTAAAATGAATGAAGAGATAAGCATACTGTCATCTGCAAAGCAGTAGATTGGATTTCTGGTTCTTTCAGATCATTAATGTTAATGAGAAAGAGAGTAGGAGACACTATGGACCCTTGGGTTTATAGTGAAGGTATTAAAAAGAAATTAGTCGACTGCCACTCGTAAACAACGCTCTCTGAGAAAACACGAGAGCCATAAACAAAAGACCATAAGAGCATAACTTAGCCAGCATTTCGTCATGCCAAACACGGCTGAATGTTTTCGCTATATCAAGTGCGACCGTTCGAGATTTTCCAAAGTGTTCAGTTGTGTTGTTCCAAACATTTGTTACATAGGTTAAAAAATCTCCTCTTGACCTTTGCTAACGAAAGCCATATTGTTGGTAGCTAATAATATTGAATCTTTTTAGATTTTTTTTTATGGGTCTAGCACACGTGTTGCAGGGAAGTCCCTAAAGCGCTCCAGGAGCGGCATGTGTGCGGAAAAAGCGATTCACGTTGTTCTTGAATCGCTGTAAATTGTACTCGGTGGGAAATACAGCACTGGGCAAATTATTCCAAAGGGATGACGTTCTCCATATAAAAGACTGCTTGAAAAGCGTTGTACGCGGAATAACAAGCTGAACCTCATACGGATGTGAAGCACCAGCGCGACGTGTATTTCTAACACGCACCGCTTTGGGGGGAATTAAGCGGGCTACATCCTTCGAACACTTTCCATGAAAATACTTGTAGAACAGACTCAAGTCGCCAACAGTTCTTCAATCATACCGACAACTCTTCTCTGAACAAAATCCAACAAATGCAGTGTATGTTTGGGAGCGGAGTCGAATTTGAGCTTTATAAAGAATTAAAAGTTGTTGTGGGGTGAAAAGTTTTCTGGCTCGAAATAATATTCCCAACTTTTGAGAACCTCTCCTTGCTATGCCTGCAACATGTTCATGCCAGGACATATTTGCTCCCAAACTAACGCCCAACAAATTGAGCAACGATGCTAGGGGAATGGAGTGCCCCGATATAACTATGTCGGGTTCAGCAACGTTAACTTTTTAGAAAAAAACTGCCGGCTGAAATGTAGCGCATTTCCAGCAGGAAGGACTATTTCTTTTCTGTAGGTTAGGTTGAAAACTGGTGTTAGTCAACTCCCGCATTTTTTGAGAACTATGGCAGGTATTCCGTCAGTACTTGAAGCTTTGTTGGCGTCTAGCTTCATTAAAATCAGTTTTATGATACGTTGTCTGAAGATAATATCGAGCATCCTTGACTGAACTGAACAGTTGGTGGCGTTTTTCCTTGAAAATCGATAGTAGAAAGTGAAGCCAAGAGTTGAGTTAAGAAGTTAGCTTTCCAATAATATTATGTGGCCGTGTGAGTGATAGTAAAGTGGACTTAGTGATTTTTTGACTGACAACTTTAGCGACTGACCAAATTGTTGGGACAGGGTGAAAGTGTAAATCTTTGGATTGGTGGTTAAAAACCGGACAAGAAGACTGGCGAATTCTCCGTCTCGATCAGGAATCCGTGTTGGTTCTTCGATAAGCTGAGTAAAACCACAATTGATTGAGAATGGTTCAGCTGTAAGGCTTTGTTCGTCGGTCCTACTTGAATACTTAAGCCGGTTGATATGGACATTAAAGTAGCCCGGGATGGAAATCTCATCACTTGGATAATTAATCTGTAAATGATCGATGGTGTCTGCAAGAAAAGCGAAAAATGTTCTAAAGTTAGCATGACTTGGTAGCCGATAGAGGCAACTGGTAAACCTTGTGTTGTTATGAGTCGTTATTTTTAACTACATAACGTCAAAGTTTCGGGACTCCAGGGCCTCCTCTCGTTGATAAGAGATATTGCTTCTGACAAAAAGACAGATTTTAAAGTTATGCCTAAACTAGGGCTAAGAAAGTTGACTATGCTGGTCGATGAACTGACCTTAACGTCCCTTCCCCTACCCTAACCTAATCTTCGAACGTCGTGCCTGTAATCGCTGCCGTTTCTTGAAAGATATTTTCTGTCAGTTGTTCCAAGGAGCAAGATTATTAATGTGAACTTTGGCTTCGACATATCTTCCTAAGCTAGACGGAGGCAAAGTGGATGAATTGCGAGACTCTGAGCTACAAACCCGTACAGGGAATCAGAACCAGCGTTGGATATGGTGGTAAAAACGAAAATTAACAGATGGTCATACCAGCGACATCTAGATCGCTGGCTCAGAATCTGGCCAAAGACATGCTAGGGACGTAACTGACGGCCTCTTAAAGAAACGAGCAACTGACGTCCTTTGTTTCACAATTGCTCAGACGGAAGTCGTGGTCGAACTGATTACCGGTCACTGTCACTTGAGGAAACATTTATAGAAAATGGGAATCCACAATGGTCCCACGACATGCAGCCTAAATGGTAAAGAAAAAAAGCAGAATCCTATATGCATACCCTATATGAATGTGGGGCTTTAACTCGGTACTGTTCGGAGATCTACATCGTGGCGACAAATTACTACAGGAGGGAGGAAGCTAAGAAACTTTAAGGGGATGACGGTCATGTAAGGAAGAGAGGAGATCACAATAAGCCAAGGGGCTGCGGTGCACAAATAGGCACAATCGGCTACAACAAACCAACCAGCGTGAAGACCTGGGTGTCACTTCTTTCACAAAAAAAACTTTATTTAGGGAAATTTCTCGACGGCAAGACGTATTTGATGTATCTGATATTGCCGTATCCTACTGTAGTTACAAACATTATCCTACAGTTATCACCCCTACGTTAAACACTATTTTTGCTGCCATGTTAACATCATCAGAAGCGTTGATTTACTAAATCTAAGATTACAAACTAGACTATTAATACTAAAATTGTGATTTGCTGGAATGGAACGAAATAATCTGATCTAAATGTTTTTAAAATCTTGATTGAATCAACACATCTTTCGCTTTTTGAAGTTTTATCGTTTGGACTTCCTAAGTTCTTTAAGTTGAATTATAGACTAACGTGACAATATTAAATATCTTAGTAAGGCATCTAGTTTATTATGGATTATATGGTATTGAAATATATTTCGTTTTATTATGCTTACGAGTAAAAAAGGTAGAATCATGAATATTTAATCTAAGTGTATGTCTGTGTGAGCGACGAGTCTCATGTGAAATGGGTTACTGGAAGAGCATAGTTACAATTGCGACGCCATGTTATGTTGAGCACCTGGAAAGTAACGGGACTCCTGCAGATAGGAAAACTTCATATTCTGGAAAACAAACTTGAACGTGAGAACATACAAATATGCGGAGTTTCTGAGACGCATTGGAAAGGCACTGGACATTTTCAAACAGAAAGAAATATCATCTATATGTCGAGTGGAACTACGGGCAGAAATGGCGTAGCCATAGTTGTTAATAACAACGTTGCTAAATGTGTCAAGGAGTCAATGATCGCCTGATTAAAATAATCATTACGGCAAAACCAGTAAACCTGCATATCATACAAGTGTACACGCCAACATCACTCTCTAATGATGAAGCAACTGAAGAAGTCTACGATAAGATTGAAGAAACTTGTACGAAAATCCCATCAAAAGAGATCATAATGGTTTAATGCTAAAATTGGCTGTGACAATGACCAGATTCGGAATATCATTGGAAAATATTAGCTTGGTGTTAGAAATGAACGCGGAGATCGTCTACTTCAGTTTGCTATTAGTAATAGCTTCACTATCACTAATACTACCTTCAAACCTCATCCAAGACGGGTGTCACCGGACGGGCACTACAGAAATCAGATTGATTATATCCTGATTAGCTCTAGATGGAGGTAATCTATAATGAATGTAAGATCTCGCCCAGGGGTGATATGTGGTTCAAATCACAACTTATTAAAGGCTCATATGAGATTAAAACTAGTCACCCCTAAAAAAACAACAAACAAGAGAATCACAGTGTCAGACAGTTCTATTTTCCAAACAATAATCAACTTTAACATTCGGGAAGTCATAGAAGATATAGACAAAATGTGAACAGATATTAAGAAGTGGATAACAAATGCTGCTACACAATGCTCCGCAAAAATAGAAAACATCCTCAAAAACAATGGATAATCGACGATACCTTAAAGCTTATAGAAACGAAAAGAAATATAATTTTAATAAACAACACATCGGATCGTCAAGACAGAATCAGATTAATCAATAAAGAAATCGAGGTGGCTTGTAAAAAGGACAAAAAGGCATACTTGAATAATATATGTGAGGAGCTAAAACAACATGCTAGGAACAATCGACCACAAGAACTTTATGAAAAGGTAAAATACCCATCGAAAGAATTCAAACCTAAAACCCAAATAATCAGAGATAGGGAAGGTAGAACAGTCACCGACATGCCTGGAATCATTGACGTTCGGAAGGATTACTGTACAGAACTTTTTGTAGCTGCTCAATTAGTGGGTGACTGCAGTGTCGAAAAAGAAGCCGCGGAAGAACAAGAGCCATATATTCTTAAGTCTGAAGTCAGGAAGGCTATTCAAAGGTTAAAGAATAGAAAAGCAGTAGGTACTGACGAGATCACTGTGGAAATAATACAGATGATGGGAGAAACCGCCGCGACTATGCTACGTCAACTGTGTAATGAGGTATGGAAAACTGGAAGATGCATGTATACCCTTGCATAAGAAAGGATCCCCTTTGGATTGCAGCAACTATAAAACAGTCGCTCTAGTGTCACACGCTGCTAAGGTGTCTCTCTGGATCCTAAATGAAAGACTCGAAACTTTCCTGCTGCCGCAAATATCTACCGAGCAAACAGGCTTCATTCCAGGAAAATGGACTAGAGAACAGATTCTCAACATACGCCAGATAATAGAAAAAGTCAGGGAATTCCAAATAACAAACTATATTTGTTTTATAGACTACTTTAAGGCTTTCGACTGCATACAATGGAATAAACTCTGGTCGATTCTAATCAGCATGGGAACGACTATACATCTTGTAAACCTTATCCGATCTTTGTATGAGAATACAAACAGCAGAATTAAACTGAATTATTCTTTTTCAGCTCCCTTTATAGCAGAAGCCATCGTCAGACAGGGCTGTATTCTGTCATCTTTACTTTTTAACATATATAGTGAACGTATAATGAGTTCTGTTTTGGATGGCTGAACTGGGGGTGTAACAATCGGTGGAAAAAAGCTAAGTAACCTTAGATATGCGGATGATACTGTTATACTTGCAACTTCAATACAAGACCTAGAATCAATTATGGAGCGCCTTGAAATCACTAGCAAAAACTATGGATTGACAATTAACAGAACGAAGACCGAAGTAATGATTGTTAGTCGTAATGATCTGTCACATATAATAAATAAAATTGCTGGTTTCACTGTTGTAGACCATTTTAACTATTTGTGGTGGAAGTATCCAATAGCTAAAACTCGACCCACTGAAAGATCCAGCTTTACAAAATGGTGTAATGGGAAACATGGGCAAGAAGTTTACAAAAGATGAATCGATGCGTTTGAGATGTGGGCATATCGAAGAATCCTCAGAGCATCATATATCGAACACCGTACTAATGTATCTATTCTTGAAGAGCTTGATATAAATGACCTACTTTCAAATACATACCATTACACCAAAATATTTTCAGTACCTGAAATATTTTGGTGTAATGGGACAAGTTTATGATGTTTACGATGGAATGAATCGTTCGGAATAATCTATCTGTTCAGGTATCTTTCCTATAGATTTAAAATTCTAATTTATTATTATTTTTAATAATTAAAATATCCATGAATGGTAAACGTTCGCTGTTTAATTTCAGAAGTAAATCTGACCTATTCCTCATAGTTCTTTGTACGGGTTACTCGATCAGAAGTAAACCTCCGTCTACGATTAGTCGGTTTCACCTGAGTATATCACAATTTTAATATAATCAAATTTTTAATCTTAGATTTAGTCGATCATAGCCCCTCATCATGCTAACATGTTTAGCTAAAAGCGCGTCGTGTGCAAAAATACAATGTTTGGTGTAGTGGCGATAAGATTTTTTGATACATTTCAGTTTGTCGGACTTCAATACCGTAAATTCTGTTTATTCATGTGGCCATTACGGTAGAAATGAGCATTATTCAGGAATAACGTGGTTAAATATTAGAAAGCATTCAAATATTTGATTACTGAAGGTGAGTCTCTGAGCAGTGTAAGTTGACTTTAATACTTGCACTAGCTGTATCTTGTAGCGGTGCAGACATAAAAATTTACGAAGTTGTAATGAATTCTTGAGTTACAGCACTTGATCCTTTGCGTATTCAGAGGTCGGGATTCTCTTGTACTGATTCTCGAGCGCATTCCGCCTTCGCATTGCTTTTCGATGTTCTTGGTCGCCTTGCCCAAGGTTTAACTAAAGTTAAACCAGTTTCTTCAAACTTCTGCACCCTTATTTTAATAAGTGTATTCTCGGACTGTGTAGACGGTAATGAACGTGCAATTTTCGTTACACGACAGTCGCAGGTTTGTTGTTTTTGTAAAACAGCTAAATTTTCAACAACCAGGGTTACGTCTTGTGTCCCCATCTATTGCGCCAAACAAATGTGAACTGTATAAGTGTACACTAAGGTGGAAATATAACATTTCCCCCTTTAAATGTCAGCTATACCATTTGAACTATCATGCAGCATACCGAGACTTTCGATATTGGCTACAGCCGTCAACCACGTCACCACATACTATTCCCATATTGTAGTCAAAGATGCCCGATGTCTTCAGACAGCGTATCATAAAGCGTATTTTAATGAAGCTAGACACCAAAAAGCTTCTGGAGCTGACGGAATACCTACCATAGTTCTCAAAAACTGCGCAAGGGAACTAACACCAGTTTTCTGGACTTTTTAACCGAGAAAGGGAATATTTCCGTGAAAGTGTGCCACGGAATACTATTCCCATATTGTAGTCAAAGATGCCGATGTCTTCAGACAGCGTATCATAAAGCGTAAATGAAGCTGACGCTTCTGGAGCTGACGGAATACTACCATAGTTCTCAAAAACTGCGCAGGGAACTAACACCAGTTTTCTGTAGACTTTTTAACCGATCCTACAGAAAGGGAATATTTCCGTCCTGCTGAAAGTGTGCCACGGTTCAGCCGATACCTAAAAAAGGCAAGAAGACCTTGCCAAATAACTACCGACCAGTCGCACTGCTTTCAATAATATCGAAAGTCATGGAAAAGGTTATCAACCAGCATCTTCTAAAATATCTTGAACGATTCAATATTATTAGCGATCACCAATACGGCTTCCGTAAACATAGATCAACAGGAGATCTTCTGACTTATGTAAGATGTCTGGAACAACGCAATTGAACACTTTGGAGAATCTCGAGCGGTTACTCTTGATATATCCAAAGCATTCGACCGTGTTTGGCACGATGGACTGTTAGCTAAGCTACGCTCTTGTGGTATGTCTGAAAGGTTCTGTTTGTGGCTCTCATGTTTCCTCACAGAGCGTTCTTTACGAGTGGCGATCGACGGATTTTTTTCTAACACCTTCACTATCAACGCCGGTGTGCCCCAGGGCTCCATACTATTTCCTATTTTCTTTCTCATTTACATTAACGATCTGCTGGAAAAGACCGGGAATCCAATCTACAGCTTTGCAGATGACAATACGTTTGTCTCTTCATTCACTTTGAACGCTCGGACATTGGCTGCTCAGGCGAATATCCGCAGACAGCAGGAGGTCGTTCAACTGGAAGAAATTCTATCTTGGGGTGACAGTAACCAAGTGAAATTTAACGTTACAAAAACCAAGGCGGCAGTTTTTTCTAAAAAAGTTAACGCTGATGAACTCGACATAGTTATGTCGGGGCATTCCATTTCCCTAGTATCGTCGCTCAATTTGTTGGGCGTTAGTTTGGGAGCAAATCTGTCCTGGCATGAACATGTTGCAGGCGTAGCAAGGAGAGCGTCTCAAAAGTTGGGAATATTATGTCGAACCAGAAAGCTTTACACCCCACAACTGTTAGTTCTTTACAAAGCTCAAATCGGACCAACTATGGAATACTGCTCCCATGTTTGGGGCTCCGCTCCCAAACATGCACTGCATTTGTTGGATTCTGTTCAGAGAAGAGCTGTTCGTCTGATTGGAGACCCGGTATTGACCGGCGACCTTGATCCGCTGAACATCGAAGAACGGTTGGCGACATGAGTATGTATTTTCATGGAAAGTGTTCGAAGGATGTAGCCTGCTTAATTCCTCCCAAAGCGGTGCATGTTAGAAATACACGTCGCGCTGGTGCTTCACATCCGTATGACGTTCAGCTTGTTACTCCGCGTACAACGCTTTACAAGAAGTCTTTTATATGGAGAACATCATGCCTTTGGAATAATTTGCCCAGCGCTGTTTCCCACCGAGTACAATTTACAGCGATTCAAGAACAACGTGAATCGCTTTTTCCGCACACATGCCGTTCCTGGAGCGCTTTAGGGACTTCCCTGCAGCACGTGTGCTAGACCCATAAAAAAAACATCTTGGAATATACCCGTTCCACAAAGGAAGATGTTATCTTGGGGAATGACGAGACAGCATATTGTCTCACTATATATACCATTTGAACTACCATGCAGGCATACCGAGTCCTTCGATATTGGCTACAGCCATCAACATCTTGGAATATACCAGCTCCACAAAGGAAGATGTTATCTTGGGGAATGATGAGACAGCATATTGTCCCACTAGCACAATCTTTTAATAGTAGCTGGGGAGGAATATTTTAAAACAATTTTCTGTCGTAACCTGCTGCTTCCAGCAGACACTGGGAAGTATTTTCACATTTTTACGTTTAAATAAGTGACGCATCTTTCATTTTTTAAAATTAATTTCGTGATTATTAAAAAATAGTCTTCAAAATCTGATCAAATAGCATTCTGACGGAATTTGTTTGTTTTAAGGACAAAAAAGTGCGTTATATTATTAAAGGTTATAACCGTTGCAAATCCTTATATCGCTATTTGCTTGGATTTTGGGAACTGGCTTTAATAATCAGGAATTAAGAAGGGGGATTTACTCAGCATTTCCCTAAATGCGGAATTTGACTCTCTCACACTGAAGAATAACTAGATATTGTAAATGATAGGTAGTATGAGAATGTCGAAAAATTTTCCTCCGAGTATTTTACCCCCGTGATTATCGCAAAAAATCCCAGACTTAACTTTGGGGGAGGAAGGATATTACTCTACACTAGGGTACCGACTTCCTCTCTCCCAAGCTTGCGCAAATAAAGTGAAGCGTTGTCTTCTCATTCTCCAGACCGACCGGACATGTCGAATCGTCATCTACATCTAACAGTGCATCTTCTCAACCTAGTGTCCTGTGATAACCTCCACAAGAGGATTCAGGATACGTCCTGCTTTTGTGGAGCAGCCATTCGAACTGCCCTCTTCCAGGCCACGATGCAACACCTTCGGCCCGTTTGAACTTCGGACATCATTACTCTTATAAGCACCGACCGGGCTATTGTTTGAGGGCTGCTTTCACTTGTTACGCTTAGATGTACCCAAGGCTGATTCGGGTCTCCGGAAAGAAGTCATGCCCCAAAGTCTGTTAAGTTCGTTAGCCGTGTTGTTCGTATCAGCTTCACCTGTTTCCTCCTAGACAACTCATCAAAGACATCTCTGCACTCGTTTGTCTTTGGTTTAGAAATTGCTTGCGGCACCGAACCGCTTTCTCTATTGTCGATGTCATTAGGACGGTAACTGATCTACAGCCTAACCATCACCGTGTAGAGTAAATGTACGATTCGGGAACTTAGTCCCCAGTGAACCCCAACTACGTGGAGTCATAAGTACTTGGCATTAAAATATAAATCACAAGAAAAAGTTAAGGAGAGGCAGAGCATGAGATATTTAGGATCAAAAACTGAATCTTTATACAATTTCTGTTAAAATCGCAAATAAAGTAATTTTATCACGACTACAATACTTCCTTCTGCAAGGGAAGTTTGAGAACAAGGTTAAATGACTATGGCCCTCCAACATCTACATGAAATAACATGAATATTTCTGTTCATTATTGATATATTTTTTTATTGTTTTTCAAGGCAGATTTCTTATGAAAAGGTACTTCCTATCTAAACACACCAGTTTGAACTATTTTTAGCTACAAAATGATAGATATAAATAATATTTAATAAAAATTATAAATATATAGCTTATAAAATATGATTTATTTTTAATGATATTTGTTACCTAAGATGATCTACCTATACAGTGTTTAGAAGTAACAGCAGCAATTGTAAACAGTAAAAAATACGTTTTGCTGTTAAGCGAATTCAACATTTAATTGGCCAGCACAGGTGACCAATAGGATTGTTAACCTATGGCGAAATTTTAAAAAAATATATATTTATTGTTGAGCATGCAATGATGTCGAGCAGAATTCAGTACTGACTTCTTTCTATTTAGCTGTTAAACCAGAAAAAGAGTATAAACGAAAATATATTTAGTTGAAGCCAAATTTGAACGCTTAAAATATTCTGAAACTGACGCTAATTCTCAAAATTTGTAATTTTTGTTAAAGAGTTTCACTTTAATCCCCATCGTGTGAACTTTTCGGATTATAACGGTCGAATTTCGGTATCGATCTTCTCGTGGTGACGAAGGAAGCCTCTTGCAAGGGAGATTAGAATTAAATTTCATTGAAAATTCGTACTTGCATTACTTCTCTAATTACGGACGAGCAACTAATGCCATAATTGTACCATTATCTTAAATATTAGTAACAGTAAGCGACAAGCTTGAATACCCTAATTCGAGGATGTGTAAATCATTTGCAAGGGTCGCAGGATCTTTTACCGAGCATATAACCGGGAGTGAGCTAGCATATTGTTTCAAAATAGAAAATCAATAAATAAGGAGAGGGAGAGAAATTTCCTACGATTCCTGATGTCATCGAGCTCTTTGGAGATGGAGCATAATGCTACTGAATTCTTTGAACTTCTCATATTTCTGAGAAATTTAATGTACTAATTGATATTACTTTTACTTAGAAGTTATTCATAAAATTTTCAAAATTTCGATACAGGTAAACAACTCTTGAATATGTTTTGAGTCTCCTCTTGTGTAGCATTGTCTTCATTTATTGTAGTATATTTGCTTACCGTGTTTTAATTTAAATTTTGTAAAATAGAGTTTTAATTGCGTATCAAGTACGGAAAGTGGTATTTTACACTATACGTAAGGAAGTTTTAGGGCGACGCCGTAGGCCTGGCTACAACTACCAACCACTTTCAGCCGACGCGTATAAATTTTTTGTGCATTCTTACCTGGAATTATGGAAAGTGAGACTTACGGGGAATTCGTTTTTAGGTAAAAAAAAATAAATATTTTTTTATTAAACTACATGCGATTTTGCATTAAATGGTGTAAATGGCGGGCCGTGGCTCCTCAGGCGGAGATGTGAACGATAAACAAAAAAATCGATCTGACCACTAGAAGTGGGTAAAATAATTTTTTTAAGTTAGCTAGTCGTGGTCGTTTTTCTCACTCGGTTCGATTAGTACATCATGCACCCCATTCCTTTTATTACAGGACTGGACTTGAAGAGTTTTGCTAAAACATGTTTGCACTTACCCACAGTATTGCTTATTAGTGAATAATCCAAGATATCACTTTTATTGGAACAGTAATAACTATCATAATAGTCAAGTCCCAGAGACAGTTTGACAGAAGTGGAAGAACGAGAATTGTGGATCTCATTACTGAAAACAGAGGATCCGGGTGTGGCTGAACTCAGTGTCTCTGGGTTTGGTACAAATTCTTCGTTTTTTACAAAAGAATCCCCTCTTTTTTTAAAAACTTTAGGTACACTGAAACGTGGAATCACCAAGTGATAAAGAAAAGAAAAAAGGTAGCAAGAGGTGGACAGGTAGCAAGTCATATAAAAACTTATCCCTTGGAATAGTTGGGTATGGTCCTTGTAAAAACATAATAGATACTTTTTCTACTGTTCTGAACTCTATACGAGAACAGAGATCTAGGAAACCGGAAGCTATTGAAAAATCGCTTGTCCTGAAAAATTCCGTTTCTCGAGATACAATGTTTTTTTTCTGAGCTATCGTAGTAGATATAATTATGATTTTTTTAGTAATTAAGGACATGTCCGTGAACATTTTGAGCGGCACAGATTTTTCCGTAAATAAAAAAATCTCGAAAAAAAATTATCGGAAAAAATAAATTTACACATTTTGGGACCTTAGTTTTTTTGGATCTCTAATTAGACAAAGCGAAATTTTAAAAATCTATCACGCTTGTAGAAAAGGAACATTATGTGCAAAAAAAAAAACAGATTTTTTTACATCCCTTTTACAGTCATGTATCCTAGGTGACCACGAGCTTAAAAATTGAATTTTTTTGATGGGATCGGGGTTAAATCAATGCTTAAAATATGATGATTCAAACAAAAAAAAAACAATTTAGAATCTATGGAATAGTTTTTAGACAACAGAGTTGAGAAAAAAGTCGGGGATTTCCGGACGGGGCCCCAAGCAGAAACGATTAGAGCCTCCTAAAAAGAAAACTGATTAGAAAGTAAAATTTTCCGAAAGAATGCACACAAACGGTTTTTTAAACATTTACATGTGTATATTGAAATTTATAGTTTTCTTTTATTCAATGCTAAATGCTAGCAATACTACCCAATGAAGAATAAGATTGGAATATAAAAAATACATAATACAACTGTTTAAACATATACAAAAAAAACTGACTGTTACTTCTAATAACCCACTACAGCAATATAAAAAAATCTGTATATTTAAAACACTACTGAAAATAAACAAAACACCCACAAATATGGCTAGTTGATTCATTTTGTAAAATTCACGTTTTCATCATTCGTTCACACGACTCTATAAAATCAATAATTAACGACATGACACTAGAGATATTAAAGGTGTAAAAAAATAATTTACGCTATTTGAAAATACACAAATAACATTCTTACAAGTAAATCGAACTTAAAAATATCATTACTCTTAGTTCTTAATTAGACAAATCTAATGGGTTGAAGATGATAACGTAAACTAACCAGATGAACGTTGTATCTGATATGAAAGGTTATCTGATTAGTACAACCAACATAACACACACTTTATTTAACTAGTTTTAAAAATATTACATTGCACTTACTAATTTAAGTTATTATTTAAAGGAGTGAAAAAACACTGCATGAGATATCTGTTAAAAAATCTAAAAATTTATCCACATTTGATATTACAGGTCCATATTTTCGTGTACTCAATAAAACTGTCGATTTTTAATATATATTAGTAGTATGCATATTAGATCGAGATTTGAACCAGGGACCTTCAACTTTCTGGGCTTGTGCTCAATCAACTTAGCTATCGGTTCCTGCGAGTTCAATCGTCCAGCCAGAAATACCTCGTTTCAATTTTTATGTAAAGCTAATACGTGAAAAAAGACGCGTACGTTTTAATTATGATTTGTTTTAAAATATTTAAAGTAAACGGGATTGTTTTTATTGTTTTCTTAAAAGCCTTATTGTAAATGTAGCTTCTATCTCAATCCTGTAGCTTGAGATTTTTCAAATTTTTGCCAAAATAAAAATAAAAAATTATTTTCGAACCCTTTTCAAAAAGCTTGGTGCTTTCAAGTCAATTACTTTTCAAAACAATCAGTTATTGAGAACTATTTAATAAAACAAAATAATTACAATGTTGAGAATCAGAATACTTTTGATAAAGGCTTAGGATTTGTTTTTTACGCCTTTTTGGTAAAAACTTTATCCAGCTCTCTTGAAAAGAAGCTTCTACTTCATCTATTCAAAAACAGAAAAACCACCATTAGCAAAATGTTTATAGACTAGGGGTAAAGGAGGTTTACTTTCTGCTCAACACGTCATTACTACTTAATTTTTTTTTAATAATAATTATGTGAATCAGTTTGAATCTTCTCTTTTAAAAATGCAGTCGTTTTAATCATAAACTGTTCGAAACAAAATTTAAGCAGTAGGTCTGTATAAATGTATTTTTACTATATTTTAAATGATGATGGCAGGCGTTTTTGAAACAAAAGGAGCCGCAAAAAAAGCAATTGAGATTGACTAAAATTTGGATATGGATATCAAGGCTGGACACTTGATTCCAGCACAGAGAAACGACTCGAAGCTTTCTAAACTTATGTTTATAAAATGATTCTACGGATATCATGGGTGGATAGAGTAACAAATGCTGAAGTACTTAGGCGAATGAGCAAATCCACAGAACTGCTGCTGACTATAAAGGACAGAAAAATTAGTAATATATAATGAGGGAAGCAAAGTATGACTTGCTGAGATTTTGTGTCGAAGGCAAAAATACAAAGAAGGCAAAATTCCTGGTTAAAGGACAACCCAAGATAATTGCTCATCAATAGATATCTTTAGAGCTGCAGTTTCCAGGACTATGTTAGCCATTTGGATCGCCTACCTTCGTCCAGAGACGACGAATTAAGAAGAAGATAAGTTGTAGATTGGTCAATCTCTATGTAATATTACAAACATTATTATTTTGATACGATTTTTTTTTCACCTAAGAGTTTTTTTAAAACTATAAACATGTTAAATAAACATTTATAAACTGATACTTAACTTGCTTCCTTAAATATATTAAAAATGAGGAACGAAAAACTGACAGCTAGATTTAATGAAATCATAGCAATATATTTTTATTACAAAGTGACCATGACCTAATAGTTTAAGGGGGTCTGGTAACTTTTTTCAATAAATCGTTTTCTAAAAACATCATTTTCTTATAGTAAATACATGTAGAAATACGGTAGAAACCATTATTTGCTCTGGAAAGGCCGACAACAGGCTGAAAATTGCGAGAGAATTGAAGCGTCTCGACGCAGTTAGTGTATACCTGGTGCGCCGAACGTGCAGCTGCCGTATACTTACTGTCTCCGCCCGGTTTTCGTAAATGCTCGGTCTAAATGCATTTCAGTTTCAGTTTTCGAGCAGTCGAGTGTTGGTTTTCGTCAAGAAAGGAACAGTCGAGCGTCTGTATATCGTTTAGTATAACGCGTTTTTCTCGAAACAACCTTTTTTGATCTGGTTGACATGATTTAGAAAAAACTATTACACGGATCGGGATAAAATTTTTATGGCTTATTCCACACATGAACGGCTATCGCCGGTACTACTTTATAATTATATTAATATTTGATCATATTTTTAAATAACTGACGTTGCAAAAATAAGGTCGAAAACTTCAAAAGTCCATAATTTTTTTTGTCATCAATTTTAGTACCGGCGATAGCAGCAACTCTATAGGAATCAAGTTGAATATTTGCTTTCAGATGCTCCAAAGTCCAGATATCATGTCAACCAGATTTAAAGAGGGTTCTGTTCAGACGGTTCTATCAAGGAAATGAAACATGAAAAAACAAAAAAATAGTTGAAGACCTCTATTATTATGTATAAAAATATTTAAAAAATACTGCAAGTTACCAGACTACCCCCTTAAAGATGTAATCATCTTTTGAATATCTTTTCTTTACCAAAATTAAACGGGACACATTTACGCTTTAATACCGAGTTTTTTTCCAAATTAATGATAATCTAGTATAGCTTTACTGCTACAAATGAAGATATTACAGGATAAATACATTTTAAAAATAGTATTTTTTTAGTAAAAATTCGTCAATTATCCCAAAAAATTGACAACAAATGTCAAGTTTCCTGGTTTCACTGTAAAAATACTTATACAGGGTGTGTAGAAAGTAAGATAAAAGCAATTATACAGCTAAAAATAAGAAAGAGGTCCTTACTGATATGGACCCGAAAATGCTTTGTTTCAGAGATACTAAGTGTGAAAGTTATTTATTAATAATTTTAGATTTATTTGAACATGAACAGGGTGATATATTGTCGGAGTCACGTAAAAGCTTTTCTTTAGTTTTTGAAAATTTAATGTGTTTTTTTTTACACTTTACAAATATCAGCGAAATTGAACAAAATAGCGGAAAACATACTATAAGAAATAAAAAAAAATACTAAATAGAATAAGGAAGCATAAAAAAAAAAAAAAGTTGAGGGTGGACAAAAGTACGTGCACCTGAAAAAGTATCACCCTCTACATTGTTTTACATGGTAATAAGGGTATTTCATAGGTAATTCAAAATTATGTGTATGTACACATTATTAATAAATTATTTTCAAAATGATATCATGTATCTAGGAAACAGAGCGTTTTCGAATTCATGTCCTATAGGATGCTTTTTTATTGTTAGCTGTAAAATCGCCTCTTAAAATGATCTACCAACTTCTAAGGTGATTATTTTCTATCAATCTGGCATATAAATTGTTTAAACTAAGAAAAATCACGTTTCAGTCTTGATGAGACTTTCACTTAGGCACAATGCTTTTAAAAAACCCCAAGCCTTTTGGTAATTTCAGAAACAAATTCAGGGTCAATGTATTCCATAGTCATTGTTTTGATATATACAATTCGAGCTGAGTGTGAGAGCTTTCATGGAAGCAGTGTTAACTGACACTCCTTTTACAATTCTAACTTAGATGAACAATATTTCTTTACAGAGTGGTCATATAAGTATTATATATCATTACTTAAGCTCATATGTGTGTTAATCTGGTTACGGACAATAAAGTGACATTTTAAAATTTTGCTGGCCACCCTGTAAAATATTATCTGATGGTCACGAATATTAACAAAAAAATATA
Organism: Pachyrhynchus sulphureomaculatus; assembly: GCA_019049505.1. NCBI lineage: Eukaryota > Metazoa > Arthropoda > Insecta > Coleoptera > Curculionidae > Pachyrhynchus > Pachyrhynchus sulphureomaculatus. Next base: position 52,724,592 of record CM032451.1, on the reverse strand, counting down.
TAAACACACCAAATTTACATATTAGAGAGCAATTACATTGCTCAAAAAGAAAAATTAGGTATACTGGGTGTTCCACACAATTGATTTAAATTATCTGTCATGAGGTAAAACAGGTTATATACGCAAAATTTTTGAAATACTGAACAAAATTTTAATTACAAAAATACACGGTTTGTTGGAGTTTATACTTATCAGAATCTTGTTCTTTTCTTTTTTTTGTTTTAACAACTGATATTGTTACATATTTCCCAGAGGTTCTACAAAATCAGCAACAATTTGGAAACACGTTAGGTTGATTGCAGAAACACACAAACAGGTTGTTTCTGGTTTATTGAATGCAGAAACAATTTAGGTCCATTGTCTTAACAGTTTTTATTTTACACAGTATATATCACCACTGCACCAAACATTTTATTTTTGCACTCGACACGCCTCTCGCTAACAATGTTAGCTTCATCAGAGGCGATGATTGACTGCAGTCAACAGTACCGTTGTCAGACACTACTCGCAGACTGTAGCCCACAGACAGTAGTTAATCAGCGCTCCTACTGAAGCTAACATGGTTAGCGAAACGCACGTCGAGTGCAAAAATAAAGTGTTTGGTGAGTACTGTCATTGTGCCGAAGATTCCAAATTCCCAACATAGGTTTTATTTTGATCTTGTAGTTGTTATATTTAGTTAATTCATTCAACCAACTGATAAAATTTAATTACCTCTGTGTATAACTGAAGAGTAGCAAAAACCAACATTAGATTGTTTCTGAAATCAACGATATAACGATTATCTAATTGTTACTGTTATAATAATTTCAATTTTTGAAGTTTAAAAATGCGATCACCATGGAACACCCTATGCCGTGCGTCCAAATTGCTTAGTGCATCCGTTATAAATTAACAATCCAGGTTACCAGACCCTGTTTACACGCTCGATGAGGTAGTAGCTACGATCGCTAATCCGGCCGCGAGTACTGACCAAAATAACAAAGTGGCTTCGAACTGACTCGTGAAATATCTGACAGTATCCAACACCTGCTTCCATAATGGATTTAGTTCTTCGGGTTTGGTCGAAGGTAGGAGGTTTCTTGCTTTTAGGAAGTCTTCTAATGTTGGAGAGTCTTTAGAGTATGGTGGGAAGTATTCGGCTACCTTTTCACGAATCCACCACGCTGGCTGTGACCTGTGAGAAGATTTTTGTTAGGACACCTAACTAATAATTTTATTAGTGTTCCGTACGGAATACTTATCAGATGACTTCGGTGCCTGTCTGTCTGTCACACCCGATTTTCTGCGAAACTATTTGTCATAGAAAGTTGAAATTTGGTAATAATATAGGAATTGATGGCCTCATCAAAGCCGTGTAGTTCTGAAAGTTAAATTTTGATTTAAGGGGTTAGTTTATGGGGTGAAATTGGAAGTGAAAGAAATTTTTTTTTTACTAGGTCATCGAGTGTGGTGTCAAATGAAAGCTTGTGAAAACACGAGTAAAAAATATATATGTGATGTAGTACTTGGACTCACTTTTCTTTGTATTAATTTTAAAAAGTCGCGAAAAATCGCTGTCCCCCCACCTTATCTCAAAATTTTGAAAAAATTCTGGAATGCTCTCCACTGGGTGTAGATTGAACGAAAATTATCACGAGTGTATTACCTTTAGTAATTCATTTGGTATATAAAAAAAAAAATTTCAAGGTGATCAGATTGGAAACAAACTTTGTTGAAAACTCCTTTGGGCTGTGTTTTGTGAAGTCACTGATCATTTTATACCATCGTAACAAAATTGTTTATTTTAAAAGCAATCAACGTACGGAACACTAATTGTGCAAGTCCAACTTGTACTTGACCGGTTATTTTATTTTACAGTTTAAGACCATTCCTTAAAAATAACAATGAGTGTTTATATGATGTATACAGCCACAGATAAATTACTGAGAATGATTTACGAATTTCTTAGTATAGCAAGTTTTTTTTTATTATATTGGCAATTTGATATATGAGCCAGGGTAACAGATAGTGAATGTATTTATCATTAAAAATTTTATTTGTACACTACTTTTCTCACTAACAATATATATATATATATATATATATATATATATATATATATATATATATATATATATATATATATATATATATATATATATATATATATATATATTTATATATATATATTATTTATATACATACATACGTAAATGTGGGGTCATGTAGAAATACATTCAATACTTCTTTTTTCAAACTCGAAAATTTTTTGAAAAATTAAACAAAAGGCAAAAGTGGAAATTCCCGCCCAACCGACCCGCATCTGAAAGGCCATTGTACGAATTAGCTCGGGCGCATTGTTGCTGTTTGTACAATGCGCATGCGCTGAATTACATCTCACCAACACTGTAAATGCCACGTTCTTGTTAACAATAGGCCATACTGTTTAATTGTTTTGTTTACCAGAGCAAAAATAATATCTTCATTTCGTTCGGATCGATTTTGTACTTTCCAATTGCCTCACCAATAGAAATGTACCCAGGCAACTATGCAATTCATAGACTCGTATCGTTTCCTGTCTTGTGGGTTAGGCCGATGTCTTTCGGTACTTTTACCTTGTCTCTTATTACGTCAACTTTGGGTCGTTACTGAGTCAAACAGAAGTCTACTCCAATCACCTGGGCATTTAGTACAGGATCACTTGGTCGCTGGTACTTGTCTATCGAATCGTTAGATAGGCACGATGGGCTGCCCTTTTCAAAAACTGCTGAATTGTACTACCCGATCACAGCGCAGTTGTCCGCTTCTAACAAAACAAGGTGAGTTGGCTATCATTCGTAGAGCCCTATTCTGCACCGTTTCCACTGGTTTTCTACGTGTTTTACACACGCTAGTCCATGTCTGATAACCGTACAGAAGCGAAAGTTTGCGGGAACCGATCAGTAGTTGATAGAGCCTGGAAAGTAAAGATTTGACACTGGATGCTATAGTTGGAATCTGATCCCTACCAGCTTCTTGTCATAATGGCCCAAATATCTGACATTATTAAGTCACGGAAAGTGATTTCCTATAAGCGTAAGGTGTGCCAAACGAAACCTTTGTCACTTGAAAAAGAGAGGCGCTTGAGTCTTTGTCGGATTGATTTTGTGTGTCATGTTCAAACCAATTCGACAGTTTGTTCAGACGTGTATAAAGTTTCATAATGTGTAATAAATTTGAGCACAAGCCCCTTGTGCTACACTTTTTCAAAGACTTTCAAAACATCTAGCATTATCACCTCCAGGTGTCCCCCTTTGTGGAAGGAGTTGACCAAATGCTAGTCGAGTGTCAACGTGTGAAGTGTAATCCCATGCTCAGGCTGAAAACCATATTGCTCTTTAGGGCCGAGTGATATCGTCGTAGCTTTCCTAGTAGGTGAGCTACTTTACTACTTGCGGCGTGGTGCAGTAGGCGTTGCGTAGCTGGAAGTGAATGGTTAAAGATATCCTTTGTCTACATCATTTACGGAGAATATGCCAACAGCAATCGATTTATAAATATATGGAAGTAGGTAAGAGTTTCAAATAAATCTAAAATAGCAGAACCAAAAAAAAAGATATGAGACCCCTAGTGACTGAGATTTACACTTGAGGAATGACCAATATATTGTCACTGAAGAAAGGTTGCTGACAATTTTACAATACAACTGCTCAGATACAGGAATTTCAGTTTTTATTTAATGCGACTGCGTCTGTCGGCAACATTACTCGCTTTCCTTCATGTGTGCTTACAATCTGCAACACCTCCATCGGCCACTAAAATAGCGAGTAAATAAATTCCATATATTCCCTTTTGTGCCAAAAGAAAGACATTATTGACATTAAGATACAACAAATTGTGTCTTTGGTTTGTAAAAGTTTCCCCCTCCGTTGAGGAGGGTATTTTAGGCTTTCACAAGCCAGAGATACAATTACCAGTACTGCAAAAAGTACTCCCAGTTTTATTCCCTCGTTTATCGATCCTTTTAAATGTTACTAAAAAACACGAACTAAATATTATCATGGGCAAGTTCAATGCAAAAGTAGGAACAGGAGCTGTGGGGGATGTCATGGGGGAATATGGGCTAGGCGAAAAAAATGCGCGGGGTGAAAGCCTTATCGAGTTTTGTCAAGAAGAGAGTTTAGTAGTCATGAATACATGGTTCACGCTGCGTAAGAGAAGACTGTATACAAGGATATCCCCCAGAGACCATAACGGTACTGTAGCTCGGAACCAAATCGATACATATTGGTAAATAAGCGCTATTGTAATGGGGTTCGGGGAGTTAAAACATATCCTGGAGCCGACATCGAGTCTGACCTCTGACCGGCATAATTAACATCAACTGAAGCATATTCAAACTGCAAAAAATGTAAGCCCCAACTTTCGACTGCTGAGGAACCCAGAAATTCGATCACAAGTAATCGAAACACTCAACCAAGAAATAAGTCAAACAATTTCAGTAAGCCACTTGCTATCAGTCGAAGCCACATCGGAGTCATTTAAAAAATATCTGTGTCAAACAACAAACCGAACAAAAAGAGCTAGAAGAAGAATGGGCTCGATACATTAAAAATACCTTTGATGATGACAGAGAATTACCAGAACTCATTACAGACGGAATTTCTTTAAATATACTCCCAGCAGAAGTTAGGGATGCAATAAAACATGCAAAAACTGGAAAGGCTCCTAAAGCTGATAATCTTTATGCGGAAATGTTTCAACTTTTAAATGAAGAAAATATTTCTATCTTGTGGAGCTACATAAATTCCATCTACAGTACAGGAACTATACCAAGGGATTGGCTTAAGTCTGTGTTCATACCATTACCTAAAAAGCCAAATGCGAACAGATGTGAACAGTACCGTTTTATAAGCCTAATGAGCCACGCTTTGAAAGTAATGCTTAAGATCATTCACCACAGAATATGCAATAAATACGAACAAGATGTTAGCGACGAGTAATTCGGATTTAGACAAGGATTTGGAACTCGAGAAGCACTTTCGGGCTGAGTGTATTTTTACAGAAATGTAGAGATCAAAGAAAGGACATTTACTTGTGTTTTATCGACTACGAAAAAGCATTTGACCGAGTCAAGCATCCACAAATAATACAAATGCTTCAAAATATGGTCCTTGACGAAAAATGACATCAGATTCATTATTCACCTATATTGGGATCAGGTGGAGACAACACGAGTCAATAGCAGAGAGACTGAGGAAATAGGAATAAAAAGAGGTGTTCGTCAGGGATGTGTTCTTTCCCCGCTCCTGTTTAATTTATACTCTGAGCACATATTCCAGAAGACCTTAGAGAATGCCACGGATGGTATCAAAGTTAATGGCAAAATCATTAACAACCTAAGGTACGCTGATGATACCGTTATTATAGCAGATACAGCGTATGGACTTCAGCGTCTTCTGAACGCTATATCTAGGGAAGGTGATATTTTAGGAATGAAAGTAAACGTTAATAAAACGAAAGTAATGGTCATTTCAAGAACACCCGGTTTGCAAACAGCTATTCGTGTTTACGATCAATTGATAGAACAAGTAAACAAATTTAAATATCTAGGGTGTTGGGTAACTAATGATTTGAGTCCTGAAGTTGAGGTACGAGTTCGCATTGAAATGGTTAGAGCGGCTTTTCTCAAAATGAGACACCTCCTCACAGACTCGACCCTTTCTTTGGATACTTGTTATCGTTTTGTAAAGGTCTATATATATCCAGTGCTTTTATATGGACTCGAGGCCTGGATCTTGGGAGTACGATCAATGAATCGTTTGGAGTCTTTCGAATTATGGGTCATGCACAGAATATTGAAGATCTCTTGGACAGAGCGTCTTACTAATGAAGATGTACTTAGTCGAATGGGTAGAGAAAGAGAACTATTGTCATTTATTAAAAGACAAAAAACTCGTTACTTGGGACATATTTATAGGAGGTCCACGTTATTCACTGCTCTGGTTGTTGATGGAAGGGAAAAAAGGTGTGGGGCGTCGAAAATGTTCCTGGTCTGGATACCCACACTTTATTAAGAATTGCCCAGGATAGTGAAGAATTCGCCGTGATTACAGCTCAACTTCAGTAATGAAGATGTCACTATAAGAAGATCGATCCTAGCTCGGATGAAGAGCAGTGATACGGCGAAACGCGTCCCGAGATGGATTGACAAATGAGAGAGCATTAATCACTGCTGAGATACGGAGTCCATATTTATTATTATGAATTCTATTTATTTCTAGTAGTTATGTTAAAACTTGCATCGACAATAAAATTTCCATGTACAAACTTACCTATGACTCCAGGAAGTAAACTTGTACTTGTATAAAACACCTCTGATAAATTTCGGTGGTTTATCGGCAAATGGCGAATGGGTCTTGTCAATTAAATTTAGAACTTCCGGTCTACCGGTCAGAAGCCTGTGTGTTAACGACAGGAGCCATGGTTGTTTATCGTAGGTACTCTGAGCGGCCCAGTAAAGTTGCCAATCTAGTCTTGGCGAGTAGGGAGCTTGAAAAAAAAAAGATAAAATTATTTTAGAACCTTTATTACTGTAAAATTAAACTGTTCAGTCGGCTTAGAAAATAAACACTTTACTTTTGCACTCGTTGCTAGTTTCGCTAACCATGTTAGCATCATCAGGAGCGATGATTAACATCATTGACAATTATCGCTCCTGATGACGCTAATATGGTAAGTAAAACGCGGGTCGAGTGCAAAAATAAAGTGTTTGGTGTAGAAGTGACAACTATTGTGTAGTGCCATCGTGCCAAAGATTACAAACTTCAAACTTAGATAGAGAGTAGGCTAACGTTATTTAGGGATCATAAAACTTAAAAGTCTTGTAGAATGATTCTCACTGAGATTGGTATAATGTAACCAAGGTTAAAGATAATTACTATCCACCTATTTGACACAAAAAAAAGAATGTATACTTACCAACAAATGGTAAAGAGTGATTAAGATTTCCAGGCTTATACAAGAAATTGTATTCCTTCCATGGCCCTTCAAGATTATTGGATCCTTCAAGTACTATTTCAGCTCGTCCTTCGACTCCGGTAATTTTCGGAAACAGGTTGTATTGGTTAATAATTCGTGTTTTATGTAGTCTGTTGTAGACTGTACGTATTGTTGGATGGACTGTAGAGTTGGTTTTGGGATGCAGTGCTGCTAGAGGCACCTGAAAGATATATTTTCTAAGGCGTAAAGTTACTCAAAATTTTAAAAAATATACACTCGTAAAATTAAGCATTTGTTTTATTTTTTTTTTCCTCTTTTATTCCAAGATTACTATAAGAAGAATTCACAATTCTATAAAAAGAAAATTTCATTAATGACTTATCAACCTCAGTTTTAAATCTCTTTAAATAAATTAAATTTTCTCAGTTCAGAAGGTAAAATCCGACAGGCCTTCGCATTAACATCATTTGCTGTGAAACTTAGGTTTATGGTTTAGCACCTCTAAGTGAATAACTAAGAGACATGTTAGACAATGATGAAGATTTTTTAGATATTTTTTAACATATAATTTGCAAATGATCCCAATTTCCAAATTACAAAGGAATGCATGGCCAACTTAAGTCGCTGTCTACATGGATCTCTCGAAATTTTGTAACAACGATTTGTTTCTTTATCGTGATTTTCATTCTCAAATATTAGATGCTCTACTTGGTTGGGGACATTCCACTTACGCCTCAAGAAGTTTTGCTTAGCAAAGAAAAGCAAGTCAGTTAGTTATTTGTAATATCGGTTATAGAGACTGTTGCACACAAAAATTTATTGAATTAAAAATGTTGACATTTCCCTGTAAATATTTCTTTTTATGGGCACAGCACGCTCGCTGCAGGGAAATCCCTATAACTCTACAGGGGCGACGCGTGCGCGAAAAAAGTGATTCAAATTAGTCTTAAATCGCTGTAAATTGTACTCGGTGGGAAACACTGTTCTGGGCAAATCATTCCAAAGGGATGAAGTTCTCTATGCTGCTTGAGAAGGGTTGTACGAGGAGTGACCAGCTGAAACTCATACGGATGTGAGGTATTAGTGCGACGTGTATTTCTAGCATGCACCGTTTGGGGAAGAATTAAGTCGGCTACATTCGCCGAATACTTTCTGTGAAAATACTTAGAGAATAGACCGAAGTAGCCTACCGTTCTTCGATATTCCAAGGAATTAAGGTAAGTTCTCGGTGTCTAATCAGGCAAACAAGTCACTAGACAAGTTCTGCAACACATTTTTTTGATTTATATTTGTTCAAAATAGTCCCCATTACAATTAAAATATTTCCTATAATGGAGAAACCAATAGAAACGAGGATGAATATAAAAGAATACATTGTGAAATAGGACGTAAAATAAGACAAGCAAAGGCAAACTGGCACACTAGAAAATGTAAAGAGGGGAACACTATAAGGCAAAGCATCACTTGTTTAATTTACATAAAAAAACTGAAGGAGGTATACGGAGATAAAAGCCTGAGTACAACCCACTATTAAAAGATCGAAATGGACACAAAATAATAGATATAACACAACTCGAGGTATGGAAGGATTATATCACAGAACTGTTCGATGATGACCAATTACTAAAGATGAAGTTTCAAAAGTGGGGACTTCGATGTTGCAGACAAGGAACGTGGAAAACCGTTAAAGAAATACGAAGATCTAGAATTGCAAGCATTGTTGGATGAAGATGATTCGCAAACACAAAAAACAACTCGCCGAGCAATTGGGCGTTAGTCAACAAGCTGTTTCCAATCGGCTACGAGAGATGAGAAAGATTCAGAAGACCGGTAGATGAGTACCACATGAGTTGAACGACAGGCAAATGGAAAAGCGCAAAAACATGTGTGACATTTTGCTCGCTCGGTACAAAAGGAAGTCGTTTTTGCATCGTATAGTTACAGGGGATGAAACATTTATTTTGAGAATCCCCAGTGCAAAAAATTATGAGTAGACCCAGGCGCACCATCCACATCGACCGCAAGACCGAATCGCTTTGGCAGAAAGACGATGTGTGTTTGGTGGGACCAGAAGGGCGTGGTCTATTATGAGCTGTTAAAACCTGGGGAAACGGTTAATACTAAACGTTACCAACAATTGACCGATTTGAACCGTTCGCTGCTTGAAAAAAGGCCAGAGTACCGAAAGAGGCAACACAAAGTTATTTTTCTTCATCACATACGGCAAAACCAGTTCGCGACACGTTGGAAGCACTCAGCTGGGAAGTTCTACCCCATGCGGCTTACTCACCAGACTTGGCTACTTCCGATTATAACTCGTTTGCATCGATGGGTCATACTCTTGCTGAGCAGCGCTTTGGTTCGTACGAAGATGTGAAAAAAATGGCTCGATGAATGGTTCGCAGCAAAAGCGGAAGATTTTTACTGGCGTGGTATTCACAAATTGCCCGAAATATGAGAAAAATGTAAAAAAGCGATGAAGCATACTTTAAATAAAGCACTTTTTATCATTCTTCCGACTTTAACATGTTTTTTTAAGAAAAAAAATCTGCATTTCATACTTGTACACCTGGTATGCAAAGAATCCAATATTGAAGATGGTGGTATTACAGTAAGTGGCACAAAGATAGAGAAAGTGGATAACTTGATGTACCTCGGTAGCAATATCAATGACCTCTGGGACCCGACTGTGGAAGTCAAAATTGGAATAGAGAAGGCCCGAACCGCATTTATGAAGAACAAAAAAATCTTAACTAGTCACGACCTATCATTGAAACTACGGATGAAAATGGTAGGCTGCTATGTCTTTCTGGCTTTCTTATACAGCATGGAAGCGTGGACGCTAACGGGAACAATGCTCTCGAGGCATTCGAGATGTGGGTGTATCGATGACTGCTGAAAATCAGTTGGATGGACAGAATTAGTAACAACAGCGTTCTCACGCGCATGGACAAGGACTTGGAAGTGGTCACGACCATCAAGTGAGGCAAATTCGAATATTTTGGCCACATTACATCCAGAAAAATACGAAATGTTGCATCTGATTATAGAGGGAAAGATTCCAGGCAGACGTGGTCCAGGGAGAAGGAGATCATCGTGATAGAAACATTTTGAGGCAGTGGTATGGAAAGTCTACGGTTCAAAACTTCCGAGCGGCTGTCATTATCAACATAGTAGCTAACATGATAAACACCGATCGTTGAACAATCATGGTACCCGAAGAAGAAGAGAAACCAATTACTAAAACTTGTATCCTGTGGCAGAAACTGTTCATGTTGGTCTTGAATCACTGTAAATTCTGCTCAGAGAGGAACAGTCCTGAGCAAACAATTCCATAGGGATGAGATATACTTTCTCTCACACACTAATCATGACTACAATGTCGCAACTTTATATCGAATTATCTGTTATTACGAAAGTTTCAATTCTTGAAAATTTGAATTTGCTGTACGAATAGCAGTAAAGCCAACCTAAAGATTTCATATGTCTCTTTTATAACGCTGCCACATTTTTACCTCTAATACATGGGTTGTAATAATTTTTTTTTAATAATTAATGTATTGTATCTATTCCAAAACAACAAGTAAACGTAAAATCAATAAAAAAGATTTTTCATTGTAATATAATAAAAATAAATTATATTGATTTATAACCACATCTGTGTGTTTAGGACAGGTCTACCCCCGTGCTTGTCACCCCGCGACTTAGTTCCCGAACCTCCCTAATAAACTATGTACCCTTATTTATTTATTTTATTTTAAGTTTTGACATGTATTTTGTGAGATCTTAAAGTATTTTATGATATGACTATCATCAACAAATATTAATACTATTACAAACAAAGAAAAGTACTAATATTAAATTATTACTTACAGTACTGGAGAAGAATATTGCCAAAGCAATTACGGTGTAAAATATTGTCCCTAAAATAGCAAGGAATTTGTTTCCAGTATGATGCTTGTTGAACAATATTTGAATTAGGCAAATGAGGACCGTTAATGCCAAAGTTATCAAAACAGCACAAATGGCATACTGGAGGTTATCTCCAACAAAGTTGTTGAATTGGGTTTTAGTAAAAGCTGTAAAAAAAAAATAAAATATGAATACATTGGATGATATTCAAATGTTATAAGTAAAACAAAATGGCCATGGTGCAAATTAGACTAGCACAATTAGTCTTCCGTACCGAGATTGCTCAAGTATTCTACTAAATTCAGTCACACATTCATCTTCAAGATAAAAATTACTAAGAATATATAAAAAGCTAGACAGCTCTGTAGTAAAAGTTTAAAACAAACATTTACTACTAAATATTTATTTAATTATAAACAAATAAAATTATTTTGTCTCGCTACCTATCCGTTGGTCATCAGTCATCATAGAAATTTATTTTTTCCATCATTGGTCAAATGCTTAAGGCTGTAATGTACTGAAAAGTATATGAGTATATTACTGATTGCACCGAATACATACTGATATTTCGTAGCTCTTAGTCCGGGTTGCATCTACAACTTTCCACGAAAAAAATCTAAGCCATATTGTCAAGTCAAACAGTTTTTTCTATACCAAATAAATTATTAAACCTAATGCACTCGTGATAATTTTCGCTCAATCTACACTTTATTGAGAATATTCCAGATCTTTTGATCAGTACTCTTAGAGATAGGGTAGAGGGACAGCGAGTATTGGCCATTTCTTAAAAAATAATATGAAGAAAAGTGTGCGGGAGTATTACATCATATATATTTTTGAACCCGTGTTTTCACAAGCTTTCATTTGACACTTCACTCGATGTGTTTAGTACAGAATACTAAAAATACATGTGTGCTACCGATAGTTGCGCGGATGACACTGTTTTTTTAGCTTTGAGATCTGGTTCGACAAGCCCTTTCTTTGAGAACACCTCAAATGGGTTCAAATCTGGGCTAACAGAAAGCTAGTCTTTAACTTCAATTAAATATGGATCATTGCTTTCTAGTTACCGTTGTGTTGTCTTATCCTTAACTTTTTTTTAATTTTTTTCTTTAATTTTTCCGTTATTAAACGGTTAGCAACTTTTCATCTCATTTCACGTGCCATCACTTCTCTGAGAATTTCTGCCGACATGGGTCGCTCGGCATTGAAAATTTCTGTTTTTTTTTTCAGGCAGAGTAAGGGCGTCCCCTTTGTCTATATGGCAGAACTGCCAAAGCCAAAATTTAAAAAAGGCGCAATCTATCAACATTTTTTTTTTACGTTGTAATAGTGCTTTACATGAATCTTGGGGTAACTGGTGACAAAAAAAACTAAATTCAATTATGTACAGTGCCTATTCAATCTTTAACCAGTGTCAATTGCTTTTAATTTTTGCATACCTTGTAGTAGTGCAGGCATAAGTTTGTACGAAGAGCGCATTGTAACTATCTCTTAGGTATATTTACGGCTCTTGATCGTCTGCACATCGAGGGGTCGAGATTTTCATAAATTGAAGCTACAACACACTCTAGAGGTGCTTCACTTCTTCATGTTCTTAAGCGTCCCAGATTTAATTAAAGTCGAAAGATTCTTTAGAGTTCTGTACCTATTCAGAGCGGGGCTTTATTTACGCACTATAAATGATATTAAAGGCGAAATTTTCGCCCCGTGGCAGGCATCGAATTATTCCTTCTGTAAAATTTGCAGACAAAAAGCACGCTCCACTTCGGTGAAACATTCCATAAGTAAATTTTCAAGAACTAGGCTTACCTTGTCTCCACTTATCCGCGGCGTTCGCGTAATAAGTCGAACAAATTTGAACTTATTTATAAGACACTCACTTTGCATTAAATCATATTTTGTGGAATAAAGTGTGTCAGATATAAAAAAAAAAGATAGAAAATGAAGTAAGGGAACTGTTCTTTAAAAAAAAAACAGCAGAGTACCTTAAAAAGATCGGAGGTCAAACGGGGCAAGATTATGAAAACAATATGACCCTTTACAATAGATCTCATCATAATAAGGGTACACTATTATATTTACACAATTAAAAGAATAAAAGGCAAGAAAAAGCCCTAAAAGTATCATTTACTACCTGAATACTACTAACCTAAACTAACTTTTAAAGTAGTTTGATATATGTCGTAATATGGATGAATTTAACAGGTATTAATAATTTTAAACAAAAACTTTGATAGCTCTCCGATTTTTCGCCCGTTTCCACACTAATTTTAATAAAATATGGGGAATAACCTGACCAAAACAAATGATGTACTTATATGCGAAAGAAAAACGCATGAAAATCGGATTAATCCTTTGCAAGTTAAGGAATCTTGCCCTGAAAAGCAGCCATTATTATGTATTTCAATCAAACTTACCAATCTGTGATTCCAAAATTCCACCATTGTATTTAACACCATATAATTTAACTATGCCCCATGATACTCCAACCCAAATTCCAACGTTCAACGTTTTATCCAAAATGTCCAGTTTTGAATTTGGTGTTTTCTTACCATAGAAGAATTGGTCGTCCAACAGAGACAATAATAATGTTACTATTAAGATGTTGGCGTAGTCGAAATTTCCTGTCGCTACTATGCAGGTTTGGAGGAAAAGCTAACAAATAAAAAAATACATAGTAAATTTATTTATATTTTCTCTTACAAACATAAATTGTAAAATAAATATGCGGATGGACATTTTTGCACCATACGGTATGGTTCGGAAAGGCTTATAGCCGGCAAATAGTCCAAAGAGCCTGCCAACCCCTCAATGATGCGAAGTATGTTTTTGTCGGTGACGGCCGTCGATCCCTCTATACTGATTTATTTTCAATGTATTTAAAAATGAAGGATAATTAAGAAATTGCATCAGAAAAAAAAACTGGCAAGTGCAACGTGGACTTGCGCAATTAGTGTTCCGTACTGTAATTGCTTTTAAAATAAAATAAAATCTTTAGCTAGACTAAGTTAATTAGGTTCCTCACATGTATATATCTTAATATCCAATATGTAAATATGTATTTTCGCGTTTTTTTTTCTTAGTCAATAATGTATAATAGTTATACCATCTTAGCTACTTAAGAGCCAATAAATAAATCTAGCTCAATCTAGAATATAGTAATAAAAGTGTAAAATAAATATTTACTACCTGTTTAATTACATACAAATAAAATAAAATTATTTTGTCTTTTGAGGAACGACGTGCGGTACTGAAAATATATTTATCTCCACCACACTCGTGATAATTCTTGCTCAATTTACACTTTATGGAGAATATTCCAGAATCTTTTCAAAATGTTTGATCTGTACTTTTCAAGATAGAGTGAGGAGACAGATTGCCTTAAAATAATACAAATAAAAGTGTGGGCTCGTGTTTTCACAAGCTCCACTAGATGACCTGGTAATTTTTTTTTTTCACTTCCGACTTCACCTACCATGTACCAAATACATTATCGAACATAATAAATTTCAGAATTTTTTGATCATTGCTTTTCGAAATAGGCTGGGGGGATGGGGGGGACAGATTTTTTTTTAAAAAATAATACAAAGGAAAGTGTGCCCAAATATTACATCATATATATTTTTGAAGAAGTAAAGAAGACAATAAAAACACTCAAAAATAATAAATCTGCAGGGCCTGCTGGTGTGGTAAATGAAATGATTAAGGACGGGTCTAATAAATTACATCGAATGCTGAGAAACATGTTCCACAGAGCGATAAATGGAGAAAAAATACCAGAGGAATGGTCAAAAGTTTATATAGTATCCATATTTAAAAAGGGAGACCGCAGAAAATGCACAAACTATAGAGGCCTAAGCATAATATCGAGTATGGGACGTTTGTATGGAAAAATTATTGAAAATATCATGGAGGAATATATAAAAGGAAAAATTGGAGAAGACCAAGCAGGCTTTACGGCCGGAAAATCATGTATAGACCACATATACACTATAAAACAATTGAAGAAAAACTGGCAAAGAAGAGAGAAGTTCATCTAGCCTTCATAGACATAAGAAAGGCCTATGACTCAGTACCAAGACAAAGATTATGGAACGCAATGAAAGAAATAGGCATTGACAACGAATTAATATACGCAGTAAAAGCTCTCTACAAAAACAACACATAAACATAGGACATAAAATAGGGAAGAGACTCCAAACATCAAAAGGCCTATTACAAGGATGCTCTACATCCCCAACACTATTCAAAATATACCTCGAACAAACTATAAAAAAATGGAAGCAAAAATGTAGTGGAATGGGAGTCCCATTACGAGAATATTACTTATATACTCTAAGTTTCGCAGACGACCAAGTAATCATAGCGCAAAATGAGGAAGACCTCAGTTATATGGTAAGAAAACTGAAAGAAGAATACACTAAAGCAGGATTAGCAATAAATTTTGATAAAACGGAATATCTAACAAAGGAGGGAAACGTGGAGAATCTAGAAGTCGATAACGAAACAATAATCAAAGGAACCGATAGATTTAAATATTTAGGAACCATCATTTCAAAAAACGCAACATCAGAAGAAGAGATTAAAGCTAGAATAGGACAAACGCGGACATGCATAAGACAATTAAATTCGATCCTGTGGACAAGCACATTACAAAGAGAAACAAAACACGCATATACAAATCAATAATACAAAGCATAATGACATACGAGTCAGAAACATGGACGATCAACAAAAAAATAAATCTAAAATTAACGCGGTTGAGATGGAGTATTGGAGAAGATGTTGTAGAGTGACACATATGGAGAGAATAACAAATGAAGAAATAAAAAGCAGAATGAACATCAAAGAGAACGCAATAAACACCATTGAAGAAAAACGATTAAAATGGTATGGATACATAAGACGGAGCGAAGATAATAGGTGGATAAAGAAAATAACGGAGTGGAGCCCTATAGGGAGAAGAAAAAGAGGAAGACCCAGACGATCGTGGAGAGACGATGTAAACGAGCCTATGGAGGACAGGGGCCTAACAGATGGAGACTGGGAATATAGAAACGGATGGAATCAAAGGCTGAGAGAAGGAAGACAGCGTTAGCTGTAGAAAATCCTCGATATATATATATATATATATATATATATATATATATATATATATATATATATATATATATATATATATATATATATATATATATATATATATATTATATATATATATATATATATATATATATATATAAATATATATAAATATATATATATATTATATATATATATATATATTTGAATTCATGTTTTCACAAGCTTTCATTTCACACCACATACAATGACCTTAGAAAAAAAAAAAATCCCTTTTCCATACGAGCTACCCTCGTAAGTCAAAATGTAACTTTCAAAACTCTACAGCTCTGATTGGGCCATCAATTCCTACATTCGTGTTAAATTTCAACTTTATATGTCAAATAGTTTCAGAGAAAATCGGATGTGACAGATGGATACTGAAGTGGTCCAATAACTTTTTTCTGACAGAAAATGTTAAGTTAACATTAACGATAAATTTTGATTTTGAATGGTTTTTTTGCTTTACAAAACACTATCTACGTTATGTTTTGAGATTATATGAGTAACTTTACTAATCCTTGCAAGTTCTTTTCATTTAAATTGATTTTAAAGCTGTTAACAGGCTAGGAGTATGTTCACCACAAATATGATCGGTTTAAAAAATACAAAAAAACTTTTGTTAATATTAGTTTTCTGTTTAACTGAGAATAAACTAGGACAGTGGTTTGAAATCAGAAAACGAATTCTTGTGGTTAAACTTGCGGGTGAAGATTGAAAAACTAAAATAAATGATGAAACTAAAAATATATTGTATATGTTTAATATTGTTTGAAATATCCAAAAAACGTGATATAATGCACAGTTGTATATGTATATGAATTTCCAAGTATCTGACATTCCTAATGGATTAGCGACAACTTTTGTATCATATTCCTGCTAGTCCCCGTCCTCACCTCTTACAACCTATGATCGTTTTATTTTAAAAAATAATTCCTAAAATTAAATATATTATTTCTCACCGTTTCCACCTTCTTCCTCTCGGTAAACTTTCCAACCTGAAGTACGATATGTGTACCAATTTTGAAATATGAACGAATGTTTTATTCAAGAGTTATCGCAGTAACAAACCGACGGAAATTAAAAAATATGTTTTTAGTTCCCGAAATGGGACGAAATGTAAAAATTCCAAGGTATGACTTTTTTTATGAATACAATATGCCCCTTAACAAAGAAAATAAAAACAGTAATTATATTGGCATCCCGCGGTATAGTTCTAATTTACCTAGAATAGGTCAGTACACTTATATTTATTTAAGTATAATTGGCTAGGCCATATTCACCTCATGCTGCATAGACATCGGTAAACTCTCATAGTGGACGTTGCTGTAAAGGCCGGTTGTTAATGGGAGACCGCGTCGATCAAACAGAACTGAGGATAAACAGAGTCCTACCCACTCTCCGTTCTCGGTTAAATTGCTGACGGCATGTATTGCTAGGGAATATTTTGGATCAGGAAAGCCACTGTCCTCGTTTACGAGTATGATAGATATTTCAAGTACGACTGGATGAATTGAGGACAATCAACAAAAAAAATTAACTTCGCCTCAATGACACAATAACTTGAAAATATTCTAGAATCATAAAAGTTCAAAGAATTCAAGCTATAGCTAATCTTAAATTTTGACAGTGAAGAGAAGGCAAAGAGTACCATCTTCCTATAATGTGGTTCGGATTCCACGTTAAATTGTGAATTCTGCCAAACTGAGATTATCCTGACATTAAATGAGGTTGGCAAAAATAAGCCGTCTGGTCTATTTGCTAGGTTATAAGCCTTAGCAAACCATACTATAGTAAATATTTATTCCTTGATCGGGAACTAGGAAATTTCAAGATTTCGGTGAGTGACGTAATTTAACATCAGGGAAAGGATTAAATATCAGACTTGGATTTTTTAGAGAAGTTCGTTCATAAAAGGTGTTTGGGCTGATCCGTTTCCTTTAAATTTTGTGACTATTGAGGTCGCTACACATTTATAACAAATTTTAAGTAAAAAAAAAAATCGTGTAAAATTTAAGTTCGTAACGAAAAGTTATTAATGTAGTGGTAGATAAGGGACCTGATAAAATATCACAGTGTTTCATAATTCACAAAACGTTCCTCTATGAGTATAGTCTTATTAAAAATTTAATCACAGGTTATGTCATGAGAGCTTGTAGTTTTATTGGGTAATTTTCATGTAGATGTTTATTCGGTTAAAGTAAAATTTCATGTAAAATGGCCTAGGTAAAACTTTTTTTTTTAACAATTGTAGTTCAAGGATATCAAATCTGATATTTCATCCCTTTCCTGACAATTGACACCATAATTTACTAAAATCTTTGTCGATCACGAAGATTAAATTACTAAACTTTTTATATAAGGAAGCATGCTAGCAAAGAAAAATCCGGCCAAGGGCAAGCCGGACTTGCTCAGTTAGGGTGCCGAACGGTGATTGCTTTTTAAAATAGGATAAAATCCTTACCTAGGTTAAGTTAATTAGATTTCTGGCATATATATATCTTAAGATCCAATATGTATTTTCACGTTTTTTCAATGTATAATAGTTATAGCATCTTAGCTACCTAATAAATCAATCTAGCTCAATTTAGGATCTAGTAATAAAAGTGTAAAATAAATATTTACTACCTAAATATTTGTTTAATTATAAACAAATAAAATAAAATTATTTTGTCTCCGAAAATATCCCTTAGCCAACAGTGTGAAAGTACTGAAAAGTATATTAAAAAACTTCCACCATATTGTTAAGCCGACTAGTTTGTTTTTAATACCAGATATATTATTAAACGTAATGCACTCGTGATAATTTTCGCTTAATCTACACCTTATGAAGAATATTTCAGAATTTTTTCAAAATTTTTTGATCAGTACTTTTCAAGATGGGGGGAAGGGATTTATGGCTATTTTTTTGAAAATAATACAAAGAAAAGAATACGTAAGGATTACATCATATATTTTTTTAGAACTCGTGTTTTCACAAGCTCTCATTTGACACCCCACTTGATAACCTGGTAATTTTTCCGATTTCACTCCCCAAAACTAACCCCTTAAGTCAAAATTTAACTTTCAAAACTACACGGCGCTGATTGGGTTATCAATTCCCATATTTGTGTCAAATTTCAACTTTCTATGTCAAATAGTTTCGGAGAAAATCGGGTGTGACAGACAGACAGACGGACACCGAAGGAATTTCATAAATGTTCCGTAAGGAACACTAAAAATCACTCTTGATATATGATTATTTACATTAACGATTGCAAATATAAAATAACAATAACTTTGAAACATCTATAAATATATAGTGGCAGTAGTTTGTTAAATTGTTTTATACTATTCAGTATATATCACCACTACACCTAACACTTTATTTTTGCGCTCGACGCGCGTTTCGCTAACCATGTTAGCTTCATCAGGAGCGATGATTGACTTCAATCCTGAGTCAATCATACTGCGTAGTGTCGTTGTGCCAAAGATTCCACATTCTCAACTTAGTAAATTGTTTATAGTTGTAGTTACACAGCTATGAATATAACAAAATCACATACTTACTTCTAAATGAAATGCGGTAATTCTAGCAGACCTTATGGGCAAGAAAAATAAAAATGGAACAGCCAATTCGCATACATTGGCGTAAACAGTACTCAGCCTCAGTATCCACGTGGGCAAATGATGGGAATACCAAGACAACGGGTTGGGAATGGGCATGGTTTCAAAGTGGTGATTAAGTGCTAAAAGAAAAAAAAAATCGCTATGGACAAAAAATACAGAATTGAGTGTTAGAAGGCAATGCCCAAAAATACATCCACATACGTGGTAGCTTACGTTCCTGTAGGATAAAAATCAGACAACGCTGATACCGATAATCGGCAGATACTGTGAATGTTGAAAGTACCAACCCAAATATAAATTGGTATATGGGCTCATGTTAAAAAATACTGAATATTTAATTGAAATCGACATTTTTCGCGGAATTTCCAACTTTACTTATATATATTTTCACAATCACCCAATATGATTAAATAAAAAATGCAAAGAAGCAAATATATAACTTTTTTCACTTTTATATTTGCCCATTTTAATGTCTGTTCTTTACACCTTTTATAACCCAACTTACAAATACCTAGTATATGTAAAAATATTATGCGAGTTAGATTATGCTGATGGGAGTCCCAGGACGTCGAAGGCTTCAGGGCAACGAGGCGGTGAACGAGTTCGTCAGACTCTCAATGACTCCATTCCGAGGACTCAAACCTGCTTTAGGTACATGGTCCATTATGAAAGTAATGCGCATGATTTTATGGTGACGCGACTATTCATCGCAGCGGGGTAAGACGGGTCGGGAAATGTGGTGGGGGGGTCTGCCCTTCTAATGCAGCCGTCGCCAGTTTGCTCCGAGCAGTCTAAGTGGAAAGACGTGCCTCCGCGTGAAGTGTGTTTTTCGACTTTGTAACACGACGCGTTGGAGCGTCAACTCAGCCTTTTACCTGCAGGTGCTCAAGAGATTGAAACGCCGGGTCGCGAGCGTGAGGGCTGACATCAAAGACACGGTCAGGCTCCACCATGACAATGCCCCCAGCCGCACGGCCTTCATCGTTAACAATTTCCTGGCCCGGAGCAACACCCCGGTGGTCCCCCAGCCCCCTTACAGTCCCGACTTGGCTCCGTGCGACTTTTTTTTGTTTCACCCGACTGAAGAGAGAGCTGAAAGGGAGTCCGTGGAAAACATCTAAAAGCAGGTTACAACGCTCCTAAGAGACATTCCCGTCGAGGAGTTTCAGGGTGCCTTCCAGGCATCGCAGACACGTCTCCGCAAGTGTATTGATGCTGGGGGAGAGTATTTTGAAGAATTTTAAGCATTTGTACCGGTACGATCAATAAATCTATTTTTCCCAGAAAATGCGCATTACTTTTACAATGGACCCTGTATATCAAAGTGACAAGTGCGAACTGCACTCTAGGAACGGGCCCCCTATGGGCGGCTTATGGCTACATGGTGTAGTATTTGCTTGCGGTGCAGAAGATCTCGGTGTCTAATCCCGGCAGGTCGTTATACTTTTTAGTATATATGGCCTGGCCAAGTAGGTATGTAGGTAGTAGTTGTTTGCAAAAATGTATGTTTCGGCACTTGGACAACGTTAACGGGTATTACGACATCCCCGCCGATATCCTCAGGACATGAAAAAGGGTAAAATCCCTACTTAGGCGGGGAGGTGAACTATAAAAAAAAAGTGCTCAAGAGAGCGTTGGTACCGGAGTCCAGGATGCAGGATTTTGTATCTTGGCCTGGAGCAGTGCGCCTTGAAAGGCTGCACAACAGAACTCCCTTCTGGGGATTTTCAGGAGACATCGTAGGTTTAGAAGGTGTTTAGCACTGGCGGGGATGGAAAAAGACCCGTCATGTCCGGGTTGTCAGAGGATGAAGAAACGCTGTTTCACTTTATCTGGACATGTGAGGCACTGAGAAAACTCAAGTATGAGATCTTCGGAGTGGTGGTGCTTCGTAGGGAGGAGGCCGGTACCCTGGCGTGAGACGACATCCTCACTTTTATGGTCAAGCCTGGGAGATTTCGCGACGATCATGGTGATTTAGTTGGTTTGGGAAAAGTTTGGCGTTGAGCTTCCCCACAACTACTACTACTACCACCAATACTTTTATGGGTACAAAATTCTTAGAAATAGCATCGTAAAATATTATTAAATTGTAATTTTTTTAAAAATGTTAACAACATCCATAATGGTAGTGATCGCGCAAGATCGAATTTAATATAATTTTACTTTACTTACGAGTGCTATGTATGGGAAAATACTTGGCGAAGTGACTTACATTAGCGAGTAGAACAACTTCTTAAAAAAACTCTCAAATTTAGTAGTAGTAAAGTAAAAGTTTACAAAACGTTAATATCTCAAATATGTTAGTTTCTTTTATATGAAATAAAATTTTTAAATTACACCTGACAAAAGTGTGCTTGCTTTTCTTTCCTTCACTTATACAGTCGGTCAAGTAAGAACATTATTCGACAGTTAACAGGTTGACTGCCGACCACTCCGATCGGAGTGCGTCGGGTCTCTTCGCCAACGCCGTCTACTCCGATCGGAGTTCGACATGCGTTCTTACGAAACGTTTTAGTATTCCATCGGCGTTGTATATGAAACGTGTTTCTAGTGGTGGCGTTGCTTAAAAACGCAAGTTCTAACAGGTGCTTAAGTGGTTCCGCGGATTTGCTTTTGGTTTGGTTGTAATCTGCCGTACAATATGGACAATCAACCTGGGCCTTCTGGTATTAAAAAAAGACATTGTAGTGATGAAAAAAAGGTATATGATAAGAAAAAGAAGCTAACTGACACTGAATTATTGCAGCTATTGGAAGAAAGCGGAGGTAGTAGTGACGAACATACGTACCAGACACAGACGATAGTGATGTAAATTCAAGCTCCGAGTCCGAAGAAGAGAATTTTATAGACCCTATTCGGCCACATCAAACACTTCCTAGCCTTGATGAGATAAAATGGAACGACAGAGGTGCGTTAAAACAAATTTTGTTCCAGAAAACCCAGGAATTATTGGTGCAAATTCCAGGACAGGGTGCACCTATCGATTTTTTCGAAATGATCATTGATGATGATTTTTTACAAACTATTGTAGAACGAACGAACTCTTACGCAGTCGAGGTTTTTCTGCGCCCAGAATCAAGTACAAAATCACGTATTACTAATTTTAAAGATCTTACTCTTGACGAACTAAAAATTTTTTTGGCCCTGTTACTTCACACTGGCACAATATCCTTGAGCCGTCTTAACGATTATTGGAAAACTGATCCGCTATTTAATCTACCTGTTTTTAGAAAATATATGTCAAGGAATAGATTTTTGCTTATCTTGAGGTGTTTGCATTTTACATCTCCAGATATGGATCCGGCAGATCGGCTAGGAAAGATTAGATTTGTGGCAGATTTTTTTAACAACAAGATGGGAGAAATTTACTATCCTGGAAGAGAGTTGTCTTTGGATGAAGCTATGGTACTTTATCGGGGTCGTCTCCAGTTTAAACAGTATATCAAGAATAAGCGTCATAAGTATGGTATGAAGTTATACATGCTGACAGAGCCTAATGGACTTATTTTGAAATTTCGTGTCTACGAAGGTGCGACAGATGTTTATGGTGGAAGCGGACATACTGAAAAGATTGTTTTACATTTATTGGAGGAAAAATTGGGTGTGGGACATGCTGTTTATCTAGACAATTTTTACAATAGTGTTAATTTAGCTAGGAAATTACTTCAACAAAATACATACTGCACTGGTATGCTGAGAGCTGAGAGGAAAGATAATCCGAAAGAGGTAATGAGTGCAAACTTAAAACGTGGTGAGAATAAATCTATGTTTTGCAATGGAGTGCATGTCGGAAAATGGCGCGATAAACGCAATGTTCAATACATTTCAACAGAATTTGGAAGCGAAATGGGCATTTTTAAAAACAAAAGAAATCAAGAATCTGAAAAACCTTCCGCAATCATTGGATATAATGCTTTTATGTCCGATATAGATAGACAGGATCAAATGATGGCATATTATCCTTGCAGCCGTAAAACCATTCGGTGGTACAAAAAGTTATTCATGCATGTGCTGCAAATGAGCATGATAAACGTCTATTTTTTGTACAATAAATATTCGCGGTCTGACCAGTTACGATTATATGACTTCCGATTGGATGTCATAAGAAATTTACTAGCCAGACGACCAATTACTAATTTGCCGCAAATTCCTCCAGGCCAAATAAATGTCCACAGCATTAGCAAAGTAGAAAAAATTGTTAGTGAAAAAAAAGGAACTAAAGAAACAAAACGGGTAACCAGAAAGGAATGCAAAGAATGCAGGAAAAATAAAATAAGAAAGCAAACAGTGTATGAATGCAAAATGTGCCCTGGACAACCAGGTTTTTGCCTTAATTGCTTTGAGGATTACCATAAAAATGTACAAAAATGATTTAGAAATAAATGTTTTGAGTTCATGAGTTCGATTTTATTATTTCTTTACTTATTTAATTGGACACTCCGATCGGAGTGTTCGGCATCTAGTAAAAATTTTCACTTGCAATGCCGATTACTCCGATCGGAGTGAAATTTTTTTTTTCTAATATTTTGAATGGCACATAAAAAAAACACATCCAAGACTCATTTTAATTCATATTTACCACAATAAAATAAAAATATTTGGAAAAAATCTTACCGGCGTCAACCACAAACTCAAAAATATAGATCGGCAGTCAACCTGTTAAGCATTGCCATTAAATTGTTAATGATTCAGCAGTTCGTCCAGACCTCGTCAGCGCCGATGATCGCCTCTCATCTTCAGGGCATACTTTC
The DNA here is from genome assembly GCA_019049505.1 of Pachyrhynchus sulphureomaculatus. Lineage (NCBI taxonomy): Eukaryota > Metazoa > Arthropoda > Insecta > Coleoptera > Curculionidae > Pachyrhynchus > Pachyrhynchus sulphureomaculatus. The sequence goes on along the minus strand of CM032451.1, from coordinate 52,700,230 downwards.
CACAAGATTTTCCGCGTATTCTTGGTGCAAAGATTTCCAAACTGCCCGAATTTGCCGTGACAGCTGTTTGACCATATACACCTTTTTACTACCAAGCTTCTGTTTGATATATGATTACACGTTCTCGATTGGGTTTTCCAATGTAGCTTGACGATACCGGATTCCCGTTTCACTGGCTATACGTTTTAGACTGATGTTTGGGGTCGTTATCCTCTTGAAGAATCCACTCCTCATTTTTATCGACAAACCACCGCTTGGTAGTCAGTACTAATGTATTCCTGTAAATCTAGAGAATTTTTTCAGCGCTCAAATTGTAGGCAAAGATGAGAAGTCTCCTAAAACCTCTTTTCAAAAGACATCTCTAAACATGGATCCTCACAGGGTGCGGTGAACCAATTTGATCTCAAAATGAAGCTTCATCGGAAAAAATTACATTGCTCAAGTCTCAATCTACGCTTTCCTCTGCCCACGGGCGTGTCTTTTGCTAAGCGATGGTTTCTTGATTGTACTCCGCCACTTCAAATTGTTAGTCGCGAGATAAGTGCGAATCGTTTCATACGATATATCCAAACCTTTCAGCGTTAGGTTTTGTGCTCCTTGGCGCAGGACAACATGTTAATATTCATCCATTGTCTGACACTTTTCCTCTCGAACCACGTTCTGGTATTCTGGTAGATCATCCACGTTTTTTAACTGAGATAATCATTTAACCCACATGCTAACAAATGTCCTTGACTTGCCCATAAACTTAGCAGACGCTATAGGCATAATTTTCGAACTTTTTTGAAGATTAAATAAGAACACAGCCTCAAAGCCCGAAATGTAAGCAACACTCATGTTTGATAATGTATCTGTAATGTAATCTCTTGCCACAAAACTTTGCTTGCAGGTGTGCCAACAATAGCCTTAAAAAAAGGAATTTCTTTTATCGGCTTCAAGCTATAAGTTACTTGACCGATTGTACTGAAAAATAATTGTATAATATATAAAATATATTACCTGATAATGTCCACCATTTAGGACATCCACCAAGCAATTTGCCTAAACCTGCGGTGAAGAGGACCCTGAATAGCAACCAACGACACATCCAGAAACTTATTAAGTCTAGAGTGGCGGTTTTGTTTCTTCGGCGACTGGGAATAAACGGCGCCATGAAAATAGCCAGGAAGCCTGCTTCTAAAAGCAGTTCATCACTAAAAAAATAAACTTTTTTTTAAAACAATAAAAAACTGAAAAATATTTAAAATAAATATACGCTCTTGTAATTAAAATACAGATAGAGTGTTTTACGAAAAACGTAAAAATATTTTATAACTAACAACTCCATACTAATGCTCTGTTTTCTTCTTATTTAAGTCAGCAGGTCACAACTGAACACTCTAAATTTGGTCCTGAAATAGCTGCTGTAAGTTAAATGATATAAAGCCTGTTGATTTGGAGGTAATTATCTATTAAAGTAAAACTCGATGACGTCAGAAGTGTATAAATATACAGTCTGCCAAGTAAGAACGTGACCGCTCATATTCTTGAAAAAATGTGTTTCGAGAACATTTTTTGCCATCACTAGATTCTTTGGTGTGCTAACAACCGCGCAATTACCTTAGTCATGCTGTCGAAGAGATTTTCTGCACACTCTACAAATTTCAGAGTCAAAGTCCTCAGAGTCTTTTCTCTGAGCTTTCCCCTTACAAGGGATCAAACGTTTTCAATAGGGTTGGCGTCCGGCGATTGTGAGCGCCACTCTAGTATCTTATTGTGGGCCCAAGAGAGCTGCTTACGTGATTTTCGCCCAGCAAAGGTTTCTCCAATGTGCTTAGGAATTTGACATCATGAGCATGAATATGTAATGCATGTAAGCATTACATCTTCTTGACGCAGCGTCAATTTCTGGTCCCGTGAAAACAAAGACACGATTCGTTTTTTCGACTTTCGGAGTGACTTTATCTACCGAGCTACGTTTTGGCAAGTCGTCCACATTTTTCGTCTCGTTAAAATGATTTACCCACTTCTTCACAAACGATACTCACTTTTTAATATATTTAACGGCCGTGGAATGTGTCATTTTAGGCCTCTTTCGACGGGAACAAAGAAAGACTGCCTCGAACCGACGTGCAAAACGAGTGGATTTTACGTGATTGCGACGAGAGTTCTGAATCGACTGATACTTTTATTGAAATGCGTATTAGACCAAGGTTCCCCCTACCGATTTTTTGTTGAATCGCTAAAATCGAATCTACCCAAAATGAATTATCGTGGATAAGTTCTTACCTGACAAGACTGTATATAGTCCTGACCTGGTGTCAGGAGAAATTGTAAGAAAAATTGTATTTTCCCAGTCTGCAAAGCACTATTTTCTGACAAAAAAATGTGTCCAGAAAATAATTTTCCCCCTAGAATGTACGCAAACAAATTTAAAAAATACATATTAGTAATGCAACTTATCATCGCGATAGTTTTCGACCTTGTAGGAATATAGGCAATATCTGAGACTGGAATAGCGTTTCACAATTTATGATTTTTACTTTTATTACTTTAATTATGAATAAAAAAGTACAGTTACAAAACCTAATATATCAATTTAAATCTAAAAAGCAAATTAGACCATTTTTGGTAGGGTATGTATAAAAATATACAATATTAAATAATATTAGTAATACTTGACATAACTTCCTGATATACTTTTATTTAACCTTAAGAATCACCTGTGTGTAACAATTCTGCAAGCCGATACTTAAAACCTCGGAAATATAATACAGAAGTATTAAGTTTCTAGATGTTGAAAATTAAATTTAAAAATGATAATCTACTGATTTACGCAGATATGGCTGCAAATTAATATATATTGCAAATAAACACAAAAACTAAAATTTGTAGTTTTACTATATAAATAAATACAATAAATTCAAAAATATCTCTCATAAGCCGACATTGCATTCATGTTGGTAAAGATCGCTCTGACTAGAAAAAAATGACCGCTGAGGAGAAAATTCTCTCCGCTCTGCTCTCTGGTGACTGAGAGCCCATTACCCTCATGCCTTCCTACTTCTACACTCACCTTATCTTATCTCTGTCTTATATATGCTCGGGTTATTGTGGACCTTGATTGACAGATTTTAATGCCTTTTTCACTATTAAAAAAACCGGCCAAGTGCTAGTCGGACTTGCACAATTAGTGTTCCGTCCGGTGATTGCCTTTAAAATAATAAAAAAATCCTTATCTAGGCTATGTTAATTAGGTAGTTATAGCATCTCAGCTACCTAATAGTCAATAAATCAATCTAGCTCATTATAGAATCTATTAATAAAAGTGTAAAACGATATTCACTACCTAAATATTTCTTTAAATATAAACAAATAAAAAGTAATCCACTGAAGAGTATATTAAAAACCATCTACCATACTGTCAAGACACATAATTTTTTTTATATCAGAAAAATGATCAAACGTAATGCACTCGTGATAATTTTCGCTCAATGTACACTTCATGAAGACTATTCCAGAGTTTTTTCAAAATTTTTTGATCATTACTTTTCGAAATAGGATAGGTGAACAACGATTTTTTGGCCTTTTTTTTATAAAACAAAAAAAAGTGTGCGCAAGTATTACATCATATAAATTGTTGAACTCGTGGTTTCACAAGTTTTCATTTGACACCCCACTCGATGTCCTAGCAAAAAAAAAAAAAAATTTTCATCTTCTATTTTACTCCCCAAAACTATTAGATAAAAATTTAACTTTTAAAACTACACGGCTCTGATTGGGCCATCAATTCCTATATTTGTGCAAAATTTCAACTTTCTATGTCAAATAGTTTCGGAGAAAATCGGGTGTGATAGAGAGACAGACACCGAAGTGATCCTATAAGTATTCCTTACAGTACACTAAAAAGGAGAGCAAGTTACTTTAAATGGATAAAAAGATTGTACTAATCAATATATATAAATTAAAGTCCCAGATCAACATATGTCGGTCTACCCTGTATATTCCCTCCAATCTCGGGTATCAATTAACTGTAATTATTGGGTTTCTTACTTTCGCGTAGAACATTTTTAAGAAAAGTTTATCGCCATAAAAAAAATATTCCGTGACCTTGGGGCGCCCGGCATTGGCTTTTTTGGGATCATATGAACTGTCCCGACAGGTTTTACACAGGAGTTACTAGATTTTCCATTGTTATACATTAATAGGTTTGGATTTTAAATTTTCTTTTAGATATATTATACAGGAAAGTAAAAACTAGTCGATGAGCTTAACAGCGACTTTTAGGTCATACGTATACCTGCGACGGTAATTTATAAGTCACAGCTTTTTCAACAGAGACTTAAAAGTCCATTTGTTTGCAGTTAATAGCACACAACATGGGTTATAAACATTAAAATGTCATAAACAGTAAGCGTCCGATATTTCTCTACCAATTATTTGCATTTTTAGTTTTAATCACATTTACTTTCTATCTCTATACCAACAGTGCGACCTTTTTCTAAAAAATATTTTATTACATACCTTCTAAACTTTACAATAAGCTATATAAATTAACGCATTTCAAAGTTTATTTTAATGAGTAAATGATGAAACTAAAAATCTTATTTGATTTTAGCAGTTATTGGAATATAATTGTGCCTAAGTACCTAAGTAGGCAATAAAAATATTCTGTGTAAGTAAAAAAATAAAGCAAAAAACCTATAATATGCTTAGTTTAAATCAGAACAGCGATGACTTCAACTTTAGGTTTGGCCCCGGTCAAACTTCGCGGAGTCTGTAAATCTGCATTTTCCCTGCGAGAAAAAACAATGATACTTCGTCCACGATGCTCTAGTGCAGGGGTGCTCAAACTTGGACGGCTGGCGATCTACCTCAATATTGTTAGACTACGATCGATCGACTCTGAGAGGCTGCAAGTAAGTGTGATGCAGGATTGTCGTCTAGGTAGGGTGTATCGTGGCATAGATATTAGTTTTCCGCACAATATGTATTTTTTTAGTCAAGGTAAGTGTAGGTCTGCTCTAAAATATCAATGAAAAAACTCATAATTATTCAAAATTGCGAGTTTATTGGTTCTTACAAAACAAACGAGTTCTAGTGTCTAAACTTAACTAAAGAGTGACTTTGGATGTTGAAGCGTGGCACTACATGTCCTCAGCATACTTTTCATAAGATGGTACGTAATTACCGAGTGCTAATAGCAAGCATGATGACATATGTTCGTCAGTTAGTCGATTGCGATATTTTGACTTAATTATCTTCATTTCAGAAAATGCAGATTCGCACAAGTAAGTTGACCCAAACATTGCCGTCAGTTGAAGGGCGATTTGCCTTAGATTGGGATATTTATCTTCAGATATAAAACACCAGAATTTTGTATCAGATGCTGTGGCTTTGAGATGTATATCTAATATATTTTGCACTAACTCATTTTCAACAGAACATGAGTCCATGTTAAACTGACTTGCTATTTCAGTAGCTAATTCCTCAATGTTTTTACACGAAAAAGGATAACTCATAAATGATGCGATATTTGCCAATTTACTGAAATCATAAAAACGTATTTCGAATTGGCACAAAATATTTGATAATTCTGCTACGTGCACGGATAGAATTCAAAATTTTTATTGCAATGCCCATAATCTCCTCCATGTTTAGAACTTTTGAACACAAAACTTGTTGATGTATAATGCAATGGAAGGAGAAAAATGAAGGGAAATCATCATTAGCTCGACACAATGCCACAAAACCGTTTTCGTTTCCAGTCATTGCTGGTGCTCCATCGGTTGTAATGCACACTAGTTTATAAATTGGTAGCTTGTAGTTTGTTACATATATATCTTCGCCACGGGTCTTTCCTTTCAGAGGAATCATTGTCAAAAACTCTTCCTTAGCCGACATGTCATTGAATACCATTCGAATAAAAATACACAGCTGGGCAGTGTCTGTCATATCGGTGGATTCGTCGAACTGTAAAGAAAAGTATGTACATTCCACGATATCATGTTTTAGTTTATCTGCCATGTCCTGACTCATGACTTCAACACGCCTTGTGACAGTCGGACGAGATAACTGAAGTTCTCTAATAGCAGACATAATCTGTTTTATTTTTAAAATCTCCAAATAAAGTCTCACCCGCTTCAATAAATGCTTCCTTCACAACCAATCCATTATCAAATGATTTCTTGTGTTTCGCCAATATATGACATATTTTAAATGACGCGATCGTTGCAGCTTTTGATTGTTTGGCTGGTCTTGTGAACATGGTTTGTTCTCTTTTTAAAACGAGTTATCAAATCACGTACTTTTCGTTTTCTTAATTCACTCTGTGGCGGAAAATCCTTTTCATACTTTTTATGAACCGTTTTATAATGCCTCTCTAAGTTCCCACGCTTAGGTATTGCAACTGACGCACGGCAAATGAGACAAATGCACTTATCCTTTACCATACAAAAGAAAAATTCTTCCTCCCAATCGTTATTAAAATGATAAGTTTTACTTTTCTTCGCTGCACTCATTTTGGACTATAATAAACTTTGTATCGATGTATCGCCTTCAAGTTACAACTTAGACTGACTCCTATTCCTGCAGGCGCAACATTTATATCGGCGCGAACGAAGTCTCGAATGTTCCCGTCAAACACGCCGCCCGCCGCCCGAAGTTTCTAGAAAAATCGGCGGGAATCAAAAACGCGGCTTTTCTTTGACAAGTACCGCGCGTTCCTTTGATAAAGCCGCCTTTTGCCGCTAGCAGGGGGTTATTACGATAAAAGAAAGTGATGGGGGGGGGGCTTATTCTGGCCTAATTGTGGATCGAATAAATTTTAGTAGTTTATTCCTTACATTTTGTTTTAGTTACCTAAAACAAAATCTGTGAATAGTTCTATATCGGAATTATTTTCTCAAAAAGCACTCGCGATCGACCGTTTGAGCACCCCTGCTCTAGTGCATCAACAGCCAACAAGCCAAGTCCGTGGAATTGTGGAAACTTGTGCCAACATGACGGGAGTTGGATCAGCAACTATTCATAGATTTATAAAAGAAAGAAAACGTGGAGCTTGCAACAAACCTTAGAATTATAAAGGACAGGAAAAATGGAAATTATGAAAAATCCTTCATAACCTGAATTTTCGTTGGGAAACACACAATAGAAAATCTGTTCTTATCGATAAAATAGAAATAATTAGTTGGAAAAGAGAATATCTACGAGCGATCATAAAATTTCGAGCCGAAGAAAGAAATATTTCTTATTTAGATGAGACTCGGGTTAATGGGGGACGCACAGTGGAAAAATTCTGGATTGATAAAAACATTAAGAGGGCCAAACAAGCTTTTGTGTCAACTGGATTACAACCCCCTTCAGGGTATATTGGTAGTGAAAACGGCTTTCTCGACGGTGGCTTGTTGGAATTCGAATCAAAGTCAACTAAAGATTACCATGAGTAGATGAAGGCCGATGTTTTTGAGGAGTACTTCCAACAAATGACTGAATGTATACCAGCAGAATCAGTTATAGTATTAGACAATGCCTCATACCATTCTTGATTATTAGAACGACTCTCGACAAATTCATAAAGATGGAATGTTAAAAGCGGAACTTCTCAAAATTGCGAAACAAAATAAGGCGCAGTTCAAGAAATATGCAGTCGATGAGATGGCAAAGGAACGGAATATCACAGTGCTTAGATTACCTCCATGTCATTGCGAATTGAATCCCATAGAGCTAATTTGGGCACAAATGAAAGGTTTCGTTGCAAGGGAAAACACCACGTTCAAACTTCAAGATATAAGGCAATTATTACTGGCCGGAATAGAGAGGATCAAAGAGGATAATTGAAAAGATGCCATGTTATAGAAGAAGAAAATAAAATGTGGAAACTTGACGAACACATCGAAGAAACTGTGGAAATAGAACCCTTAATTATCAATTTAAGAGAAGTCGAGTCTTCAGATTTTGAAGATGATGATTGTTTTTGATTGTAATTAAAGTACTTATATATAGTGAATTTGTATATATATATATATATATACACATCGATCAAAAAACTTTTGGTAATAAATCTTACATTTGGGGCCGTTTCTTTGTGATTCTGCCTTCAAATAAACCAATTACTTTATATAATATTCGCTATTGATGGTTTTTTTTTTCCCTTTCCAGCAGAGTCGATGAAAATTATTCCATGCGCATCCTAAAATACAGATGCCAAAACCTTCTCAGCCGACTGTTGAGTCTTTGGTCGCTTCGGGCGGCTTTCACCGGTTGCTATCCACTCAGCTGACTGCTGATTTGATTCCGGTGTGTAGTGGTGAATCAATGTTTTATTCATTGTCACATATCGCATGAAAATATCTTTTTTATTGCGCTTAAACAGGTCCAAGCAGCGCTCAGAATCATCAACATGTTGTTGTCTGTGGTCCAATGTAAGCAAACGCGGTACCCATTTCGAACAGAGCTTTCTCATGTCCAAATGTTCATGCAAAATATGACCAACAAGTTCTTTTGATATCTTTAGGGTATCAGCTACCTCACACAATTTCACTTTACGGTCGTTCAAAACAATTTTGTGGATTTTTTTATGTTTTCCGGTGTAACCATCTCATTTAGGCGTCCAGAGAGTTCAGCATCATTTATGTCTGTACGACCGCGATTAAATTCAGCATACCGGTAAATGATGAGTGATTTTCCAGGGACAGAGTCCCCGTAACACTTATCAAGCCATTGCTTTGCTTGAACGGTATTTTTTTTCCTTCAAAAAACAATGTTTAATCAACATACGAAATTCGATTTTTTCGATTGTTTTGAAAATATTAAAAGTAGCGTCACTAAAACCGCTCTAACTTGTGAACTAATCGTCAAAATGTCATGAAATTTTGACACGTATCGTTTGAAGGTTAGTACTTCCTAAAAATCATATGGATTTTTTGAAAAGGGCGACATCTATGTGTCAGACCAAAAACTTTTCAGCCTACATGTTATATGGGACAGACAGACATATGCTGACCTGGGACTTTATTTTAAATTTATTGACTAGTACAATCTTTTTATCCATTTGCTCTCGTTTTTAACGTTCCGTATGGAATACTTATGGGACCACTTCGGTGTCTGTCCTTCTGTCACACCCGATGTTCTCCGAAACAATTTGATATAGACACTTGAAATTCGGCACAAATAAAAGAATTTATGACGCAATCAGAGCCGTTTAGTTTCGAAAGTTAAAGAAAAACTTGTTTCCGGGTAATTGAGTGGGGTGTCAAATGAAAGCTTGTAAAAACACGAGTTCAAAAATATTTATGATATAATACTTGCGCACACTTTTCTTTGTATAATTTTTAGAAATCGGCAAAAAATCGTTGTCCCCCCACCCTATCTCTCAAAGTACTGATCGAAAAATATTTAAAAAATTCTAGAGTAGTCTTCATAAAGTGTAGATTGAGTGAAAATTATCACGAGTGTATTACCTTTGATAATTTATCTGGTATAAAAACTAAAATATATTGCACGACAATGACTAGTGCGTCGTGCGTCGCTGTGCTGTACGGAGACAAAATAATTTTATTTTATATGTTTACAATTAAACAAATATTTAGTAGTAAATATATGTTTTACACTTTCATTATTAGATTCTATACTGAGCTAGATTGACTTATTGGGTACTAGGTAGTTAAGATGCTATAACTATTATACATTACTGACTAAGAAAAAACGTGAAAATACATATTGGATCTTAAGACATATACATGTCAGGAACCTGATTAAGTTAGCCTAGGTAAGGATTTTATTTTAAAAGCAATGACTTTATTTTAAAAGCATTGACCGTATGGAACACTAATTGTGCAACCGACTCGCATCGGTTTTTTAAAATAAAAAGGCAAGCCGTTTTCAAACCAAATATAAATGGCATAAACTGACAACAAAATTTAGACTAATTTTGCTATTACCATAAAGAACATCAGAAATAAAAATTAATGGAAACATAGTGACTACATCTGTAACACTTTAAAAAGGTCATATATTTAAAGTCAATATCATAACATGTACCTAAATAAATAAATGTTTCATACTTACTAGGAGTTTGTCACAAAAACTTGACCTATTTGATATAATGAGAAGTATAGAGACCATAAGGCTGTAAACACAGGAACGATGCAGAACTTCTGTGATACAAGCCTAAAAAAAACGTGCTGCATTATAGTCAATAACATATTAGGACATACACTTGGATAAATTCACTAACATTCTTGAATAACATTGACTTAAAATAAAAATCTATCTGAAAAAAATTTCAAGTCAAAATGCAAACGAATTTCAAATCATATTGTATGCCTAACGACAGTTCCATTTCTAGCGTTATTTAAAAGGTTTATAGTATAACCAAAGTTCTGTCAAATTATAGGAATTAGAGTGTTCTTTAATCACCGGAGATAAAAGAATATTAAACAAAAACCTCATTTTCCTCATGAATTATGGTTCTCGGCTATAATTTAGAAAAAAAAATAATGGAAAACAATATATCAAAAAATATTTACCATGTGTGGGTTCCAACAACCGGTTCTACAATTTGAAAAACAATCATATTTGGATTGTGAGACAGTATAGCCATATATATTCATATAAATATACTATTTACATTTCTTGTATCTGGATCAACTATGTATTCTAATGAATGAGAATTCTTTCCCCCAAATATAAAAAAAATAATTTTACACATATAAGTTTCAGTCCAATCAATTCATTAATTTTCGAGAACATACAGATAAACAAACAAAAAAACTTCACCATAAACAACTGGACTGAATTTAGCCCTTAAAATAATATAGATTAACTTCTTACCCTGTAAAAGCTAGAAATGCTCCCAATAAAGAAAGTACATCTACAGCAGCACTTGTGCTAAGACCCAAATAGGGAGCTAACCATAGCAATGTGGGCTGATAGTGAATTTTGGCTGATAAAGTTTTATGTTTACTATTTTCCAAAACTGATCTTGCAGGTAGAACACCATTGTCTCCATAAAGACCTGTAAGTGTGTAAAATAAGTACATGTTAATGGTTTTTTTGAATAAACTTTAGTTCTTAAAAATATAAGTTATCCAATGTAATCATGTATACAGGTTTGCTCTATTGTGTAGACAGATCAAAACCTTCAACCGGAGTAGGCGTTGGCATATATGTAGAAAAGCCCAAGTGGAATTTTAGCATTTCACTAATGATAAGTGCAAGAATATTCCGGGCTGAAATTCATGTAATAGAAGCATGTGTTCACGAGCATATTAGACGGGACTACAGCAATCAAGAAATATATGTTCTCTCAGATTGTCAAGCTGCTCTAAAGGCCTAACAGGTCAACTCCAAGATCACAATGGAGTGTAAACGTGACCTGTTAGAACTATCCTCCAGAAACAGCAGGGTTGAACTACTGTGGGTTCCAGGACATTCCGAATTAAAAGGTAATAAAAAAGCGGTTGAATTAGCAAAATTAGTTACAAAACCATAGAGGGGTCCAGAAGCGAGTGGTAAAAACGATAATCAACAAATGATCATATCAGCAACATACAGATCATTAGCTTGCAACATGTGGCCAAAGACATGAGAGACGTAATTAGCGGCCCCTCAAAAGAAACTGATAACAGACGTTCCTTGTTTAACATGGGTCCAGACAAAATTAGTGGTGTGATTGATCCCTGGCCACTGCCACCTGAGGAAACACCGACAAAATATGTATATTCACAACAGTCCCACAATATGCAGAATATAGTGGTGAAGAGGAAAAAGCCTTTATGCATATACTATTTGAATCTGCTGCTATAACTTGAAACAGACATAAACTGTTCGGAGACCTACATCATGGCAATAAATTATCACATGAAGGGCCCGAAAGGGAAATAATAAATCTTCAAAATGGACGACGCGGATGTAATCGAGAGAGGGGAGCACAATAAGACAATAGGCTACATTGCCAAACAGGTACAATCGCCTACTCTGTCTAAAACCAACCAATCAATTATATATCTGAGCTATTTCCTTGACTTTTTCATTACAACTTTGTCTTATTTCTAAGACCCAACATTTCCACAATATTAATTCCCAAGGCCACAAGTTCTTGAAAACTGAAGATATTTACTAAATTCTTTAGTTGTAAGGGGTGTTTCAACAAGAGGTTTCGTTTAAATGCGTGCTATTTTTCATGTTTCAGATTTGCAGCTGTCATTCTTTAACATTTGAGTAGTAAAAATTATACGGTCAACGAAAACCGGACGATACGCACTGAAATTGTAAAAATTTACTACGAAAATGGTGAAAATTTCGCGGGGACAGCTTGAAAAGTTCGTACTGCTTTCGGTCGAACTGAAGCGCCTTCTCGTCCAGCAATTATAAATTTAATCGGTAAATTTGAACGTCTCAGTCAAGTTTCGGATGTAAAGAACCCAACCCGTGCTCGCTCAGCCAGATCAACTTAAAATGTTGCTGCTGTAACTGAAAGTGTTGCGGAAGACCCGCATATGTCAATTCGAAGACGTTCACACCAATTAGGCGTATTCACAGCCAGCTCGCACCGTATTTTGCACACAGATCTTGGGCTAAAGGCTTACAAAATCCAGTTGACACGAGAATTAAAACCGATAGACCCTGTACAACGTCGTACGTTTGTTAATTGGGTGTTGGATATTGGCAAGAAAATGACCCCAATTTTTTCAAGAAAATCATTCTGAGCGATGAGGCTCATTTTCATCTATCTGGTTACGTAAATAAGCAAAACTGTCATGTCTGGGACTTCGAACACCCAAGAGAAATGGTTGAACAACCTCTCCATCCACTAAGAGTGACAGTTTGGTATGGTTTTTGGCCTTGTGGTGTCACTGACTCCTGTTTTTTTGAAAATGAAGTTGGTGTGACCTTTCCTGTGAATGCTGTGCGTTACCGTGAGATGCTGACTGACTTTTTTTAGGCCTGAAGTGGATGCTTTGGATGCATATGACCTTTATTGTCAACAGGATGATGCTACATGCCACATAAGTGGTGAAAAAATCAGATTATTACGTGAAAAGTTTCCTGGTTGTGTAATTTCTCAAAATGATAACTTCAACAGGCCACCCTGATCGTGTGATTTAACACCCTTAGACCTTTTCCCTTGGGACTTAAAAACGAAAGAAAGAAGTTTACTCTAATGCTCCAGCAGTGATTGAAGTGTTTAAAGATAATATCAAGAGCAGAAATTCGCGAAATAGAGCCATATTTGGCGAAAATGTGATGGAAAATTTCCTCAAAAGAATGACTACCTGTAAGAAGAGCCGAGGTGGTCATTTGGCAGATATTGTATTCGATCATTAATCGCATAGTTTGCACTTTGGATTTATATAAGAATATCACAAAAATTTCAAAAAAATCATTTTTCCAATAATTTAAAATAAAACTTCTTTTTGAAACACCCTTTAGATATTACATCTCTTTTGTTGAACAGCATGTATATAAAAGAAACTGAAAATTCTATAACTATTAAAATTAAGAAATGTGACAAGAAAATAAATAAATTACACAATCTATTGTATCAGAACTTCTATGCTCTACAGGACACACTGTTAATGTAAAAGAAGCTAGAGTTCTTGCTTCAGTATTTAGTTTTTATAGTCACAAAATTAGGGAATCAATTAAAATTTACATAATAATAGCATTAATAGAGATAAGGGTTTCATTCTGTCACTGCAAACTGATTATTAAACTGGCTTATGGTTCACTTAACATCAGTCAGGTTAAATACTTAACTTAAATCTGTTTGGGCTTTATTAGTGTTCTAATTTTGAAGATTAAAAACCTGTGAAGATGCTTTGGGCAATCACAGGTGAAATGTTGGAAAGTAATTCCAGTTTCACAATCTAATCCCAAGAATTGTGATTTCTGCCACACTGTTTAGGTAATATAGCTGGAATTTACAATTTTTTTTTTGTTTCCAAATTATTAATAAAGATGCACAGAAAAAATCTTAAAACAAATATAATTTGATGGGTACATGATTATATTTCTAAAACAAGTTGAGAAGTATAGAATCCACCTTAGTGACTGAGCCAATCATTGCTCCTGATAAAGCTAACGTGGTTAGCGAAACGTGCGTCGAGTGTAAAAATAAAGTGTTTAGTGTAGTGGTTATATATACTGAGTAGTGTCATTGTACCAAAGATTCCACTTTCCCAACATAGTTAATTACACATATTTTATTGACTTGTGTAAATACTTAATTGAATAATGGCATAAGTAACTAAATGAATTGCCACATATTACATTGGCAACATGGTTCAGTCAGTCTTAACAAGGGAGGGGGTCCAATTATTCTGAGAAGACTCGATAAGGTAAAACTTTGTTATAAGAAAGTGTTCTTTTTTTCAGAAATTCCCTGCTTACTCATCAATTTTAAAAGGGGTAAAATTTAATAAGACCTTTTTTGGAAACCTTGTTCATCAATTTCTGAAGATGATAAAATTCAAGTATAAGAGAATTTTTTTTTAATTGCTTTGAATTCTGTAGTAAAATTATAATTTTAATTAAAAATTACTTAATTTGTAAATAATTTATTAGTTAAAAACCAGCTTAGCACGGCATAAATTGAAAATTCAACAAATTAATTAATTGATAAGCATTATACTTATTGAGATGAAATGATAAGTAAAATATTATTTCACAGTTATATAAATTAAAAGGTCCTTTTTATGCTTATTGAAGTTAAATAATAATTTTCTCAACATTAATAAATTAAATATGACAAAATCTCTATTTTTAAATCAAAACAATCCTCACTTAGATGGGCAGAATTACATAAACAAGTAAAAATAGACGCTTTGTAACCTCAGGTAACCTATCATCATAGTCCACAACATCCAATAGATTAGAACTCAAAATAACGGGATATTCCTGTTTTGTTTACCGTAATTAGTCTTACCTGATGCTTGGAAATAAAGCGATAGAAACGCCGAAAGATAAACTATACAAAATGCTCTGAGGAAAAGGTTTCTCGTGTACCGTACGGGAATTACGATGGTCATTTTTATTAAAGAAATACCACTTTTATTAATGAAAACACTACAAAACCATTCAACCACGCTTCCGCACTCGTTTTTAAACTAGCTTTGTGTTTGCGTCCTACCGTATCGTTCGTGGACTCATAGATTTAGAAAATAAATTATTGTGATACTGCTGCAGAAATGCGCAGACTCCCATAAAAAATTGTTGTTTTTGGGAATATTTTTCATTGACACGTATTTTGTTGGTAATTAAAAAAAGTAGTATTGCCAATAGAAGAAATAGTTAAGTCATTTTTCGGCGATGTGTACACCTATTTATTAATAACAAAACCAAAAGAAAATATGATTTTATAAAAATAAAGGCAACTTTATAGTTATATTCAGAGGAGGCAGTCGAATCCCTTGTCTATGGAAGGATACTATACCGCACAAAAAGATCTATATATATATATATATATATATATATATATATATATATATATATATATATATATATATATATATATATATATATATATATATATACAGTAATACCCCGCTTTACGCGAGGGATACGTTCCGAAAAAAATCGCGTTAACTGAAATTCGCGTATATCGAGGTTTATGATTAAACATAGTCAAAATTTAATACAAAAAAATACAAATCATTTTAATCAATCACTTTAATTCTAAGAACACTTTATGCAATACATACTCTTATTTTTTACGGAAAAATACATCTATTGTCTTTTGGGTAACGTTTTGTTTACGTTCTTGTAAAATACGTTCATAACACCCAACACTGTTTTTAATTGTTTGACACACGGTCAAGACACGGTCATCATTATTGTCTATACTCTGCAATATGTCCAAACCTGAATAAATTTTTGAAAGTGCATTTTGTATTTCCCCTGAAGATAAAACTTTCTCTTCTACTTGTTCTTCCTCATCGTAGATAGGATTATTCTGTAACTCGATCAGATCTTCATTGCTAATAGGATCGTCGTGCGTTGCTACAAGTTCTACGAGATCTTCTACCGTGACATCTTCAAGTTCAGACCCCTCAATCATTGCAGCAATGTCTTCAAGCACTTGTCTCTGCATCTGGACAATTCTTCTAGGTGCTTCCACTACATCTGGCCAAAGATTACGCCACACCCCATTCATACAACTCATTTTAACTTCCTTCCAAGCCTCTTCTATGTTGTGAATAGACTTCATAATGTTGTATGACTTCCACCACTCTCGCATAGACTGTCTTCCTTCCCCGTCAGTTTCATGAATTAGTTGGCTAAAAGTGCGGCGATGTTAATAAGCTTTGAAGTTTGCTATTGCTCCCTGGTCCATAGGTTGTAATATTGACGTAGTGTTTGGTGGAAGGAACTTTACGTACACTTTTAAGTCTCTGGGCGTATCAAGTGAGGTTGGATGTCCTGGGGCATTGTCTAAGAGTAATATAACTTTAGGTTCAAGCCCATTTCTGTCACAGTATGATTTGACTGATGGGCAAAAACTATTAGAATACCATTCTTGAAAAATTTCCCGTGTAACCCACGCCTTTCTGTTTGATCGCCACACAACTGGTAGACTTGTCTTGTCTGTGCCTCGCATTGCACGGGGTGTTTCTGAATGGTACACTAGTAAAGGTTTCAGTTTGAAATCACCAGTGGCATTACCACCCAGCAGAAGTGTTAGTCGATCTTTCGCAGCTTTGAAACCACTGGCTTGACGTTCTTCCTTAGAAATGAATGTTCGAGATGGCATTTTTTTCCAGTAAAGTGCGGTCTCATCAACATTGAAGATGAGACAAGCAGGAATTTTCTCTCGTCTAACGAAGTCTTGAAACTTGTCTGGAAACTCAGCTGCAGCTTGAATGTCCGCGCTGGCCGCCTCGCCTGTTATGTGGATATTGTGAAGATTAGAACGCTGCTTGAACCGATGGAACCAGCCTCTGCTGGAAGCAAAAGTCGGAGTGGCACTCCCTTCTCCTTCTTTTGTTTTCAGCATCTCATACAAAGATTTTGCTTTTGTGCATATGAGATCTTGACTTAGTGGTGTGTTCTTCTTATTTCAAATCTTCGATCCAGACTGACAGTAATTTCTCCATTCTTTCTAAGATAGATGATCTCGAACGAGAAAGTTTTATTGCACTTATAGGTGTTGAACCTTCGCTGGAGATTTTAATTTTTTCCCGATTTTTATAAATCGTTCTCACAGTCGATTCTGAGAGTCCAAAATCTCTCCCAACAATTGTTGCTTTGCCTCCATTTTCCATTCTTCTTAACACTTTCATCTTCAATTCCAAAGTGACGCTTTTACGCTCTTTTTTCTTTACAGGCGGCATTTTTAACGTAGGGTTAAATTATGTATGTATGTATCTCCAATAAATATTAAAACAAAACTGCCAGCCGACCGAACTAACATTACGGAACAAATGAACACACGAAACGAACGAGGAAATCCCCATAGAACAAAGTCGAAGGACAGGGAATTCCCAATTCTTCAAAGAGAATATTCAGAGAAAGCGGGGATCCCCCCGCGACCATAGAGAAGTTAATGACTACATGAGCGCGAAATTTGAAATTCGCGTTATAGTGAAACCGCGCGTAACGGGGTCGCGCTAAGCGGGGTATTACTGTATATATATATATATATATATATATATATATATATATATATATATATATATATATATATATATATATATATATATATAAATATATATACAGTAATACCCCGCTTTACGCGAGGGATACGTTCCGAAAAAAATCGCGTTAACTGAAATTCGCGTATATCGAGGTTTATGATTAAACATAGTCAAAATTTAATACAAAAAAATACAAATCATTTTAATCAATCACTTTAATTCTAAGAACACTTTATGCAATACATACTCTTATTTTTTACGGAAAAATACATCTATTGTCTTTTGGGTAACGTTTTGTTTACGTTCTTGTAAAATACGTTCATAACACCCAACACTGTTTTTAATTGTTTGACACACGGTCAAGACACGGTCATCATTATTGTCTATACTCTGCAATATGTCCAAACCTGAATAAATTTTTGAAAGTGCATTTTGTATTTCCCCTGAAGATAAAACTTTCTCTTCTACTTGTTCTTCCTCATCGTAGATAGGATTATTCTGTAACTCGATCAGATCTTCATTGCTAATAGGATCGTCGTGCGTTGCTACAAGTTCTACGAGATCTTCTACCGTGACATCTTCAAGTTCAGACCCCTCAATCATTGCAGCAATGTCTTCAAGCACTTGTCTCTGCATCTGGACAATTCTTCTAGGTGCTTCCACTACATCTGGCCAAAGATTACGCCACACCCCATTCATACAACTCATTTTAACTTCCTTCCAAGCCTCTTCTATGTTGTGAATAGACTTCATAATGTTGTATGACTTCCACCACTCTCGCATAGACTGTCTTCCTTCCCCGTCAGTTTCATGAATTAGTTGGCTAAAAGTGCGGCGATGGTAATAAGCTTTGAAGTTTGCTATTGCTCCCTGGTCCATAGGTTGTAATATTGACGTAGTGTTTGGTGGAAGGAACTTTACGTACACTTTTAAGTCTCTGGGCGTATCAAGTGAGGTTGGATGTCCTGGGGCATTGTCTAAGAGTAATATAACTTTAGGTTCAAGCCCATTTCTGCCACAGTATGATTTGACTGATGGGCAAAAACTATTAGAATACCATTCTTGAAAAATTTCCCGTGTAACCCACGCCTTTCTGTTTGATCGCCACACAACTGGTAGACTTGTCTTGTCTGTGCCTCGCATTGCACGGGGTGTTTCTGAATGGTACACTAGTAAAGGTTTCAGTTTGAAATCACCAGTGGCATTACCACCCAGCAGAAGTGTTAGTCGATCTTTCGCAGCTTTGAAACCACTGGCTTGACGTTCTTCCTGGCATTTTTTTCCAGTAAAGTGCGGTCTCATCAACATTGAAGATGAGACAAGCAGGAATTTTCTCTCGTCTAACGAAGTCTTGAAACTTGTCTGGAAACTCAGCTGCAGCTTGAATGTCCGCGCTGGCCGCCTCGCCTGTTATGTGGATATTGTGAAGATTAGAACGCTGCTTGAACCGATGGAACCAGCCTCTGCTGGCAGCAAAAGTCGGAGTGGCACTCCCTTCTCCTTCTTTTGTTTTCAGCATCTCATACAAAGATTTTGCTTTTGTGCATATGAGATCTTGACTTAGTGGTGTGTTCTTCTTATTCAAATCTTCGATCCAGACTGACAGTAATTTCTCCATTCTTTCTAAGATAGATGATCTCGAACGAGAAAGTTTTGTTGCACTTATAGGTGTTGAACCTTCGCTGGAGATTTTAATTTTTTCCCGATTTTTATAAATCGTTCTCACAGTCGATTCTGAGAGTCCAAAATCTCTCCCAACAATTGTTGCTTTGCCTCCATTTTCCATTCTTCTTAACACTTTCATCTTCAATTCCAAAGTGACGCTTTTACGCTCTTTTTTCTTTACAGGCGGCATTTTTAACGTAGGGTTAAATTATGTATGTATGTATCTCCAATAAATATTAAAACAAAACTGCCAGCCGACCGAACTAACATTACGGAACAAATGAACACACGAAACGAACGAGGAAATCCCCATAGAACAAAGTCGAAGGACAGGGAATTCCCAATTCTTCAAAGAGAATATTCAGAGAAAGCGGGGATCCCCCCGCGACCATAGAGAAGTTAATGACTACATGAGCGCGAAATTTGAAATTCGCGTTATAGTGAAACCGCGCGTAACGGGGTCGCGCTAAGCGGGGTATTACTGTATATATATATATATATATATATATATATATATATATATATATATATATATATATATATATATATATATATATATATATATATATATATATATATATATATATATATATATATATATATATATATATATATATATATATATATATATGTATATATATTAGTTATATATTCGTTATTTGATCAAATGTCAATAATATTAAATTGTAAGCACTCATATCACATACATATAACATCTTATTAAATTGAACTAGAATTACTTTTGCTCTTATGGCAAATATAAGCCGCATTGATATAATCCTAAAATAGAATTTGGCCTCACTGGTTAATGAAATAGCGCTCTCTTGTGCGAATATAAGTTGGCATTAACATTATTGAACGGATAAAAATCCCTCCAACGCTAAAAAACGACTTGGGTAACTTCGCTTCCTATGTTTGACATTGACATGTTCTTGTTTACTAGTGGGAGTGTCAAGTCCACTATAGTAAAAAGTCGATCAACAAAAATGAAAATAAACATTTAATTGTATCTAGAAACTATAACCGTTTTTATAATAATTTTGGTACACCTAAAACCTACAATGCCAGCAATGAAGGATTCGTATATTGTAAAAATAGCTGTGGAAATGACCGATCAGGTTCCACAGCTAATCGAATTTAATCAAAAACAGCCCCTAGCAGCAATAATTCAGGAACTCTGTAACGGGTGGAATTTAACAGACCCTGATCAGTACGCCCTACAGTTTAATGACGGCAGTAACAATAATTATATTACTGAAAAAAATCGAAATGAAATAAAAAATGGATCTGTTTTGCGATTGAACTTTTCACCTTCAAAAACGGCTCAAGACATTTTACATAGACTTAATACCGGAAGCCCTGAAGAAAAAGCTGCTGCTATGGCTAAATTATCCATTTTAAGTGCTGACATGACTTTTGCATTAGAATTTATTAATAAACAAGGATTAACATTAATAATAAAGCAAATTGAGAAAGGGAATTGCAAGGGACAAGTTTTAGCCCATACTTTGCTATCTTTTGTGGAACTTATGGAGCCTGGGATTGTCTCTTGGGATATTTTGAATGGCGAATTTATTACGAGAGTAGCTAATTTAGTAAATACATCACAGGAGGCACAGGTGACTCAGGCTGCTTTATCCATTCTCGAAAATGTTATTTTAAATAGCACGGAAGGATATAGTCAGGTACAAAGATAAAAAAATTAGTTTTTAACTTGATTACAATAGTATATATTTGTAGGTTGAGCGAGAGATTCCTATAGGTTCTTTAATTACACATCTTCAGGCTACACCTGTTGTACAACAGAATGCTGTGGCTCTTATCAATGCTCTTTTATATCGAGCTGATACTACAAAGAGACGTGCTTTAGGTAGGATTATGTCTTTTAATTTTTTCTCTAACTTGTGATATTAATAAGTATTGAAACATAAAGGTCTGCAAATTATCATATTTGTTATTTGTCTAATTTTAAGTAGGCACAAAATTAAATCTTTAAATACTAAAACAAGATATTTTATCAACAAAAATTAGCTCTTTTTTCTAAAAATAATAAATGTTTATGTATTTCTACCATAATACATTTGGTCACCAAAATTAGTAACTAGGTATTATCGTGAACTCAAGTAGTCAGGAATAGCTAAAATACACTTACTTGCCCCAGTCGATAGGGAAAATTATATATTTAGATAGTCATACAAGAATTGCTAGAGGCATTGCTATTTCACATTATTTCGAGCTCATTGATGGTGCTAAAATTATAATTTTGGTATCAAAATGTTTATTTTTTGGTTGTTACTTTAATACAAGCCTTTTATTTTCACATTCTAGCCCAAACTTTGACTACTAAACAAGTGCGAATGGTTATTCAAAACAATATATTGCAAACTGGAGCTTCCAGCGGAGCTGAAATGGCTC
This sequence comes from Pachyrhynchus sulphureomaculatus, assembly GCA_019049505.1. Lineage (NCBI taxonomy): Eukaryota > Metazoa > Arthropoda > Insecta > Coleoptera > Curculionidae > Pachyrhynchus > Pachyrhynchus sulphureomaculatus. Next base: position 52,678,535 of record CM032451.1, on the reverse strand, counting down.
ATCAACTTTATGTTCTACAAACTTTGATGTTAGGCCTTTTGGAGCAAAGAATGTTGACTAAGATGGATCCACAGGTAGGATTATATACATTATATGTATGTATATATATATATATATATATATATATATATATATATATACATATATATATATATATATATATATATATATATATATATATATATATATATATATATATATATATATATGTATATATATGTATATATATGTATATATATATATATATATATATATATATATATATATATATATATATATATATATATATGTATATATATGTATATATATGTATATATATATATATATATATATATATATATATATATATATATATATATATATATATATATATATATATAAGATGGCCCAGTATTCTATGTACATAAAGTTACTGTGGATTTCTAGGATAAAAATATGACCATTTAACCTAACACTACCTTAGTCCAAAAATTTATAATTTTCAAAGTCAAGTCAAAGTTTTATCTTAGTTTTTCTTAATAATTGTACTATTTTTTCAAGATTCGGTGCTAAGGGGTTTTCTGAGATGAAAAATCAAAGTCAGTTCACAGTTTTGTTGTAAATTGTAGGGAACACCACCTATTACACTGTGTATACTTTTAAATTGTCATAACTTTTTCATACCACTCTGTATGATATTTTTAATTAAATATTCTTATTCTCCGCCTTCTTCTGTCTAAAAAAGCTCTCTTAGTAAAAAGTTTTTGAGATAGTGGGATAAGTTTACTCAGTGACGAGTGAATATAAATTAAATAAATAACCTACCCACCTATGAAACAAAATAACATTCATCACATTTGATTCATTCTGGAATTTTTATTTCAAAGATAGGTTTCAAATCCTTTTTTTAAGGGGATCTTGGGCCAGCGAAAAAAACATTTTTTTTTTTAAATATTTTTTTATTTCCAATACATAAAGGCAATAAATGTAAAACTTTTTTAGCATATTAGAACAACTTTAAAAGAATACAGAAAACATTTTTTTATGAAAAAATAGCACATCTCGTGAAGCACCTGCAGTGCGTTCAATCTGGACAGATCAAGTTGATTTGTAATCTACATACCCACAGTTTCTATATGAATAGATGCAAAAATTAAAAATTCACATGCTTTTTGCAATTGAAAAATAAAGTTTTTACAAAAAAAATGGTTAAAAATGGCCTATAAAAATTGTTTAAACAATCTTTTTTTAAATAATTAAATGTTCATATTAAAAATATATTTTCAAAGTGTGATCAATTACAAGTCGATCTGTTTATTAGCTTTTAATACAAAATAATTGTGAAAAAACTGATGCTTAGCATAATGTTCCTGCCAAAATAATGATTAAACTCTCGAATAACCCACACAAACATTCTGTTGGGTGTTTACTTAACAGCTGCTTGAAGAAATGGTAGGGGAAGCCCTAAAACCATTACAGCTTAATACTTCCTAAGACAGGCTCGAGCGTCAGCTGCGCGCTATTGTACTTACTTGGAAAAAGCCTCGGCAGGTAAACTTGCAGTTTGTATTTCGTAAACAGGAACCTAGCCTTGTATTCTATAGATTTTAAATATTATAAGCGAAAAAAAAACAAATGCTCAAAAAAAATTTCTGGACCAAGATCCCCCTTAAGTCATGATTATAGTAAAGAACACCATTTTACATTTAATTTTTTTGGAGGTTAAAGAAATTAGTAAAGGATTGTGATATTTAAAATATATTTTTTGTTTTTGGAAGACTCAAAATTGTACATGTTGAAAGTAAGCCCTTAATTACAGGATGTGTTTTTTTTTTACTTTTAATGAAATAACTAATTTTGCTAGGACCAAGATGGTCATGACAAGATTAAAGAATTGAGGCGTATTGCTTTTGATAGTGAAGGTGCAGGAAGCTTGAGAGGTCCACAAGGCTTCACTAGAGATTATAAAAAGTTAGGTTTTAAGAATGATATAAATCCTGCCCTAGATTTTACGGAAACTCCACCAGGTATGTAAGAATGATCAAGTTGTTCTGTTAAGGTTTGTCTACATTTGAATATTTTTTAGAAGCATTGGGACTCTCTGCTCTATCCTAAACTTGTTAATTATTTATTGATTTAGCATTATTTTTTATGCTTAAGTTAATAAAAGTGAGAATTGGACTGGCAGAGTTAGAAATGCATTTTCTATAATATTTACCTGAAAATCTTTATTTGATAAATACTATAAATCAATATGTACAGGTGTACTAGATAATGAATTTACTAATACACCACACAATATATTGAGGAAATTAAAGCATTACTGTTGTTAGTGCTCTGTATGGAAAACTTATAGGATCATTTCGGTGTCTGTCCGTCTGCCTGTCACGCCCGATTTTCTCCGAAATTATTTGATATAGAAAGTTGACATTTGGCACGAATTTAGGTGATGATGTATTGGTGGCCTAATCAGAGCCGTGTGGTTAAATTTTGACTTAAGGGGTTAGTTTTGGGGGGTGAAATTGGAAGTGAAAAAGAAAAGTTTTTACCAGGTGATCGAGTGGGGCGTTAAATGAAAATATATGTAATGTAATACTTGTGCGCACTTTTCTTTGCGTTATTTTTAAAAAATGGCCAATAATTCCTTTCCCCCGCCCTATCTCGAGAAGTACTGATTAAAAAATTTTGAAAAAAAGTCTGGAATATCCTTCATAAAGTGTGGATTGAGTGAGAATTATCTCAAGTGCATTACGTTTAATAATTTATCTGGTATATAAAAAAAAAAAAAACTATGAAAACTATGTTTCACGACAATATTTCACACAGATGTTGCGCGTCAATGTACTGAGAGAAAATAATTTTTTTTTATTTGTTTGTAATTAAACAAATATTTAGGTAGTAAATATGTGTTCTTTTTTTAAATTTTATTATTAAATTCTAGATTAAGCTATATTGATTCATTGGCTATAAGGCAGGTAAAATACATATTGGCTTTTAATATATATACATGTCAGGGACCTAATTAACTTAGCCTAGGTAAGGATTTTATTTTATTTTAAAGGCAATCACCATACAAAACACTAATTGCGCAAGTCCAACTTGCACTTGGCCCGGTTTTTTTTTCTAAGAATTTACTAAGCTTTATAAGCATTTTGTTGTATGGTAAATTGTCTTATATGTATTTTTAGGATTATTAGCGCTGGATTGTATGATATATTTTGCTAGAAACCATCCGGAGAACTACACAAAACTGGTTTTAGAAAATAGTTGCAGAGCCGACGAACATGAATGCCCATTCGGGAGGGCTAGTGTTGAGTTAGTTAGAATTTTGTGTGAATTACTAAAAATAGGTAAAAATCAACAAACATTTTACTTAAGCTTTAGAAAAAACTCTTAAGTCCAAATCGCAAATAAGATACTTAGAATAGGAATAGAGAAATAATAGCCATACATGGACACAAAAGAATACAATTTTAATAATTGGAATATTTTCAGATAAAATACCTTTTTTCTTCAGTTGTTAGTAAATAATGTGCCCTACTGTCTTGACAGTAGAAATCCACTTTTGTACTTATGATTTTTGTTTTAATCATTTTTAGGTGATGCTCCTTCAGAGCAGTGTATAACATATCAACCTCTATTTTTTACTCATGACCATCCATTTGAGGAGTGTTATTGCATATGTATAGTACTTTTAAATAAAACGTGGAAGGAAATGAGAGCAACAGCTGAAGATTTTGGGAAGGTAACATTATTACAGATCAATATTAAGAATTAGCTTTTCACAGCTTTAGTTAGATGAGAAATCATAGTTTTTAAGATTAGAATTACTTTCTGATTTTTTGCCTATTGTTGTATGAGGCATTTTTACTCTTGTAATAAAATACTCAATGAGTCAGAAGATACACAAGTAAAGATTAAAATCTGATTGCTAGTACTGCTGTTGCCTCGTGTGCTGTTATAGACTATAATTCTTAAGTGGAATCGGCCATATACAATTGGTCAAGTAAGAACGTTTCTCGCATTGTTAATTAAAAAATATTTAAAAGTTTTTTACATCACAATAAAGGATTGCCATTGAAATGCTAATTATTCAGTAATTTGTCCAGTCCCCATCAGCATCGATGGGGCACAGATTCCAAATTGCCCAAATTTTCCGTGGCAACTGCTTCACTTTGTACACCTTTTTACTATGAAGCTTCTGCTTGATGTATGACCACAGGTTCTCTTGGGTTTACATAGGACGACTGGGATGGCCAATTTAGTGTGATGATAGCGAATTCCCTTTTTCACTGGCTACACGTTTTACTCCGATGTTTGAAGTCATTATCTTCTTGACGAATCCACTCCTCATTTTAATTGACAAACTATCATTTAGCAGTTGATACTAATACCTTTTTTTTTCTAAAATCTGGAGCGGTTTTTCAACATTCAAATTGTAGCTAAAGATGAAGAGTCTCCCAAAACATTTTTCCGAAAGATATCTCCAAACATGAATCTTCACAGTGTGCTGAACCAATCAGTTCGTGCAAATTGACCGTGGGGTGATAACACGACCCCAAGCTGAAACTTTATCGGAAAAAATCTCGTTCATTGCTCCAGTCTCAATCTGTTTTCCTCTGCCCATGCGAGTCGTTTCCCTCTGTGTTTTTCGCTTAGCAATGATTTTTGATTTAAAAAATCAACAAGAATGTTACGAAGAATTCAATCGCCTAATTAAACAACACATAAAGGAGGCGAAAGAAGACTGAGTCGCAAGCGAAGGTGAAGAGGCAGAAAGTTTGCACAGAATTCATGATAGCTTCAACTTCCACAAGAAGCTCAAACAAATAATGAGAGTAAATAAGAACACCCCCACTCTCATATCTCCAGAATGAACAAGGCAAACTGATTTTAGACCCAGATGAGATGAAAAATACATGGGAATATTATGCTGTGAATTTCTTTAATGACAGTAGAGAAAACAACGTACTAACTGTTACCGACTAATTAAGTGAACCTGTAATAATGGAGGCTGTAGCAATGAGGAGATTGAAGAACGGCAAGACACCAGGACATGACAAGGTGTATGATGAGGTTCTGAAGGAGATTGACACAAAACAGATCAGACACCTTTTCAACAGAATCTATGAAACCACACAAATTCCAAATGATTGACTAAGATCAAAATTCGTAACCATCCCTAAAAAACATAATTCTAATAAGGCACGCCCTCAAAGCTTTCTTGAGACCAATTCACTCTAGAATTGTCAATAAGTGCGAAGACCTAAGTGGGGAAACACAGTTTGGATTTATGAAAGGTTTGAGAACGAGGGAAGCGTTATTTTCAGTAAAACTTCTTATACAAAAATGTTACGACCAACGACAGGATGTAATTATATGTTTTATTGACTATCAACGCGTATTTGAACATAAAGCATGACTTTCTGATGCAGCAGCTTCATGAGATTGGTGTAGATTATAAGGATGTACGCATAATAAGATAGCTATACTAGATTCAATATGCCAAGATCAAAATTAATAAGGACATTTCAACAAAACCTTTCAGTGTCTTAAAGGGTGTTAGGCAGGGCAAAGGATACCTTTCTAAAGTTGAAAAATATGTTGCTTCAAAGACAATTGCCACTAGCCCTGCGCCTATAAGTAATAAAATGCTGTGTCTTGTATGGTGTAGAGACACGGTCGTTTAAAGTGAGGTCATTGAATCGTATTTGATAATGCTTTTGATATTGGATGCTGCGACGTTTGCTACGAATTTCTTAAACAGAACACCTAACCAATGAAGAAGTGCTTCAAGGGGCCGGGGTGGAGAGGCAACTACTTAATATCGTAAAACAAAGAAAGGTGTCTTATTTGGGATATATACTAAAATGTGACCGCTACTCGATTCCAAAACTTATTCTTCAGAGAAAAATAGAGGGTCGGCGAGGACCCGGTGGAAAGCAGCACTCGTGGCTCCGAAATATCAGGGACTGGTGTGGAGTTCCATTTTTCGACTAGCAGAGAATAACAACCTGAATATAAACTGAGGAAATGGAACAGAGACCCCAAGGCATGTAAATACATATGACAGGAAGAAGAAGAAGAAAAATGATTTCTTGATTGTACTGTGTGCCACTTTAAATTGTTAGCCCGGGGATGAGTGCGAGTCGTTTCATACGATATATCCGCTTAAGTTTTTTCGCCCTTGTCCGACCTTTTCCTCTCACCATGCTCTCATCAACATTTTTGAGAGTATCGTTTCACCCACTTGCTAACGAATGTCCTCGACGTGCCCATATACTTAGCAGCCGCTGTAGGCGTCATTTTCGGACCTTTTTAATGATAACATAGGAATACAGCCTTGAAGTGTGAAGCGTATATAGCAGTCATGTTCGATAATGTACTATTTAACTATAAACAAGGTTAGAAATGAATTTTTTTCCACAAAGCATTGTGTGCCAGGTTGCCAGCAACAACCTCAAAAAAAAAGCAATTTCTTTTATTAACTACAAGTTATAGGCGGCACGTTCTTATTTGACCGACTGTACATCCACACTCCCCATAACATACTTCAGTTCAGGGTTTCTATAAACGAAGCATTAGAGAATCAATTAAAATTTACAACAATGGAAAGTAATTTCAACTTGATATAGTATGATTACTTTTATAATTAGTCCAATAATTTAAAAAATCTTTAATGTTTTTTTACCTTCTATGTAGGTGGCAAGTGTAGTAAGAGAACAAATAAGTAGAGCGTTAGAAACATCTCCTGCTTCACTAGACCAACTTAAAACGAAATTGCAGTCTTTAACTTATTCAGAAATTACTCAGCTCTGGCAATTAGAAAGGTTGGTATATACATTCGGGCCAGTCAATTCAGGATCACCTAGTGATTGTAGCTTAAAATTTTCAGATATTGTTTATATTTTGCTTACAATAGTTGCAATATACTGACACTCCAACAAAAAGAGTTGTATTCACTTTTACATATGTATACATTTCAAAAAGCAACAGCAAATTTTTGGTATTACACTGGTGAAACTCTCGCGACGGGAAAATACACATTTTGATAAGGTGTTGATGCAACCTAACAGATAATCGTGGTCTGCTGAATAGGTAGGATAGTTTAAACAAAATGGTGGCATCATTAGCTGTTTGCATCATAGAAACCTGACAAGCGCACTAAATCCACTATACCACCATACGACCAGATAATACTATTGTAACACCACCAGTTGAGAAAGCCAACTTGTCAGCTGAACTGTTTACTTCATATTCTACTGTCGATTTCCGAGGAAAAATACCACCAATTATTCCCATAGTGCCGACAAAGATGCCCGATATTGTCTTCGGACAGCGGATCATAAAACGTGTTTTAATGGCGCTAGATACCAAAAAAGCTTCTAGCGCTGACGGAATACCTGCCATAGTAGTCAAAAAATTTGCGAGATCTAACACTAGTTTTCTGTAGACTTTTCAACCAATCCCGCAGAAAGGGAATATTTTCTTTTCGACAAAAAAGGCAAGAAGACCTTGCCAATCAACTATCGACCGGTCACCATCAATATGACTTTCGTAAGCAAAGATCAACAAGAATTCTTTTAACTTATGTAACATATGTTTGGAACAGCGCAGTTGCACACTTTGGAAAATCTTGAGCTTTTGCACTTGATGTATCCAAGACATTCGACCGTGTTTGGCACTATGGAATGTTGGCTAAACTACGCACTATCTACGCCGGTGTGTCCCAAAGCTTCATACGGTCTACTACTGAATCCGATATACTTACGTTGGGGCCGTTTATTTCTAGCATTGTCACTCAATTTGCTGGACGCTATTTTGAGAGCAAATATTTTTTGGCGTGAACATATTGCAAGCATAGCAAAAAGCGGTGAAACCTTGTGAAATTCATATAAGGATGTTGGAAGATAGTTGCATTGGCTAAATAATAGAGTACCAATGGATAGATCTGCTTTAAAGTGAGCATTAGTCAGTCGTTGATGACTGTCTAATTTTCCCAGACGCGATCAGAACGGGACGCGCTAACAGCACGTGATAAAAATTGGCATATTTCTTTAGAAATTTTGATCAGGGAATTAGTATCAGGATCAGTAATTGTGTGCCTAGTATGCTTACTGAAGAAGTGAAGATAATCCGTGTGCAGTCCTCCACAGCCTTTTAGCGCAGTATCACGACGAAGGAGACGATCTTCTGGTACCTATTCTCACAGGGGATGAAGCCGGAGGGCCTTACTGTAAGCCTGATAGCAAAGGCAGTCTTCAGAATGATAATACACGTAGTCTTCAGCCAAAAAGAAGTTTAAGTCGTAATCTTTCGCGGGAAACATCCTTTTTACTAAACCACAATGCACTCCCCCCACACCGCTGCTGCAACTCTTAACGACATTCAGTGATTGAGATTGCAGATTTTACAGCTTTCCTCATACAGTCTTGATCCTGCTCCTTCTGATTACTGCGTTTAGATTCTTGAAAGAGCTTTGAGAGAACGAAGATTTGGGAGTGATGACGAGGTTAATCTTGGGCGATGGCCTATCCAAAATTTTTTTTCTGCTGCAATGATATGCTAAATACATTGAATAACAGCGTATTTTTAATTGAATTATATATTTGAAAAAATTGAATTTGCTGTTACTTTTTAATGTACCTACGAACAGTGATCTGTTAGTTGCTTTTTTGAAAAAACAGCCAATGCACGGACGCAGCTTTTATTACGACCCTACGGATATGTTTCAGAAATACTCGAGAAGAATGGGAAAGTCATGCGAGGCCCGTTGTAGAATTAAGGGAAATGATAACACCAGAAATAATGAATCTTATCAAGCAACAAAGGCTAGCATTTCTAGTTGAAGGTAGGATATATTTTGAAGTTAATTTAAAAATAAAACCTATTTTGTTGAAAATACTGAGTGTTACAAAAATAGTTTAGTACGAGGGCTACCTTTTACGTTTTTACAAAAACAATGAAAAAAAAAAAAAAAAATTTGGGACAAATCGTTTTATTGTTTCTCAAAATATTCGTCTTATACACTTTTGCATGCGTTCCAACCAATTCTCGAAAAATTTTTTTCAACTTTCAAGTTGGTACCTCAAAAACATGATTTTGGAAAAATTCAACAGCTTATTTAGGTGATGAAAATCGCTGTCCACGCATTGACATTCTAGAACAAAAAGAAGTCGTTCAGACATTAATTCGATGTTTTTCTCCGTCAAATAATTAATTGTTTGACGTGCTGTGTGAGAGCTGGCGTTGTCATGATGAAGAATGATGCGACGTTTTCGCTTGTTTTTCTTGATTTCATTAATGACTTCTGGCAAACAAATTGTTGTATACCATTCCGCATTAATTGTTCTTCGATCCTCTAAAGCAATGGTTTGCATGTCCTATAACCAAAGGAATAAGCGATCATTTTCTTGGAAGTGCTTCGCGAACGAATTTGGCTCATCTTGGAATATCCAAACAGTTGATTGTTGTTTAGTTTTCGGCCCATATGAATATATCCAAGTTTCGCCTTCTGTTGCGATGTGTATATGAATTTTGCATGTCCTCGGTCCAATTTACACGCACGAGCTTGTTTTTGAGTTTCGGTCAAATTATGCGGAATCCATTGGGAACAGAGTTTTTTCACAGCTAAATATTCATGTAAAATTGAATGTACCGCAGTCTTCGATATGCCTAAGGATGCCTCTACTGCACGGTAAGTCACATGCTAAGCCTCTTCAAGCATGTTGCGCAGAACATCGATGTTTTTTGAAACAACAACCGATCTTGGTTGACCTTCAAGAAATTCAACGCTGCAAACCAATTGTAAAGAGTCTTTTCTGACGGTGATTCTTCACTAAAAAATTGAACGAAGCGATTCGAAGCATTGTACTCGGCCAATTTCTGCGCTGCCACTGTTTTAACAATAACAAATGTCAAATTTTACAGTAATGGTAATGTCACATCTCAATAGCGCTATCTAGTGGTCGTTTGTAGAAATTTAAAAGGCGGCCCTCGTATATTGAAACTGGTAAATCCTTGTACTAGAAAGAATTGTAGAAAACATTGATAAATAACACTTCTCAATAATAAGCCGAAAAACATAACTAATCTAACCTCATATTGTTATGATAAAATTATGGTGACCGCTACCTGACTGAATTTGAAAACTGCTTATGAAGCTGACTGGAATTTTATTAGTGTTCCGTATGGAACACTTATAAGATGACTTCGGTGTCTGTCCGTCTGTCTGTCACACCCGATTTTCTCCGAAACTATTTGTCATAGAAAGTTAAAATTTGGTAATCATATAGGAATTGATGGCCTCATCAGAGCCATGTACTTTTAAAAGTTAAATTTTGACTTAAGGGGTTAGTTTTGGGGGGTGAAATCAGAAGTGAAAAAAAATTTTTTTTACTAGGTCATCGAGTGTGGTGTCAAATGAAAGCTTGTGAAAACACGAGTAAAAAATACATATACAATGTAATACTTGCGCGCACTTTTCTTTGTATTATTTTTAAAAGTCGCGAAAAATCGCTGTCCACCCGCCTTATCTCGAAAAGTACTTATCAAAAAATTTTGAAAAAGTTGTGGAATGTTCTCCACGGGGTGTAGATTGAACGAAAATTATCACGAGTGCATTACCTTTAATAATTTATCTGGGATATAAAAAAAAAACAAAAATTTCAAGGTCATCAATTTTCAGTAAAGATTGGAAACAAACTTTGTTGAAAACTTATTTGGGATGTGTTTTGTGAAGTCACTGATAATTTTATACCTCCGTAACAATTTTTTTTATTTTAAAAGCAATCAACGTACGGAACACTAATTGCGCAAGTTCAACTTGCACTTGACCGATTATTATTTGTATGCATCAGAAAAGCAAAACCAAAGTTAAATTTTTTTACCAAAACATGCATACATAATAATATGTAAAGGTAGTTCCAACTTATGGTCAATTTTATCGACCCGATACTTGGTACGCAAAATAAGAAATATTCCAATGAATGAAGCAAACTTAATTGTCGCTGAATTTTTGGTAACATCATTAAAGATGCTGTTTGTAATTAACAACATAATTTTTTAAGAAATAATTGTTTTGAATCTCTGGTCATCATGTAAGTTAAATATGGTTTAATGTAAAACTACTGAAAACAGACAAGGTCTATACTTCAGCAGTCTATTCACTATTTTCCTATTTGTCATTCCATCCTGAGACGCGTTTCGCCGTATCACGGCTCGTCAGTCGCGTTAGGATCGACAAACAAGCGATTTTTTTTTTTTTTGTCAAGGAGAAATCCGCCTTATGGATTCTGGAGCAGTTTGCGTCACCATAAGGGTGCCCCAAAGTGCTCCAGTTATGTGGCTCTCCAACCTGAAGGGTTGGCATACCCACTAAAAACTCCTTGTGAGCCGGGAAAACCCTCTACTCCTTTTACATGTCTGAGCTTTTAATATCTAGATTGTTTGATGAAGTTTAACACTAGGCTAATTCACTCACTAACACTAATGTTAATTTCACTCACTAGAACTTAACCTACCTTATCCTAACTAACCCTAAACTAACCTACTTCCTCAACGATGGAGTGTTTGTACAATGATAGTATATTAATTCTATTCAGAAGGAGTGGCTCAACTAACCTACGGCCTTAAGATAAAGTCGAGGTTTGTTGTCTGTCTTTGTTAGTCTGGTGGTAAGATGTCAGTCGGCTGCAAATATCTACCCGCGACATTCACATTGCCACTGAAAGTGTTCGCAATCTCTGGGTTAGAATGAACCGCGGCTTTCTCAAGGAAGCGAAGCTGGGAAACACGAGTGAAGTCTTTAATCATGGGTATATCAAACTCCCGGTGCAACTGATTGTTGCGAACGAACCAAGGAGCACCTGCAATGATCCGAAGGGCTTTGTTTTGAACTGCCTGGATCTTGGCCCGGTGAGATTTTGACATCTGACACCAGGCCTGGCAGGCGTACGTAAGTCCGGCCCTGATTATCATCTTGTAAATTAACAACTTGTTGTCAGTTGATAATTTACTCCGACGATTCAGGAGCGGATACAGCTTCCCAAGAAGCTGATTTGCCTTACGCACGACCATTGGGACTTGGTCCTTCCATACCAGCCGTTTGTCGTATAGAAGGCCCAGGTATTTGATGTTTTTGGCCCACCTGAGCCTAGTTCCATTTAGGGAGAGTTGAGGAGGGGCTGTGCGGGTACCTTTTTCAAAAATTATTGCCTGGGTTTTGGCTGGATTGACCTTAATCCTCCAACGATCAAACCAGTCCGAGAGACGTCCAAGATGACGTTGAAGTCTGACAATGACATAATTTATCCCCGCAGCCGAGGCAGTGATTGCCGTGTCATCTGCATACAATTGAAGATTAGTAAAGGGATCCCTAGGGATATCAGAAGAAAAAATATTAAAAAGATGTGGAGACAGGGCAGAACCTTGAGGGACACCGGCCCTTATCCTCTTAACCTCAGACAATGACTGTTCAACGCGAACTTGAAAAGTTCTACCGGACAGGAAGGATTGAACCAACGTGATAAGATGAGGAGGATAGCCGAAGCGGATAAGTTTAAGAATTAAACCTTCATGCCAGACTTTGTCGAATGCCTTGGAAATATCAAGGAATACAGCACCAACCGGGAAGCCACGGTTGAAGTTACTGGAAATAAACTGGGCCAATTTAGCGGTATGATGAATCGTACCATGTTTAGGTTGAAAGCCGAATTGTTCGTCAGGGATGACATTGAGTTCGGTGCTCTCGTCTCTGATTTCCTCGAGGACAACTTTCTCCGCCACCTTGCCCAACGTTGAAATTAGGCTAATGGGACGGTAGCTATCGGCCTCGTGGGAAGGAGAGCCAGGCTTCCGAATCATTACAATTTCAGCTTTCTTCCAGGAAACAGGAAAATAACTTAAACTAAAAATGCCATTGATGATATTTGTAATCTCAGCAATTTGTTTCGTGGGTAACTCTATCAGGGATCTGACAGAAATTTTGTCATGACCTGGAGCTCTTCTAACTGGACGGGACTGAATGATTGACTTAACTGTTTGCGGAGTCGTGAAAGTCCGCACAGGGGGAAATGGAGTTTGATTGAAGATACGAATGGTTTCAGCCACCACCGCATCTCTGCCGAACCTTGGGTGACTATGAGGATTAGGTTGAAACCTATCCTCAAGCATTTCTGCGAATAGACCCGCCTTCTCCGCAGGAGACGAAGCAATGCCATTCACATGGCGAAGTGAGGGAATTTTGCTCGGCCCATCATTAGAAATGGCTCTCGCCATTTTCCAAACTGAAGGGATGTCAGGATTTATACTTTCGAGTTTGGAATCCCATCTATCATTATGGAATTGATAGAGAGCCGCTCTGACCAATTCAGTATGTTGATTCGCGAGCCTTTTGATATTAGGATCGCCAGTCCTTATAGCTCTCCGCCTGATGCGATTTTTCTCCCGGATAAGTTCTTTGATGTGGGCAGGAAGTTTACCCGACATCCGAGCTGGGAAGGTACGAGTGAAGGTGGCATGAGAAATTGCCTGCTGAATATCCACGGTTAACTTATTAACCGCTTCATCAAGTTCTTGAGAAGTATTGATCCTTGGAATTGGACCGGTACTTTGGAGATGCTGTCGGAAACGATTCCAATCAGTGAAATTTCGGGTAACGTTATCAGGAATCCTATCAGCCGGATTCCCGAGAGTGAGCATAATCGGGAGATGATCGGATGATAATTCATGAAAAACTGTGATATTATGGCGGAGGTTCAGATTTTTGACTAAGAACATGTCTAAAAAGTCTGGCTGGCCTCGCCCGATAAGGTAGGCTCGTCTGGAGTTATTAAATTGAATAAGAATCTTTGCTGAAGGGCGTATAAATCTATACCATTCCTGTTCGTTGTTAGGTTTCCCCACATAACATTCTTGGCATTGAAGTCTCCGCCCAAGATAGTTATTTGATCATCAGGACCAAGAAGATGCCTATACTCATTGACAACCACTGGATGAGCTGGGCTATTTCTCTGATAAACTGAAGAAATCACTACAGAAGTATTACCGGCCAGGTTGACTGTGATAGTAGAAGCCTCGGCAGAGACTAAGTTTGGGCTTGGGGGAGGAGAATAATGACTAAGGGAACGTCTGACAAGAATAAGAGTGCCACCATTCAGAGCACCTACCTTATCATCCCTGTAAACGAGAAAATTAGGAATTTTGAAACGTTTGCCTGGTTTCAAGTAAGTATCTTGGATGAGGGCAATATCAATTTTATGCTCTTGCAAAAAATGAAGTAATTCCTGTTTTTTATTAGAGATGCTAAAGCAATTCCAGGACATGATGTTTAAAGTCGACGGCTTATGTTGCACGTTCATGTCCGTGAGTTGTTAAATGTCCGGGTCATAAACGATTTCATGTGATCTGCAAACATTTTTGCGATCTGTTCCATTTGCGCTTGACTGAAGAGCGATTGACTGGAAGAATCAGAACTACTGGTCTGATTTTGGGACTTACTAGGCTTCTTGGGGACAAGGCGCGAATTATCCTGAGTCCCCCAACCTCGGAATGAAGATTGTTTCTGAATTTTAACTTGAGATGGATGACTAGGGCATCCACTGAAGGAGGCAGGGTGATCACCCCCACAATTCGCACATTTGGGCGGTTCTTCCTTTGCCTTTGTGCATTGCGCTGTGCGGTGATCTTTTCCACATTTTACGCATTTCGGCGGGACATGACAGCAGGGAGCTGCATGTCCGTGATCTTGACAATTGTAGCATTGAATGCTACGTGACGTTGACTTCTGCGCCTCCGCACGTACTTCAAACGTACAAACAACGCGAATTTTATAAATGTCTTTTTCACCTTTAGGCATGAGTACCAATACCATGGGCATTGGCCTTCGATTGGAATGGGTCCAACGGATTACTTTCCTTGGCTTGAAGCCTTGACGCTCCAAATCGGCTAAAACATCTTCAGCAGAAAGATGTACAGGCACCCCCCGCAAAACTACATGATTTAGTTTATCTTCCGGAAACCGGAAGGTATAAAACGGCTCTTTGTTCTTCTCTAAGAGCTGAGTCGCTCTCCTATAATCCTCGGCAGAGCAAGGGAACACCTTGATGCCGTTTCTAACTACGACGGCCGACGAATATCTGACATTATTCTCTCTGAATAGCTTTGAGATGCTGACAAATTTGCCAGCATTTGACACCACAATTGGTGGTATTGCTTTTGGCCTAGTCGGCCTTGGATCAATCTTCGGCACAGACACCGAAGTATTTACTGGAGTAGTAGGATTTGATGAATCCACATTTGGAAGAGCAGGAAACTCTTCCTGCGAGAATTGTCTGGGAGTACGTTTGTTTGCTTGCCTAACAGATTTTGGATTGGACTTACCTGTGTCCCTCTTCTCTTGGTCCAGATGTTCTTCTTGGTGATTGTTAGATCTCTTCGGCGACTGTTCGTCGTCCGACGACACGACCGCCTTTCTTCTTCTTTTGTCCTTCCTAGAGCGGACTACTTGGAAGTCATCCGACCTCCGCCCTTCATCGTCGATGGATTTGGCCGACTCTAGCCCATCCTCATCCATTCTTACCCCATTTCTTGCCGAGGTATCCTCAGGATAACTATCATTATCATATTCATATTCATTTTCCGAAAAATTCCCATGTTCGGAATTATTATCCACATAAGAATTATTATCCTCATAATCCTGGGTATTACCATGTTCAGGACTATTGTTACTTTTTCTGGGCTAGTTCCTCTCATCTGCCTCATCTCTTCTCGCATAGAAGACATTTCCTTAACAAGTCCTTTGATCTCATTCCTGAGATGTCTCATATCAACCAATAGGTCTTGGATGTATTTTTCTTTCTCGGCTAGGAGTCTATCTTTCTCAGCTATGATTCTGTGAACCTCAGCTAAATCAGACTCTCTGCTCATAAGGAGCTTCTGTTGCTTTTCCGACTCCAGCTGCAGCTGAGCTACAAATTTTTTTCCGAATCCATGATGATGCGACAGGCACTGCACTGCACTAGAAAACAGCACAGCACCACACAACACAACACACTTACACTGATAGTTTACAGCCAAGCCGTAACTATAAATTCACTAGATTAATGCACCGAAAGGTGCAGATTGTCTGCGGCCGCCACCAGACACGCCGCGCGAAGCAGAAGGCCCGACCGACCTTTCCGCCGGGCTTCACTTGATTTGAGCGTATAAAAAGAACCGACCGTCTCGACTTTATACCGTAAACTGCATGCAGCGTCTCGATAATCAAACTGTCACCATTTTTTTTTTTTTTTTTTTTTTTTTTTTTTTTCAAGGAGAAATCCGCCTTATGGATTCCTGGAACAGCTTGCGTCACCATAAGGGTGCCCCAAAGTGCTCCAGTTATGTGGGGCTCTCCAATCTGAAGGATTGGCATACCCACTAAAACTCCTTGTGAGCCGGGAAAACCCTTTACTCCTTTTACATATCTGAACTTGTTAATATCTAGGCTGTTTGAGGTGTTTAACACAAGGTTAATTTACATCAATTAGACTACCCTAAAGCTATCTTAACCTAACCTAATCCTAGTCCCCAATGCTGGGGGGTGTTGAAGTTACATTCAATTTGGGTGTGACATGTTACACTTTTCATAAGGAGTGGCTCAACTAACCTACACTAAGTAAGTGATTGTCCTGTCTGAGTCAATTCGAGTCTGTGTGTAGTTTGAATGTCTGAGCCATGAATCCTTTCATGTGCTCAGCAAACATCTTAGCAATTTGCGCAAGTTGCGCTTTGGAGAGAAGAGACTCACTGGAAGAATCAGGTTTAGGAGCCTGATTTTGGGATTGAATGGGCTCTTTGGGAGCAAGACGGGAATTGTCTTGCGTACCCCAACGGAAGGAGGACTGTTTTTGAACCATAACTTGAGAGGGGTGGCGAGGACACCCACTAAATGAAGCAGGGTGATCACCTGCGCAATTTGCGCACTTTGGCGGTTCTTCCTTCGATTTAGGACATTGTGACGTGCGGTGACCTTTACCACACTTTACACACTTTGGGGGGATGTGACAACTGGGAGCTGCGTGTCCATAATCTTGACAATTATAGCACTGAATACTGCGTGATTTGGATTGTTGTGCTTCAGCACGAACTTCGAACGTGCAAACAACACGAACTTTAAAGATGTCTTTCTCAGACTTGGGAAGGAGGACAAGAACCAAGGGCATTGGCCTTCGATTAGCATGAGCCCAACGAATTACTTTGGATGGATTCAACCCTTGACGTTGAAGATCCGTCAAGATTTCGTCGGTTGTTAAATGAACAGGAACACCACGCAAGACGACGTGGTTTAACTTTTCTTCCGGGAACCGGAAGGTGAAAAAGGGCTCCTTATTTTCGTCAAGGAGCTGAGTAGCTCTTCTATGATCCTCAACAGAACAGGGGAAGACTTTTATGCCATTTCTAACTACTATGGCTGAAGAATATCTAATATTATTCGACCTAAAGAGATTCGAAATGCTGACAAACTTTCCAGCATTTGAAATTACGATTGAGGGAATTGCCTTTGGCTTTATCGGCCTTGGATCAGCTTTCGGCTTGACAACCGACCTAACCGGAATAGTGACAGAAGTAATTGGATCTGTGCCAATGTTTGAAAGAGGGGGAAACTCATCCAATGATACATGTCTAGTCACTTGTTTATTTGATACTTGTTTATGCTTACCTGTACTGACTATTTGTTGTTGTGAAATTGACCTTTTCAACTTCCTGTACTCTTCATCCTCATCTGACGAGGAAGCCAACTTCTTCTTTCTCTTACTTTTCCTGCTGCGGACTTCCTGGAAATCCTCCATCATCCGCTCATCATCACTGAATTTGTTAAATTCAGACTCAACATCATCGTATATTTCTTGACCCTTCTCCAAGGGATCTTCAAGATTGCTTTCATATCCCGACATATTGTCATATTCGGGACTTTTGACCAATTCAGGGGTATAGGATCTTCTTGCATTTCGCCTAAATGCCTTTCCATCGACTAGATCTCTTTCCTTTTTTCCATGAACAGGACTTTTATTAAGCTCACTACGGAGGTTAATAAATTCTTCAGTAATTTTTTCAAGTTGGCTTCTAAGAGCCTTAACTTCGGCCATTAATTCATTGATAAGTTGATCTTTCTTATCTCCATCCTGCCGCAGCTTTTCTATAAGCGATTCATTATCCATAGTGAAGCACTGCACTGCACTACTCTAAAGCACCACAACACTGCACTCCACTACACTGACTAGTGTTACGGCTAACCGTAGATAAATAATAGTTTATGCACCAATAGGTGCAGTTTGACCGCGGCCACCACAAAAGCGCGCCGCGCGAAAACAGGAGACCCGGCCTTCCCGCCGGGCTGCAATTGAATTGAAAGCAAATCTGCTGGCAAGCCAGAGATTTTTCGCTGCTTGACGGTAAACTTTATGACATCAATTTGTGGAAAAGCGTGAAACCTGAAAGAGAAACGATACGCACTCGACGCAATCTCGCACGCTACTGATCCAAAAAACTGTCACCAAACAAGCGAACAGAATTTACTGGTCCTTAGCTAGGTACTTACGGAATGTAATGGTAAGTTACAACGAATCGTACCAAGTACGCACACCTAATACTCCATCGTAGGCTGACACAGCGGCCACAAGCCGACAGAGTGGTTAATAATAATAATAATAATAATAAATAAATCGAACACATAACGAGCGGATGTAGAATATTGGCCGGAACAGAGTACACAGCCAGGCATGATTCAGCTGCCAAAGTAGTTCACCAAGCACACAACATACAAACTCATAGAAAACACAGATCCCTACTACAAATACACGCCAACATCCATACTTGAAAATGAAGATTACAAGCTCTACTGGGACATCAGTATCCATACAGATAAAACAGTCTCCGCCAATAGACCCGATATTACTTTTCAGTGCAAAAAAGGAAAAGTCACCTATCTAATTGACATAGCTGTCCCCAACGACACAAACATCCAAACGAAATACACAGAAAAAATTTCCAAATACACAGACCTTGCAACGGAAATAAAAAGGCTATGGAAACAAGAAAAAGTCATCATTGTCCCCCTCATTATATCAGCCACAGGCCTTACACCAATAACATTCACACCACATTTAGTACAATTAGGACTCAACACAAACATACACAAAAACATTCAGAAGTCAGTGATTTTGAAAACATGTAACATTGTCAGGTCATTCCTTAATACATAATGGTAATAGCGTTTGTGCTGACTTGGTTTTGGCCCGTCAGCCAAACATGGAACCACATTGATCAAATGTGAGAAAGAAGAACTTTTTGAAATAAATAATAATAATAATAGCTTTATTACCCAACAGTTTCCCATTAATAGGGTAAATATTTAGACATTTACATATTCAATGACAGTCTGTAGTAATTGCTTCTTAGTACAACAGTATATATCACAAACACTACAAATATGATTAAAATTAGTACACATTACATGAATAGGTGAATTCAATAACAAATTAGTATTAGGTCTGTCACATCTAAAAAACATACTTGATCGTGAGTGTATCCGTGGCACATTGATGTTAATACGAGACAGTATACTCGTGCAATCAATCATATTGTGCAATACTTTATATAGGAATAATATTGAGGCACAAACTCTCCTGATTCCCAGGCTAAGAATATTTGTCTGTTCACACAAATAATCGCTGCTGATTCCCCGTTCAGGATACATTCCATTAATCTTAAACAACAGAAATTTCAGAAATCTCCTCTGCACTTTTTCAAGTGAAACTCTATGCACCTCGTACATTGGACTCCAGACAATACTTGCATATTCCAGTTTCGAGCGAACAAAGCAGAAATACAAAATCTTCAGTGATGCAATATTAGTGAAACCCCTACAATTCCTAATGATGAACCCGTAAGACTTCATTGCTTCAGAAACTTTCAATGCTATATGCTGAGCAAATGTTAGCTTTGCATCAAAAAACAACTCCCAAATCCTTAGCTGTGCTACACCTACTTAAATTATGGTCTTGAATTCTATATTGAAACTCTATTGACGCTACCCTCCTAGTATATGTTAGAACTTTGCATTTTTGAGCATTTAGATGTAGTTTGTTGTCACAATACCAAGAATGCACGAAATTCAACTGGCTTTGTAGATAGGAACAATCCTCAGTTTTTTCTATTGGCATAAACATTTTTAAATCATCAGCATAAATTAGCCTGTTACATTTTAAATCCTCGCAAAGGTCATTTATGAACATAATGAAGAGCAAGGGTCCCAAATTTGAACCTTGTGGAACGCCGGAGGTAGCCACAAATCTTTCTGATTTGAATCCGTTGTAGGCTACAAACTGAGTTCGATTAAACAAGTAAGAACTTATAAGAGCCCTCGCACCATCAGTGAAACCAAAGAAAGACAACTTATTGATGAGAACATGATGGTCGATCCTATCAAAGGCCTTCGAGAAATCTGTATAAATAACATCAACCTGCCCACCATCATCTAATATTTCCGAAATGAACTGTGTTATAACAGTTAGATTTGTTACCGTAGATCTCTTACTAACAAATCCGTGCTGATAAGGAGAAATTTGATTTTTAATTTGGCTATAGATACGTGCATACAAGACTGACTCAAAGACCTAATAATCAATAAGACCTTTGAGAAGTTACAAAGTAGAACGACACCCCTGTAATTTTCAACATTTCCCCTGTCTCCATTCTTAAAAATAGGACTTAATCTACCTTCTTTCCATCGTTTCGGATAAACACCCTGTTTAATTGATAAATTAAAAATATACTTTAAAGGTCTTACAAGGACAGTCGCACAGTCCTTAATGAGAAACGAGGGAATATTATCAGGGCCAGAGGTCATCTTATTTTTTAATTTTTTCGTGGCCATCAATATTTCATCCCCAGTGATGGGCGAGAATTCCACAATTGTCAACGACGTACTAAGCGAATGACAAGTCCTTGCTGGTTCCGACAGTGCGAAGACACTCTTGAAAAAATCTGCAAACGCGTTAACAATGCCCGACGGAGACTTCAGAATGTCATTTCTATACATCATTATACTGGGAATCCTAGAAGATTTACTTTTGGAATGGACATAACTCCAGAAGCGTTGAGGATCCAGTGCCAGAGAAGCCTGTGCATCCTCTATGTATTTAACATATGACGCTTTAATTTGCTGCTTAGAAATTGATCTTAACCGTCTAAATTCTAGATAATCATTGTGATTACCATATCTCTTGAATTTTTTTGCATGCTTTGCTTTCCTTTTTATATTTTTAATAATATCAGCAGAAAACCATGGAGGATACTGATGAGCAAAATTTTTGTATGCCGGAACATGTTCATCAAACAAATGAAAAACATTATCATACAATTGCTCCAGTGCAAGATCAACATCACAACAACCCTCAAGAGACGTCCAGTCAACTGCTGATAGGGCTCTGTATAATTCAGGAAAATTTGCTTTTCTAAAGTTATAAATCTTAGCCGGGGAATTAGTAGAGAATTTTTTTTGTCTTATATTTATTTTTGGAATGGAGAACATAAGCGCCGGATGATGTGTATCCTCCGGGACCATTGGGGTATCATCTTTCCTGACAATACACTCTGATCCAGAGATAATTAAATCAAGTAGTCTATTATTCGAGTTAGTTATGCTGTTCCATTGCTTGCACTGATTAATTTCAAGAAAGTTGTTGATAACCAAAGTCTTGCGATCAGAAACGTTGCCGTCAACAAAATATGGAGCATTAAAATCACCCATTATGAATACACTGTCTCGACTCAAATAATCAATCTGTTCAGTAAATTCGAAAAAATGATCATATACATCAATACTTAATCTATCAGGTATATATAATACTACTACATACAAAATTTTATCATTAATACTACATTTTACCATCAACAAATCAATATCCGAAAATTGTAAATCAAATAAAGTCACATCCATAGACTCTGAGTTTATATAATTCTTGACGGCCAGTAAAACACCACCACCACGTTCTTTACCTGTTATATCAAATTTTCTATCCTTTCTGTAAACCGTATATTCACTCGGAAACAATTCCGAGCTATGAACATCTTCGTGAAGCCAGGTCTCACTTAAAGCCAACAAATCAAACTCACAATCACAAACCGAGGAATAAAAGTCAACAATTTTTGAATTTAGACCCCTTACATTCTGATAATAACATACTAGATTTATTTCATCACCTGCTGAAACACTCATGACATTTGGTTTTTTAATTCACAAACAACAGGCTTTCCTTTAACATATTTAATACCAACATTTTCACCATTAGATCTTCTTTCCTGAATTTCCTGTTTCATTTTCTGCAAGCTGACAATTTGTAAAGGAGTTAAGTCGTTACTAATGTATAATTTCCTCGCCTTAAGAGACTCCTTATTAGCTCTCATCACTTTATTGACATCATCGGCGCTGGATAATGTAATTTTCAGTGCACGATTCCCATTCTTATTCCTCTTTCCAATACGAATAGTTTTTTTGACAACAATTTGTTCATTAGTTAGAGTCTCAATAATTTCTGTTGCTTTGTTGATGTCCGACTCGTTCCCCTCAGACATATTAAAAATCATGATGTTATTCATTCTCCTCTGCCTTTCGTAGAGTTCATCTATAGTTGTTTCATCCGTTTGCACTACATCCCCAACATTTACATTTCCGAGTTGGGACTTCAGTGCTTTGACCTCACGTTGAACCTCATCTATCCTCATTATCAGCTTTGGAATCATCCTGATACCTGTCAGGCATTCTTCACAATAAAATTTCAGGGTACGCTTCCCTTTTAATCTCATAACTTTTAATTCTGACCCATTAAGTCCAGAGCAATCAGTATTGGAGTGAATAAAACGATCACATCCATCACAATTTAGGTAAGCATCCTTATTGCTTATTTTACATTTCGCACATTCCATAGTTCGTTGTAAAATATTCAAAGCCGGTCCTGTCAACTGATGAATATAATAAACAAATTCCAAACTTTTTATCTTCTATAGAGTTTTTGTCAGTTTAATCCTTTTTTCTTCACTGTAAATTTGTTGTTAGTTACTTGTGTTTAAAAAATAAATATGTTGGAGAAACAAACACTACAATCGAAATCACTAAGTTTTTGCTAACACGACGAAGTAACAATTTTTTTAACGACACAAACGATGTTCCAGCGACTTCTATTCTGGTTCGTATCTGTAAAGTTTGATTTACCTTTTGTTCCATCCAGACTGCAAGGTATTCGTGGGTTTGAACTCTTTATATCGCGGTGTTTGCAATAGTTAAACTTATAATATTTTGTGAGAATTTTATTATTAACATTAATTTAGTTTTATTAAAATTATCTTTAAGCCATACTCAGTACAGCTATCAATTACTTTTTCCAGTAGATGCTGTAGTTCTGAGAGATTACTCGCTACTCCAGTAGATGCTGTAGTTCTGAGAGATTACGTTAACAAAGTTAACACTTCAACGCATGCGTACGGTTTTCTAGGGACCCCGCTCAGGCATATGTGGTTTAATTTAAAACTACTGAAAACAGACAAAATCCATGTTCAACAGTAGGTAGACTACTGAACCGTGATACAGCGAAACGTGTCTCTGGATGGATTGATAAATAAGAGAACAGTGGGTAGAAATCGGAAATATAGACTTTGTTTTCAGTAGTTTTACATTAAACTATATATACCTGAGAGAAATCCCTCGGAAACCGCGCTGCCTGCGTTGAAGTGTTGACTTTGTCAACCACTATGTCGGCTTGTAGCTGCTGTGTATAGGTGTGTGTACTTGGTACGATTCGTTGTATCTTACCATAAAACTCCGCTCTCTTTCTATTCGGTGTATTGTGGTGTTTGAATTCGGCAGAAACGAGTGATGACGAATTATTTACCTAACGTAATTGAGTAATTTTGTAAAAATTTTCAACTGTATTTTAATTTATGAAAAATTACAATTCACTGTGTCTCTGTTTCATCCAAAATGCTACCCTGTTCAATATATTAAATTCTTTTCATAGTACTTTTTATGACTTTAATGTAAAACATAAGACGCTCATTATTACATTTTTTTCTCTTGGTAATGAAGGTACTCGTTTCACAAAATACTCCCCTCGTGGTCAGCGTATCAAAGACAAGTTTTGGTACATGCGGCTCTCGCTTAACCACAAGGTGCTTCATTATGGTGACTGCGACGAGAAGTCCGCCCCTTCTGCTGAAGAGTTACCTTCGAAGTTAGCCGTGAGTGATATCAGAGCCCTTCTGATTGGTCGAGATTGTCCGCATATGCGTGGCAGAAAGGCGTCACATACTCAGTTGGCATTCTCATTGGCTCTAGAAGGTTAGTAATTCATACTGAATAATGGTAAATTCTTATTTTCATAAGTTGATTCATTGTTTGTAAGCTACGTTCTTCTACTTGCATTATTTATGCAAGGAGAGTATGCTTGCCAGTGGATTCATCGCAGATTATAAGAATTGTACTCCCTCTTTCATATATTCATCTGTATAATAGTAAATTCTTTATACCAGGTGTGGACCTACAAAGTTTAGACTGCGTCGCTCCAGACGAATTAACCTTAGCTTACTGGACAGACGGTATAAATGGACTATTAGGTCAGCGAATGACCAGTAAAGACACGGAAAAGGATTTGGATACTCTGCTTAGCATGGAAATTAAATTAAGACTGTTGGATGCTGAGGGTGTTGCTATTCCTCAAGATCCACCACCGATCCCGCCCGATCCACCACACTATCATTTTTGTTACGATTTGAAGTAGAATGGGGAAAATGGTATACCGGGAACAAGTTTTATTTTTTAATTTTACAGGCATTTATATTCAATTGAAGGACAAAAAAGGTAACCTTTTGATTTCGCATAATGGAACTGATATAAGTGTACAATTTTTTTTTATTACGTTTTAAATGCAGAACTAAATAACTTTTTTTAAATTAATCTTATGGCGTTGATGAACGTTGGGAAAGGGTAACTAAAACTTTGAGAAGATTATCCGCTTTTGAAATTATCGAGACATTTCTTGGCAACATCAAAAATTGATTAGCGGAAAAAGTTCCTTAAGGTCATTGACAATACTTATTTTACTTTCTCTGTCCGGTCAAACACAGTAATTCTATTGATTTGCAGCGGATACCGCTCTGTCACTGGCCAGCATAATGTCTTCCTCTGTACAAGGTTGGTCCAAATTTAAACAAGTCAAAAGGTGCTGAACAGCATCACACACCCGCACAAGGCGTTTGCTCCAGCTGGTAGCTGCAAGTTGGTCTTGCATCGTGGCATGGTCATTGACAATATAATGTATCTATTATTATCTAGCTTAATAGAAAACAAATGATACTCCTATTTTGTCTAGAAGCCGTATTTGTTCCATTAATTAAACCGAAAAAACAAAAAAAAATAATAATAAAAAAGGAATTGCCATAGCTCAGAAACATCAGGGAATGGTCGAATATGGGAGTGGAAGTACTGTTTCACGTGACAAAAAATAGGGAGTCCTTTAATAGGTTGGTCGCCAACCTCCGTTGAATGGAGAAGACATCGGAAGAAGAAGAATTAAACCGTTAAAAATTGGTTTTGAACCTGCTTTATTGAAAATTGTATGTTCAAAGGTGCATTATATTTTAAAGCAACTAACTTAAAATTAACTTTTAATTAGTGTGATCTGGGGAAAAGAAATTAGGCATGTAAATTCATCATCATTGATTACATTTAAATTTGACTTCACTATATAATCCAAAGAGTTCGATACAGTACAATGGGGACATCTCTAGAACATTTTGGAGAAGGGGTACCGAAGCACCTGATCCATATCATAAACTGTCTGTACGACAAAAACTCAGCACAGATAAAGATAGAGGAGCAATATTCTGCAGATTTCAGCGTCGGAAAAGGTGTTAGACAAGGTTGCATCTTTTTTCCCATTCTGTTTAACATCCATGGAGAATGGATTATTAGGAAGGTTTTGGAAGGCTGGGAGGGTGGAGGCTCTGTTGGTAAAAAAAGAGCGTCGAATTTACGATATGCGGATGACACGATCGTTCTGCCTCAGAACGAGCAAGAAATGTTTGAGCTTCTCCAGCGGGTGGAGACTGGAGGTTCGCGATCGGGCCTACGTCGGAATGGAGTCAAATGCCGTTTGATAATCGTGGACAGATCTCAAACAATACCATTACCACTACAATTTATCCGGGATATAGCCACAAGCGATAGCGTTATTTATCTCGGCACACAAATAACGAACAAAGGAGGATCCGAGTTAGAAATAAAGCGAAGGATTGGGATGGCAATGAAGCTTTGGGTGGACTAGTTAAAATCTGGTGAGACGATATCCGGAAAACAACTAAACAAGACTTCTCAAAGCACTAGTTTTTCCTATTGCCAAATATGGATCGGCATCCTGGACACTGAACGCAGCATGCGGCAGAATAGAGGCGTTTGAATTGATTTGCTATCATAGGATGCTCTATCTATCTCTATACTAAAAGTCCTGAATATAGGGGATCATGAAAGGCGGCTTCCAACGATTTAAGGACGGATTCTAAAATTCTTCGGTTACGTAATACGAAAGTACGGTATGGAGAAGATAATAAGACACGGAAAAGTAGATGGTAAAAGACCAAGAAGTAGATCTCCTGTAAGATTTATAGACCAAATCAAGGACCTCACAAGCATGTCGATTGCAGCGTCATGAAAACGGTAGAGGATAGAGTAGCATGGCGAAGAGTTACTCACTATCACGAATGAGTCACGACGTTCGGAATCGAACAGCGTCTAGAGACAGATATAATCCAACAAGAAGGTTTAAACGATAGTTCTTGTTTACATTTAAATTGGAGTTAAATTAAATTGTTGATAGGTGTTATAAACAAAATTATGAATGTTATTGCCTATAGGTATTCAATTAATCCGTTCTAGCAGATGAAGATTATCGTCATGGACGCGTATTGGACGTAACGAAGAAAAGATGTATGTTTTTATGATCGCTCTTTGTTTTTAATAAAGTTGTGTGCACGAGGCTGCAACTACGCAGAAGCGTCAAATCATTTAAACCACATGCCAAATTTTTAGTTGTTTTAAGTTTGAACAGCTAAAAATATTATTCTAGTTGGAGTTTTGCTTTTTACAAATCTGTGTCATGATATTTTAATGGACAGCAGTTCTACTGTAAAAATTTTAAACAAAAAAAATATAAGTACACAACTTTTATATATATGGTTGTTCTTACACCTGTTTAAGCAATAACACATATTAAATTATTGAATATAGTCAATACCTGTTGATTACAGATAATTTGCGACGAACCTGTTGCAATGGTTGTTCTAGTTGCGAGTATTTTTGTCAATTGTTCTTCGTAAATGCGTATTTGCGTCTCATTTATTGTGTAGGAAGGTGTAGAGTAAACGAGAAATCGCAAAGAACAGAAATTCTAAAACACAATTTACCGGAAATATGTGTACTAGCCAAATATAGTCTAATAAATATGTTTACATACTGGAAATTATACCGAGACCCTGCGCAAGGAATGACGCTTAGCTAAGACCACCACAGTGAACTTAGGCATGCTAGTTCTCCTTTGATTTCTCAGTCTTGTGGATGAGCTTTATAAAATATATATATATATATATATATATATATATATATATATATATATATATATATATATATATATATATATATATATATATATATGTGTGTGTATATAATTATTGTTACCTGATCTTACACATATTTAAGACATAGGCAGTATTGAAAATGG
The DNA here is from genome assembly GCA_019049505.1 of Pachyrhynchus sulphureomaculatus. Taxonomy (NCBI): domain Eukaryota; kingdom Metazoa; phylum Arthropoda; class Insecta; order Coleoptera; family Curculionidae; genus Pachyrhynchus; species Pachyrhynchus sulphureomaculatus. The sequence goes on along the minus strand of CM032451.1, from coordinate 52,650,747 downwards.
AATTGTGTACGTCCTAAATACGTGCACTTGACAGCCTTTTGTATACAAATTCTGTATGTATATGATGCTTTACAATTCTTGGCGTAGTTTAGTATTTACATACACGCGGGGTTCAAAAATTATAACTAGGTAAAAGAATGAAGAGTAAATGTTAATGCGTGTAGTCATGTTACACGATTTTTTAGTTACCCTTTCTTTACGAAATACAATTAATAAATTAAAAATGTTTCTGAGCAGAAAAAATGCACAACTTGATCGCGGCTCGTGAGATGAAGTTCTCGAAGAACTGTGCTTAATTTTCGTGTAATTTAATAGTTCATCTTTCGAGCTTCCATTACTGTACATGCACTTTTTAAGAATCAAAACTAATTAGGACTCAACATTCTTTTTAGTGTTTCGTACGGAACACTTATAAGATTACTTCGGTGTCTATCTGTCCGTCTGTCTGTCTGCCCGTCTGTCACACCCGATTTTCTCCGAAACTATGTGACGTAGAAAGTTGAAATTTGGCACTAATATAGGAGTTATAGCCGTGTAGCTTTGTAGGTTAAATTTTGACTTAAAAGTTTAGTTTTGGGGGCTGAAATCGAAAGTGAAAAAATTCTGGAATACTCTCCATAGGATGTAGATTGAACGAAAATTATCACTAGTGCATCACCTTTAATATTTCATCTGGGATATAAGAAATACAAAAATTTCAAGGTCATTAGTTTTCTGTAAAAATTGAAAAAAATAAATTGTCGAAAACTCATTTGGGATATATTTTGCGAAGTCATTGATTATTTTATACCTCAGTAAAAATAAATGTTTGTTTTAAAAGCAATCAACAGACGGAACACTAATTGCGCAAGTCCGACTTGCACTTGGCCAATTTTTTTTTTTATTAAATTATTTTATTTTATAATTGTATTTCTATCAGGTCAAGAAAAAGTTACAAATAGATTTTTCTTTTTAATTTTCTAAGCTATACTTTTCATCTATATCTATATGTTATATGTTTTTTTTGTACGGATCATAAGATTTACATCATAATTATAGTGTTCAAAAAATGAAATTTAATATATTATTTATATGGTTCATTAACAGCCCAATCTGCGTTAACATAATTAGGATCTCCAACTAAACAAATTAGGATCTCCAACTAAGCAAAATGTCAAAGTGTTAGATTTGATTTTTTTGACACAAACCCCTCAACAATTTTATTTTGGTCATTTCGTGAGATGAAGTTCTTAAATATTTCTTGAATTAAGTGCTGTTTCCCTCTAAAATGCTAATCAAATATTATTAAATGAGTAAAAACCAGAAAAAGCAGTGTCAAATTCAATAATAATAATATTAAAAGACTTGAATGCAAGATTCTTCCACATCCGCACGTCACGACAGAATATAATTAAAATTACATACCTTTCTGGAGTATCTGTAGTATCAAACACGAGTTTATTTATTCTTAGCGTAAAGTATCACTTTGGATTCATGAAAATACGGGCTTCGGGAATACTGCAACCAAGAAATATATATTATCTTGGACAGTCAACCTGCCCTAATGGCTTTAGATGCCTATCAGGTCAATTCTAAGATCATAACGGAATGTAAATGTATGTGTGTGTTAAAATGATCCTCCAGAAACAATAGGGTTGAACTACTGCGGGTTTCAGAATATTCGGGGATAAAAGGTAATGAAAATGCAGACCAATTGCTAAGATTCCGAGCTACAAAACCTTACAGGGGTCCAGAAGCAGTGTTTGGTACACGAAAATAAGTGGTAAAAGTGACAATCGAGAGATGGTCATTTCAGCAACATTTAGATCGTTGGCTCGCACCATCTGGCCAAAGAAAAGCGAGGGATGTGATTGGCGCCCTCTTAAAGGGCATATGATGTCCTTCGTTTACTAAGGGCCCAGACCAAATTACTGGTGGTATTGATCACCGGCCACTATCACCAACGGAAATATTTACAGAAAATAGGTATCTAAAATTGTCCCACAACATGCAAACTGTCTGATGAAGAGGAAGAAACCCCTATGCACATCCTATATGAATGTGCAGCCGTAACTCGGAACAGACATAAAGTGTTCAGAGATCTATATCGTGACGGTAAATTAATACATGAAGGGCTTGAAAGGAAGTAAATAAACTTTCTTAAAGGGACGTTCTTGTAATTAGGAAAGGGGACCACAAAAAGCCAAGAGGCTACAGTGCACAAACAGGCACAATCGTCTACCCCACCTACAACCAACGAATCAACCATCATGGTATGAAAAACATCGAAAAATAAATAATTTCTTGCTTAATTATTATGATTTTTACTGAAAATCTACTGAGATGTCATTCTGTAAGTACACTTTTTGATATTCATTTTCCTTATCTCTTTCAAGGGATACAGGGAACAGGAACAACAACGCTTTCTTTATTTTTTTACAGAATCAAAGTCCTGAAAGCATGAACGTATAAAAACGACAGAATGACACGAACCCCACAACAGTTAGGCAGCGGTGTGATATTGACAGTTCGTTAGACAGCCTAATATCTGCGTTGGGATTGTTTTTCGTCATTCTCGTAATTCTTGTTTTTATATTTATTTTGAAATTTTGATTTTTTTTAAAAATATTTATCTTAAATTGAGAAAAGTGCACCTGGGATGTGATTGGCGCCCTCTCTGGGTTATATGAGGTTGAAACGTTATTTTGTGTAATTTTATGGTCCGTATTAAAAAAGGTACTAGAATTTTGACTTATATGTGATTTTTTAAACTATATCGAATATCTATTTTCCAGTATTTTAAGGCAAAAGACATTTTTATTAATTCCTTTATATATGAATCTCTTAGTTTTTATTGCATGTGTAGTTGTGATCTTTTCAAATACGTTTTGAAAATTGTTTTAGCAATATTTTTTAATGGTAGTAGAGTAGCAAATATTAAGGCCAGAAATAAAACGAATATTAGTAACAACAATCTGGCAACACTATAATTTCAGTTAAAGATACTAGAATAATCGAAGCATAGGCGGATTCTGTTGTAGACTCAGGGAATTTGCATATGGTGCTGTCTAATGTTGAATATTTTTAATCATGAGGTTAAATCACTTCAAAGTCCAAGTTTGACATTTCTTTACTTCTCCCGTAGAGAGCGGTATTATGCTTCTTCAGGTTTCAAGATTTCTAAATCATGAAAAACAGTTTCCTATTTTCGTCGGTTGTAGGACTATTGCCGCGATAATTCTCGAACTAAATGAGCTATCGATTTCAAAATATACATATATAGCACTTGAAATGTGAAAGGAACATATATTTGAGTGTTATCGCCTTAAGAGAAGATGTGTAATGAGTAAATGAGTCCGAAATTTATCAGAGTTTCAGTGGATTTTTCTTACTTTTGGTTTAGAGAATAAACAGATTTTAACCAAAATTATTTGCAATTAAGTTTATAGGGTTGTGGGCGGTGGGGGTCGGAATTAGAGGGGGTAACTTTAAATATATCATATTCTTTTTAGCCAAGAGTTCTAAAAAACACATGTTATTTTTTCTAATATTTTCAATCTCAATGAAACACTAGTAGACGAGACTGTTTCTATGTTTGACAGAGATATTCCAAGCAAGAGATAAATTAATTTACTTTTTTTTCTCATTTGGGAAAAGTATATATAGGGAAGGGGCAAGACACGTGAAATTCGGTGTTTGACTTACTTTATTTGTGAGGAAAGTAACTAAATATCTTTATCATTTCAACTTACTTTAGAAAACCGTATTTATTTAGTGTTCGTCAGATTTGTTATTAGTACCAGGTCCAAAGATAAAAAAGAATGGCCTTTAAGTTTACAAAAATGAGATTTTAGTAAAACTATTTTTATGTTTTTTTTTTGTTTTAGTGTAACTTTTCATAACGATATTATTTGCTGTATTTAGTGTATTGTCAGTTAACATTTTATTTTTAGTGTTTTAATGTGGGCATTTTTCAAAATTAACCAGATTTCCTACCTGTGCCAACACCAGTAAATGACCGAAAAGTTTCTAAATATTCGATCCATTTGCGGTGCCATTTACTGCTGCGATTCCAAATAAACCAGTTATTGTCAAAATCAAAGCCTGTAAGGCACCGAAACTACGAGTTTTGCAGTTGGGATTTTTGCGAAGCTCCTAACTGTATTTTTTAACCTGTTTTGAAAATGTTTCGAAATGAATCGAATGTTTAGTTCTATAATAGTATAAATTTAATTCATGAATGTATGAAAACTAGTTTCAGTTCTAAAGAGCATTAGCAAAAACTACATTGTTGTTCAAAATATTATAACTAAGTTTTTCTCGGTTCATCATCAGTTTATGCGAGGGTTGTATAGTTATGTATCTGGCCTTGACAAGAAAACAACATTTTTATCTGTAAAATTTATTTTGTTTTTCAACATAGTCTGCTTTTAGCTTAATACACTTATTCCAATGTTTTTCTGTCTTTTGTATACCATCTGAAAAATACGATTTCTCCAACCCTTCAAAATAGTCGTTTGTTTCAGCAATACCCTCATCGTTTGAGACAAATTTTTTCATATTCGGAAATAGCAAATAATCACTGGGGGCTAAATCTGATGAATATGGTGGATACGGAAGCAATTCGTATCCTAACTCATGGAATTTTGCCATGACAATGATACAAATGTGCACCCTTGCATTGTCTTGATGAAAGATAATTTTTTTCTTCGCCAAATGAGGACGTTTTTCTTTCACAGCATTGTTGAAACGATCCAATAAATTGACGTAATACTCTCCATTAATCGGCTTGCTCTTGTCATGGTAATCGACGTGGATTATGCCGCGTGCATCCCAAAACGCTGTGGCCATAACTTTGTTGGCCTATAAAGTCGCTTTGGCCTTCTTTGGCACCGGTTCGGTACGGAAAACCCACTGTTTGGACTGTTCTTTGGTCTCTGGTATGCTACGATGGATCCATGTTTCATCAACGGTTATGAATCGACGCCAAAAATCATTCAGATTGTGCTTTAATATCGCCAAACATTCTTTTGAAGTTGACATACGTGCGTATTTATTGTCATTTGTAAGCAATCGCGACACCCAACTTGCAGAAAGCTTTCTTATATCCAAATGAGTTGTTAAAATGTTCTGCACCCGTTCAGTTGAAATGCCCACGGTCTCAGCAATCACACACACTTTCACTCTGCGATCATTTATCACTATATCGTGGATTTTTTCAATCATTTCTGATGTGGTGATCTAATTTGGACGGTCTGGACGTTCTTCATCAAAAATGCTCGTACAGCTGCGTTTGAATTTAGCTGTCCAATATTTTATGGTCGATAACGAAGGTGCAAAGTCTCCATACACTTCGATGGGTTTCTCTTTTATCTCATGATTCGTTTTCTCTTCCAAAACCAAATATTTTATCACCGCTCGATATTCAATTTTTTCCATTGTTGTAAAATCACAAAAGCTGTTCTATTTAAATGGCTGCCACTCACAAACTAAATCACGCAGCGACTTGAATATTTGACAGGATTCTTGTGAGAGGTTATGTTTACGAAAAATATATTTTTTAAATAGTGGTAGCACCATCTCTGGCTGAGGCTAAATAGTTATACAACCCTTGTAAAATAGTGTTAATAAAACACTATTAACACACAGATAGCATTGTTATAAACTCGTGGCGTATTAAATTTTATGGCTAAATTTTCTGTGTGTTTCAAAATCAACCCTTGTCGGCATTTTACCTCTGCAGCTGATTAAATGGTTATAAAATCAACACTTCACCGGTAAATTACAATCAAATTTTGAAAAATGTGCTACATTGCTCAACGTTTGTTCCATCTAATGATGATAATGGGGTCGGTAACTAGTATTGTATACTACTATATATTTCCAAAAATTGAAGACACTTGACGACAATATTTGAAATTATACATAATTATCATTATGTACCAAATTTACCCAGTTAGACTGCAATTTTTTTTTCAAGTTTCTAATTATTTGGGCAAATTTCGACTTATCTGTTAAATTGTAGCGTGAACAACAATAGGAAACGATTAATTCCATAAAAACAAATGGAATTATGTTTTTTTCCTTGAAATTGGTTTATATTCTACGGAGTCGGGCGGAAGACTTGCATAACGCTGTTAATTTTAGAACAAATAATTTTTTAAGATACATTTAAAGTAAATTTATCGTGAAACCTCTTTACTATTCAATATTTTTTTTGTCACTTAATTGGCAGCAATGCAATTGTAAAAAGATGATTTTTTAATGATCCACTCTGTATACTTATTGATAAATTAATTATCCTCTAGATTTTAGACGCATTTTTATATACAGTCACGGTTATAGAAATTGCATCACCTATTGTTTTTGAAGTTTTAGACCCAAACGTTGGTATAAGTGAAGTTTTTGTTTGCTCATTAGGATTAGAGCAAACTCAAACGATGACTCTAGTTTTAACCACTGAAACGGATAGTACAATTTATTCCTTTCCTTGTCGATTTTAAACAACTTTTTTCGACAGAAAAATTTAAGATTATAACATTTGCTAAAGTACGGTTTTCTTTATGAGAAATAGCGAAAAGGATAAACTGCCATCAATCCACTGTGTCAGAAGAAAGGTACTGGGGGAAAATAAAGCCGGATGAGCGATTAGACCGCTTGGTGATGCGATGGTCTTTAGAAGATCGCTTCAAAACTGCTAAGGAAATATCAAGGGATCTAGCAGATAAGGGTTTAGCTAATATAAGTCGAGAAATTGTCGACAGACGGTTAAGGGAAACATACTTATGGTCAAAAAAAATTTACATCTTCAGTTCTGATGGTGTTCCCTATATAAGACACGTGAAAGATTTCACGAATCCTGCACATTAAAAACAGTGAAATATGCGGCAAATGTAATGATCTGGAGATGTCTTTCCTGCTTTGGGATCGGCCAAATAAACTTTTGGAAGAGAGTTGAGAAACCATTTTTCTCACTGTGAAGACTCTGCTCCATGCCATAGAGCCAAATCTGTAAATACTCATATTTATTAATTGAAAAAATGTTATCACCACAAAGTTTTCCTTTTTTTATTTTCTGTATGGTTGCATTTTTGAATAGGTAAGGCAGTTTTTACCGGAAAATGAGATCTCAGCATTGCCATGGCCAGGAAACAGAACATGTGAATGATAATAATGAAAAAATTAATGCAGCTAAGCTTAAAAGTAAATAATTGAGAACGTGTGGAATCGAGATCAGTGATAAAATCATAAAAATTTGGTTGATTCTATGCCAACCAGAATTGCCTCAGTGATAAAGGCCAAAGGTGGCTCCACGAAATGCTAGACGAGGAAAAAGTTTTTAAAAACATATTTTTGATGTTGTGCTTTCTCATAAGTTTTTTTACTTTCATGAAAAATGGAAGTATTTTTTTAATTACCGCTACATTAGAGATTTATTATTTTCGATGTTTATTTCCGTTAGGTTTCTTGCGTCCTATAGCTATTATTTATAGTTTTCCTTTTCACATCATTTGTTAGAATCATCGGAAGTGAGAATTAATGTTCATTTTTGGAAAAATATCATTTTTCTTAAGTGATGCAACTTCTATGACCGCGACTGTAATATATCCTTTAACAAAATTATATATTGAGTTTCTGAAAAAGTAACATTCTTGGTGTACTCTAAAAGATTATCCTATATATAAACGGTTTAAGGCAAATGGCTTGCATATTCCTACTTAGTTTCTCATTCTATAACCAAAAATGCCATCATCTAGGGAACTGCAAGTTCAGAAGATCCATTTTGGACCAAATGGCACAAAATGGCGATCAATTCAAATTTTAAATAACAATATTTTTGTACCAAAATTTCAGAGTATATTTTTTCCATAACAAAAGGCATATTTTCTGAAAGTTTGAAGCCGATCGGTTCACTTAGTTGACCTGTACAATAAAAAATAAAAAAAAACTTGTCTGTTTTTTTTTTCAGTTTTATAGGTTATGTACGCATTTGAGCGACTTAAAACCAACGAGAATTTGTTGGAAATTTCATTACGAAGAGTTTGGATTTTTTTGTCTCGATCCGACTTATATAACCGGAGTTATTCAGATTTTAATCTCAAAAAACGCGTTTTAATAAAATAAATAAAAGAGCACAAGTTTTTCGAGGTCTAAAACTTAGGACGGCCCTCCTGGTGATACCCCAGAGGAGATAAAATTATAATATTACTGTATCTTGACTGTCTAATTTCAAATGCTTTTTTACTGAACTATAGAGAATGAATAACTTAAGTTCCGTAGACATACGCGATTAGTGGCTGCAATATTTCAAGTAGGGATCTGCTATCTCTGCGCTTCCAATCGTACAAAGCAGTGAAGTGTTTCTTGCAACTTTTCTCAGGCGAATTGTCGTACCTGATGGATAATATCCAAAATAAAACCTTTCCTTACATTTGCAAGTTTCAGTAATGAAAATTAGTCTTGCTAGGAAATTGTTAATAAAAATCGTATAAAAAAAATTAGTTACTTCAACTAATTTTATTGATTTGCTTTACTGCCTAAAGACATCAAGATAAAAATATGGAAGTTATTTTACTTTAAAATGCACCGTTCAGACGCCGCAACTTGTTTTTTTCTCTTTTAGTATTTTGGGAATTATATGTAGTTTAACTAAGAATGTTACAAGACAAATGTCTACCCTTTGCAGAATCTAGAAATCAATAACTAGGTATAGAGAGTGTGTAATTAAAAAAAAAACTCTATGCTGTTACCTGGCAAACAAGCAATTAATAATATCAATACTAAGCAAATTTTTTTAAACAATTTTCATTTAAACCGATTATAAGTTAATTTCAGCATGTAAGGTTGCTGCTCAACTCTGTATAGTGTCTATATTATAATGAGTATTTTAAACAGGTTTTTTTTTTCAGATATTTCCCTTTATTGTCTATCTATTTAATTTTGGGGTATTTATCATTAGGTTGAGCATTCGATTTATGGTACCTTATTATTCGCTCTGTAAGATTTTGATAGCTGCATAACTACATACATAACTGTATATAAATTATGTATACTGTTTTTATATTTTTTTACTTTAGGCCAAAGCTGTACCAATGTATGCGTATTTAATAATTTTTTTTGTATTAGTTGTGAAATAACAAAGACATATTAATGTATATTTTGGTTGTTTCTTTTTTTTGTGCGTCTTCCTAAGAATAAGTAGCAACTTAAGAGTCTCCTCGTGGAGTTTTCAGGTTTATATGTTTTTAGTGTTTCGCACGGAATACTTATGGAATCACTTCGGTGTCTGTCTGTCCGTCTGTCACACCCGATTTTTTCTGAAAATATTTTACACAGAAAGTTGAAATTTGGCAATAGTTTAGAAATTGATTGCCCAATGAGGACCGTGTAGTTTTAAAAGTTAAATTTTGACTTAAGGGGTTAGTTTTGAGGGATGTAATTGGAAGTGAAAAAAAAAATTACTAGGTCATCGAGTTGGATGTCAAATGAAAGCTTGTGAATACACGAGCTCAAAAAAATATGTGATGTAATACTTGCGCATACTTTTCTTTATATTATCTCGAAAAGTACTGATCAAAAAATTTTGAAAAAAATTCTGGTATAGGCTCCATAAAGTGTACGTTTAGCTAAAATTATCACGGGTGCTTTATTTGGTATAAAAAAAAAACTAATTGCCCGCCAAAATGGTAACGGTTTATTTCGTCGAAAGTTGTGAACTGAACCGGGAGTGATAGTTGTTGCTTTGAGCATTAGGTACCGACTGAAAATAATTTTATTTATTTATAATATTTAGGTAGTAAATATTTGTTTAAAACTTTTACCACTAGATTCCAGATTAAGTTATTCGCTTTTAGATAGCTTAGATGCTATAACTATTATACCTTATTGACTAAGAAAACACGTGAAAATACACATTGGATCTTAAGATGTCAGGGACCCAGTTAACTTAGCCTAGGTAAGGATTTTACTTTATTATAAAAGCAATCGCGGTACGGAACAGTAATTGCGCAAGTCCAACTTTCACTTGACTGGTTTATTATCACTTAAATGAATTTCTGCAGTATTACTTATGGCAACGATATACTATAAAAAAATTGTCCAGTTCCGGGAGAACGGCACATTTTTAGCTTAACAGCTAACATTAATAAACAGAATTGTTGTTGCTGGAGACCGACCAATCCAAAATTCTAGCATCAAAGGCCTGAACTGCAAGGACGGAATGTGGAATAGTCGACCGGTACTTCTTTGACGATGACAAAGGCCGCACAACTATGGATTTGGAGTTATATGTGGACATGTTTGATAACTACACACCCACTTTCCAACACTTTAATGGTCATAACCGCTGAATCTGCTTTCCAAAAGAGGTGACATAAGTTGGTAGTTCTGATTTGACGCATATGGTTTTTTTTGTGGAGATACCTGACGAATAAAATTTACGGTAAGATTCCTTGCTATGTGCAACAATTAAAAGAAATTATGCGGTGAGAAATGGTAGTGATCACGGATACGGTGTGCTCAGTAATTTCACTGCTCGCTTAGAAGTTTTTTTTCTTTTCAAGGTCATTGAATGGGGTGTCAAATGAAAGCTTGTGAAAACGAGTTCAAAAATATATATAATGTAATACTCGCCTAAATTTTTCTTTATAATATTTAAAAAAAAAAAACACCAAAAATCGCTGTCCCCTACACTAAGAGAAAATCAGAAAATTAAAAAAAATTCTGATAAGGTGTAGATTGAAGAAAATTATCACTATATTAATTTATTTGGTATAGAAAAAAAAACTGTTTTTTTTTTAAGTCAAATGAATGCTAAAAATTGCCAAAAATAACAGTCCTCCAAACTAATTTCTAAAGTTACTAATCAAAAAATGTTGAAAAAATTCTGGAATATCTTTCATAAGGTGTAGATTGAATGAAAATTAGTACGAGTTGATAATTCATTTGGTACATAGGTCCAAAGATCGGAAACAAATTTGGTTGAAAACTCATTTGGAGTTTGTTTTGTGAAGGGCTGTTCATTTTATACCCCATAACAAAAAAAAAATTACAAGCAATCACCGTGCACTAATCGCGCAAGAACCAACTTGCACTTGGTCGATTTTTTTAGCGTAGCAAGGTAATTTTTGTTTGGAAAAACAGGTTGTAATTCTGTCCAGTGTTTTCTACTTGTCCTTACCGCATTTATTGAAATTTTGATAAAGCTTCGTTACGCGGACTTTTCAGAAAATCTTGTTTTTTTGGAAATGGCTTAAAATGGTTTAATTTTGAAAGACTTACGAGAAAATATTTTACTTTTTTCTTTCATTATTTAATGTATTTTGTAATTGCTGATTATGTAATTCAGGTTAGTTTCAGTTAGTTTAGGTTAATAAAAACGGTTACCTCCCGATTTTTTCTCATAAATGTTTCTTATTTAAGCCATTTTAAGCCTATTTAAAAAAAAAAATTCCTTTTTCTGAAAAGCCCGCGTAACGAAATTTTATCACAAAAAATGACAATAAACAATTTTGTGATAAGATTAGATTATAACTGAAAAAAATTTAATAATTTTTTGAAAAGATTGGGCTGACCCCTATATTTCACCCATTAGTGTAAACGAAAACAACTGACAATTTCGATCAGTGGTTAACAGTGATATAGGTTAATTTTTATTTACCACAAAAAAAAACTGCAAAAACGGCTTCCCCCGATATTTTCTCGTAAGTCTTTCAAAATTAGACCATTTTAAGCCTATTCCAAAAAAACCTTTTTTCTGAAAAGCCCGCGTAACGAAGTTTTACCGAAGTTTTTAATGTATCATTGATTTGGCGGAAAATGATTTTATGAATAACATACTTTTTCTAGGGGTAGAATGTTTTTGATTGACATGACAGATATGCATTGTTGTATTGAGAACTGTAGGCTAAGACAATATGTGGATGACAGTCAAATTTTCAGGAGTTTTTAGTAGGATTGCCACATTACGGACGGAACAGGAAATTAATTACTGTTTAAATTCGATCTTTACTTACTCCAATAACAATGGTTTGAGGTACTGGAACAGTGATTGGGCTTCGACTAATCTTAATTTATGTATGGCCCAGGGCAGAATTCCCTTTGTTACTGAATATAAAAATTTGGGATTATTATTTGATAGTAAACTCAGGTTTAGAAAGCAGGTTTCTTTGATAGCTCAAGAGGTGTATTGGTCACTACGTAGTTGTTATAAGAATCAGCACATCCTCAATTTGTCCCTAAAAAAATATTTGTGCAAGAGTCGTATCATTTTTTACTCTAATTGTAACTTGGATCTTATGTCGAAAAACAAGCTGCAAAAAAATTCAAAACTCCTGTGTACGTTTCATTTTTTGGATGCAGGGGAGGGATCATATAAGTAGCAGGATGAAGAAGTTGAAATGGTTGCGTATTAAGGATAAAGAAAGGCTACATCTACAACAGACTGTCGAGGTCCGGAGTGTCGAAGTATCTGTACTACTGCATTATCGAAGCTCGGTACATCAGCATAATACCTAGGCATCGTACAAATGTGTTTGAACAGTCTTTCGGCTATACGTCTGCTAAATTTTTGAACTAGATTCCTGGAGGTTTGCTTGCTCTGTCTGAATTTTCTTTCAGAAAACTGCTGAGGGAAATTTTTATTTCAGATTTACTGATTGTTGTTATTATTATGACTTTTTGATTGTCTTTTTTATAGGGTAAGGTGGGGATCACGGATTGTTTGTACTTGGTATTAATATCAATTCATGTGGAATTATAACTATTTATTTTTTTTCTTCTCCTTTTTTAGTTTAGGGTAAGTAGCGTTAAGTAATGATTGTGACTTCAGGAATTGTATTTGTATTTTTTCTTTGTTTTTTTTGTGTATTGTATTTTTTTTTTGGAAACTCGGTTAACAACAGCACTGCTGCGTTTCGCCGAGTATAAATTAAAGACATTTATTAATATTATTGTTCTTCTTTCTCACATTTGGTCAATCTGGTTCCATTTTTGGCTGACGGGCTTAAGCCAAGTCAGCACAAACGTTATTACCATTGTGTATTAAAGAATGACCTGACAATGTTACATGTTTTCAAAATCACTGACCTCTAAATGTTTTTGTGTATTTTTATGTTGAGTCCTAATTGTATTAAGTATGCTGTGAATGTTGTTGGTGTAAGGCCTGTGGCTGATATGATGAGGAGGACAATGATGACTTTTTCTTGTTTTCATAGCCTTTTTATTTTTGTTGCAAGATCTGTGTATTTGGAGATTTTTTCTGTATATTTCGTTTGGATGTTTGTGTCGGTGGGGACAGCTATGTCAATTAGATAAGTGATTTTTCCTTTTTTTGTACTAAAAGATAATATCGAGTCTATTGGCGGTTATATATTTCGTTCCGGCTAATATTTTACATCCGCCTGTTATGTGTTCGATCATTTCTTTATGCTGGTGGCATTGCTTGCATCTGCCTTCTGTAATAGTTGGGTCTTTAGTGATATGTTTTTGGTAGATTCTGGTTAATATGATTTTATCCTGGATGGCAAGTAAGAAGCGTTCTGTTTCAGGGAATAGCTGCCCCTCCTGTAACCAGGTGTTACGATTGTTTTTTATTTATGTGGTCTTATTCTATGTGGTATCTGTGTTTTCCGTGGAGTGTTTTTTCTAACCACGTTTTCATCTTTTCTTGTTGGAATTAAGTGTGACTGTGTGTGTCTGCTGGGTGGTTTGCTTAGGATAGGTCGAGAGGTGTGTAGTTTTTGTTTGTTCTCACTGTTGCTGCAGGGAGGCTTGTTTGCTTGGCGTGAAAGAATTTCCTAAGTGCTTGTATTTGTTTGGTGTGTAGTGCTCTGATATCTATGATTCCTCTATCTCCTGCCTTCCTCTCGATGGCAAGTCTTCCTTTGAATACGTTGGGGTGTAATTTCCAGTATTTGGCGCATTGAGACATATAAGGATGTAAATGTTTTCTCTGTTTATGTGTGACTATTTGATGATACTAAATGAATATGTAAGCAAACGTGTTGATGGCTTTAGTGAGATTTTTGGAGTTGAGTTTTGTTTGTATAAGTTTCGCGAGTCTGTTTTTGAATTCGGTTTTGAGCTTTGTTTTGATGTGAATGTGGTTGAGTTTCAGTGGAAGCCTAGATATTTGTATGATTTTTTGTTGAGCAAATTATCGAGTATTTCCCTGTGTCTTTATTATTATTATTATTATTATTATTAACCATCTTATTCTTTATAAATTTTTGGGTTATTATAAATAACTGTCATTATTTAAGCAAACAGCGCTCTGAGGGGCATTTTTTTAAAATTTAGAAATCGTTAAAGCTTAGAAACCTCGCAAACCAAAAATAGGGTCTATGAAAGGAAAAGAGCAACTGGGTTTTTCAAAATATTTATTTATACAACATATAGAACATTCATTATTGTCGAAAGTAAATAGGAGAAATAGATGTACAAAAAAGTAACAGTACAGTTAAATAGTAAATATAAATAATAACTACGTTTTATAAAATACTCTAGATCATTTTTTAAAAATATTAATAAATATTTTTTTATTTATTTATTTGTTTTTTTTTTGGGTAAGGAAATATATCAAAAAAAATTCTTACATCTAAAACTAACAGAAAATATTCTATAAAGGCCCATGATGTACATTTTTAGAAACTGCAAAGACAACGGAATATTATTTTTGGTAATGTGACATGAGAGAGTTTCCTGTGTTAAATGATAGTAACTTTCTGACATTTTATCTATGGATGCATGAGGCATATTCAAGAATCTTTACTCATGAAAATTAGATCACAAAATTAATGATTCATTAAAGTTGTTGAGTTGAGTCGTAAACTCTATCTGCCATAGTAAATGCATATACTTGTAGTAGTCGGAAATAAAATCGTAATATTAGAGTTAATGATAATTCTTAAAGGGATTGATAATAATGATTTTCTGTATTTCTATGGTGAGCTCAAGTAACTGTTAAACCCGAAGTTAGCTCAGTTCAATTCGTTCAGTCTGATTCTATAGACCACTGTTTCTCATGTTTTTTAAAACTACGTATTTTTAGTTTATTAAACGAAAATGGCACACTAAAGTCCTCAACTTCTGAAATGTATTACAATTTTAGAATTTTTTTTGAGCAGTTGATTTTTAAACCGAAAATACATTTTCCCCCCTGAATTTTTGTTGGCCATGAAATTGAAAATGCCAAAAAAAATAAAGCATGAATTAAAATAGTAATCCTTGGATGTAGATGGAAAATGTGTTTCCTCGTAGGTACATAAGTTGATCAGTGGTGTTTTGCTTGAATAAACGCAGATGATTCGCCAAATCTCGATTGGCTACTACTAGTCAATTGTTGACAGAATTTGTAACAGTCTATAGACCACTATTAGGCAGTCAGCAGCGATTATACCAAATGAGACTTTGGGCACAAACACAAACTGGATTTTACTGCCAAACCAACCCGCTCCTGAAAGGCCGTCATTGTGCGAACTAGCTCAGACGCATTGCTGGTGTTGCAACAATGCGCCTGCGCCGAGTTAAATCTCACGAACACTATAAATGTTACGCTCTTGTTAATCATGGGCCATATTGTTTAATTGTTTTGCAAAAACGATATATTCATTTCATCATTTCGTTAAGGTCTATTTTTTACTTTATTATTGACATCCGTTATCTAAGGTCAGTTTTCTGCATTCGGTTACAAGGAGGTACCTGTATATATATATATATATATATATATATATATATATATATATATATATATATATATATATATATATATATATATATATGGTGTTATTGAAATGCTGCTGCTACCGCTCGAAGCTAGCTTCGAAGCTAAATAGTTAGCTTGGAGTGGCAGCAGCAGCAAGATCACAGTATCGAGTAGCAGCAGCAGCAGCAAGAGCACTTGAAAATACCAAATGAGATTTTGGCGAAAGGTCGTGCAAATTTATTGTTAGACGAATGAATTGAAACCCGGAATTTTAATATATTACATTCCACCAACCTCTACTGTAACATATATACATATATACATATATATATATATATATATATATATATATATATATATATATATATATATATATATATATATATATATATATATATATATATATATATATATATATATATATATATACATGTGTTTGAGAGATTTACACAAACATTAATATCGCAAAAATTAAAATTTCTTGTTGAATATCGTTTATATAGCGGATATGATGCCTGGAGTGTTCAGCTGATTAAAAATTGGAATTGAAGAAACTGGTTTAAGCCTAAGTAAATCTATGGAAGGGAGATCAAGAATCTTAAAAATCGATGCAAACGTGGAGTGAGTTCGAGTTTCGAACTCTTAGTACGCAAACCATGAAATTCCGTAAATATACAGATGAATCCGTTTCAACCCATTCTTCGTGATGATTTATGTTTGCGCTTCTACAACTTGTGGAAAAATTGAAGCCAACGAACAGGGCTTAGACACTTAATTTCATTAATTAATCAAATGAAATGGATTGTAAAAAGAGACAGATGATATTATTTTTAAGAAATAATTTTTCAAGGATTATATTATAAGCTAAAGAAATATGTAATTTAATTCTTTAGCCTATACCTGTAGTTTAAAAAAATACAGTAAATCTTGCTTAACTTATCAATTTGTTTTTTACCATAAATATTTTAAAATTAAACTTATTTTTGGGACACCTTCTATCATTTTCTTAGCTAAAAAATCTATAAACTGATAAAAGTAGTTGTTACAAATTATTATGAAATTGTCTAAGAATTTTGTTATTATTTAATTAATTTCCAGCTGTTATTTGCAGTTTCTAGAATATAACTTTTTCCCGCAATAAACTTCTTTTTATATAAACAAAAATCGAATGTGAATGTGAATATGGAGCTGCGAAGACGTTTACCATATCCTTGATTTTTTTACATTCTCTAAAAGATTTGGTGCTCCATTATTCACATCGTCAATTGAGAGGTATTGATAACGTATAGAAAACTAAAAATATTTGGAAAATAAATGTCTGACACTCTTGCACTTAATTTCTGTTCAGTTTTTTTTTTAACCAGTCAGTTGCAAGTTAGACTAGCGCAATTAGTATTCCGTACCGTGATTACCTTTAAAATAACAATGAGCTATCTAATAGCTAATTATAAACAAATACAACAAAATTATTTTGACTGGGTATCTATCCGTTAGTCACAAGTCATCATGGAAATTTACTTTATTTATGATTGACCAAATGCAGTAATGTAATGAAAAGTATATGAGTGTATTCCTGATTGTACCTAATACGTATTGATATTTCGTAGCTTTTAATCCCGGTGGAATTCCCAACTTTCCCAACCTTCACCATTTTGTCATGCCACATATTTTTTTTTTAAACCAGAAAAATTATCAAACGTAATGCACTCGTGATAATTTTCGCTCAATCTACACTTTATAAAGAATATGCCAGAATTTTCTCAAAATTCTTTGATTAGTACTTTTCGAAGTAGGAATTGGGCAGAGATTTTTGGCTATTTTTTTAAAAAATAATACAAAGAAAAGTGTGCACAAGTATTACATCATATATATTTTTGAACTTGTGTTTTCACAAGCTTACATTTGATACTCCACTCGGTGACTTGATAAAGATGTTTTTTTTCACTTCCGATTTCTTCCCCAAAACCCCTTAGGTAAAAATTTAAATTTCAAAACTACACGGCTTTGATTGGGCCATCAACTCCTATTTTTGTGCCAAATTTCAACTTTATATGTCAAATAGTTTCGGAGAAAATCGGGTGACAGACGGACACCGAAGGGATTTTAATTCGTGTCTTTTTTGGCAGGCCAGATTAACTTAGTTCCTCGGCCTATCGTCTCCATATCTAATCCTTTTCTATACTGGCTTTAAATACCCAATGGACTAGAATTAACTTGGAATAGAAGGAATAAGAAGTAAATAACACACAGTCTTGTCACAAGTCTTTTTTAAATTCAAGATTTATTAAGATCTGTGGCGTAATCACGCCCCTTAGAAACTGGGGGTTCTTTTTTATCAAAAATATTCACCCCCGGTCATAACTGTTTAAATTGGGTGTAGGTTTTTTAGAACTTTACTGTATGTTAGAAAGAGATTCTTGCTTTATAAAAAGATCCTGCCCTCCCCGGTCATCGATTTTTAAATCCAGTGTAAGTTTTTAAGGTTCCACTTTATGAAAGGGGTTTTCTTTTTTTGAAAAATCTCCACTTTCCGGCCAGATCATCGATTTTTAGTTTACTGTGTTCGACGGGGCTAAATTTTTAGAATTTCAGTGCAATATATTTGTTGATGCCCCGCCCCCTATTTGTACGCAGTTCCGCTTTTACTGTTATGGTTTTCAGTGTTCCGTATCGAATACTTATGGAAACATTTCGGTGTCTGTCTGTTTGCCAAACCCGATTTTCTCCGAAACTATTGGACTTAGAAAGTTGAAACTTTCACAAATATAGGATAGGATGACCCAATCAGAGCCGTGTAGTTTCGAAAGTTAAATTTTGACTTGAGGGGTTAGTTTTGGGGTTGAAATTGGAAGTGAAATTTTTTTTCTTTTCAAGGTAATCGAGTGGGGTGTCAAATGAAAGCTTATGAAAACACGAGTTCAAAAATACATTTGATATAATACTTGCGCACACTTTTCTTTGTATTACTTTTAAAATATTACCCAAAAATATTGTCTCCCACCTTATCATTAAGAGGACTAATCAAAAAATTTCGAAAAATTTCTGCTTAAGGTATAGATTGAGCGAAAATTATTACCTTTGATAATTTATTTGGTATAAAAAAATATATCTTGCTTGACAGTATGTGGAGATTTTTTTCGTGGAAAGTTGTGGATTTAACCTGGACTAACAGCTGTGCCATATTAATACGGACATATTTCGTATTCGGTGCACCCAGTAATATACTCATATACTTTTCAGTACCTTACTACTTTAAGGATTTTACCAATCACAGATAAAAATAAATTTTCATAATGACTAGTGAGCAACGGATAGGTATCGAGACAAAATAATTTTATTTTATTTGTTTATAATTAAACAAATATTTAGGTAGTAATTACTTGTTTTAAGCTTTTATTATAAAGATGTCTCGCTTTTTATATATTCTTGGTAATTTTTATATTAAAGTTGAATGTATGAATGAATTTTCTAGAATATTTCAGCAGTCTGAACACTAACTGCGCAAGTCTGACTTGTACTTTGCCGGTTTTTTTTTAAAGAAACATATTTTGTGTCCATATGTTTTCCTCCTGATGACTACATATTAGAGTGAGGTTAATACTATGATTATCCGGTGTGTGCGAAGAGTTTTTAAATTGGGAATCATTTTTAACAGGCGAATTGGCTCTTGGCTAGTACAGTAGTTGAAGCTTTTTGTGAGTTTATGAGTATATTCCGTAAATAACGTTAAAAGCCAGGCTAATACCATTAACAATACAACCTCGCCACTCAAGTGTTAGATGTATTAGAAAGTACTTTACAGCTTCAAACCCTACTAAAAAGGGTTGTGCTACCAATTTTTACAAGATTCGAGGACTAATATAAGTTTCTAGAAAAATAGTTTTTTGATCAATTGACGGTAAACGTCAGTCTATTATGATTTGTTTTTCGAACATTGATAAAAACTTAACGTAGGATATCATTTGACATTGATTGACACTAGATAATTTGTTCAAGTTGAATTTTCTTTTAGCTTTTTCTCTCTAAGGTGGATCAAACTCCACATAACTCCTTTGCAACTTCATCATTTTAAATGACCTGATTTTTGATATTTCAGGGCTTAAAAATGACATTTTCACACGTTAACAAGTTACACAATCAACTTTAACGATAACTTTTGTATTTAAATTAAAAATGGTGTATTATTCAGGTTGTGTCCTTGCACTATTTCACTTCTTGCGGACATTTTGTAGATTAGGAAAGTAAAAGATGATGATGATGAAAAATGAAATGAAAAAAGTAACTGCGTGGTTCACACGATTTTCCTAAAACAGACTATTTATCAGTGATTTCCACTAAAGCTCGACACATGCCGTCATTGTTTGGCTTTCGATTTAGTCGCAGAAAATTAACGAATATACTACGTTTACAAAATGCGGTTATTTAATCTTCTCGATATTATCGACGCCAATCCGGACCTTTTTGAAAATATTTATCAACACTTCGTGTACAGTGGCGTAGCGGAGTTCTAGAGACAGAGGGACAGATTAATTTTTTTAAGGGAATAAAAATATTGTTGGGCAACACTAGGGACTGGACTGCTTTTTTTTAGGTCTTAGGGGCGCGGAGAGTGTATGCCTCTCTCTCTCTCTCCCCCCCTTTCTCTACGCCACTGTCCATCCATAGGAGGGATTACAGATGTTATACTACAACAGTAGAAAATATATAATTTTTTCCTAAAATTCTATTCATTGTTAAGATTATTGGTAATAACAGAAGTTTTCATTTATCTTAAATTATAAACTATCGTAAAACAAATCTTCTTACATTCATAAATAAAAAAAAATGAAACGTTCTAAAAAATATAAATTATATTTTTTTGAACACTCTGCATGGAACATTTAATTTTTACCTAATAAAAAATCATACGAAACATCGTTATATACACATTTTTAAATAGACCTGACTTAATTATTAATATAACTTTTAGATTTATACAGGGTTTTTAAGTAATGTAGTAATTAATTGTAGCGTCAATTTTTTAAAACAAAATTTTTCAAATGGATAAACTTTATAGCTCACTTTGTACTTGTCTAAATTAACCTCTTGCTAGTTTATTTCAAGGTAAGATTTTTAAAATAGTTTATTCAAGAATGTTTTCATACAAAAATTTATTTTTTTTTACAATTTTATCCAGTCGAAAATTATGCTTTGGAAAATTTTGTTTTTCTAAACTAAACCGTTCGAAAATTCTGGTTTAGAAAATTAGTGTTTCGGAAGTTTTATTTTCAGGAATTTTTGAAGGACCCATTTTGGAGAATGTTATAATATTTTATTCAAGTAATTTAAGTTAATTTAAAATATACATTAAGTATATATAAATTGTTGATGGTGGCAACACAGCCAAAAAAAAAGGTTTTATGTTATGGGCAGAGGTGACAGCGGCAAAATTCTTATTCCATGTGGTACTTTGATGTCCGTAGGTCATGCTGTAGTCTAATATCAAAATCAATCAAAATTTGAGTGAGGCCACAGCAGTCCCTAAGATTTCTTAATACTTCTATATCCAAATGTATATCAAAAGCCTATATTTCCAAAGCATACAAATTTACAGGAGATACGATGATTACCTGTTGTTTGGATTTCTGTGTTTTTGGTGGAATATTAAGTCTTTTATTAAAAAGTTTACGTTAATTGTTTACTCAATATTTTTTTGTCTGATTTCTTATATTTTATATTCAAGGGATGTAAAAATACAAAGGACATAGAAATACTTTAACCTATATACGTATTATAATAACTTACTTACTAGTAACATTGCTTATTTTCACATACAGAGTGTTTTTGAAGGTGAAAATTTTTAACAGGGTTAAAAAAATAGCCTAAAGTTGTACTTAGTCCGGCTGTAGAGATAGTGTTTAAAAATAGGCGTCACTATATTTGTTGTACAAAATAAATTTTATTAAAAAAAACTGTAAACAAACTTTAAAGAAGAAGTATCGTATCAAGAATTTACAGTTCCGAAATTACAAATCTAATACTGGTTGCAGTATTTTGCTTGTTTTATAACTGTACTAAAGATATTAATTCTTCTTCTTAAACTTTTTATAGATCTGATGATCTGTTAATTTCGAGTGTGTGATATTTCTTGAGAGGTAGATTGCCAACTATCTCTCCATTTTTTGGTGGTCTCTCCGGTGGACGTTTGCCTGTATTCCCTACAGAGCGTTCCTTGGCAGTCTGTGCTCCTACAATCTTTTACGTGGTTATACCACTAGCTTCTTCTTTGTCTTTACCATCTGACCACATCTTGCACCCCACATTGCTCACTGATGTCAGTATCTCGTATCCTATCCCTCCTTGTCTTACCAACTATTGTTTTTAAGGTTTTAATTTGGGCCGTACGTAGCATACTCTTAGGTTTATTGGTACGTTCTCGTGACTCTAGACTGTAGGTCATTGTGGGTCTGATGCAAGTCTTGTATATTTTAATCTTGCTGTCTATTCGCATGTATTGATTGGTCCATACAACATCTCTTAAGCAACCTGAGATAATAGCTGCTTTGTTAATTAATTCTTTAAGGTCTCTGCCTGGGTCGTACTAGCTTGCTTGGTCCACACCAAGGTATTTGAACTGGGTTAACTGTTCTATGGGTTTATCTTCCGCTATGAGTTTGCACTGATGAGGTCTTTGGCAGTAGTGATGCTTTTGGTATTTTCAGTAGATATGTTCGTTTTAAGCTATCGGCAGGCTTGATAAAATTTAAAAAGTTGTCTCTGTAATTCGTCTCCACTTTCGGCGATCAGCGCCGCATCGCCTGCGTAACAAACAAGACTAATTTTGTTGTTACTCATTCTGTATTTCATTCCTACTGACTCTACGTCTTCTATTATATTGTCCATTAAAAGATTGAACTAAAACGGACTAAGACTGTCTTCTTGTCTAATTCTTTCTGGATATTTCCTGTAGTGATCTCGCTTGTTTTAATTTTTGTCTTTTTGTTCATGTTCAAATCTTATGACTTTTACAACATTTGCCTGGGTCTTTTTCTGCTTCAACGTGTGAATTACGTCATTGAGTTTGGCTTTTCTACGGTTTTAGTTAAGTCTATGAAGCATACGTACTCTGTAGCGTTGTACTCTATTGTTTTTTCCTACTTTGCTTCATAATGTATATTGCGTCTGTGGTACGTGTATCTTTCTGAAACCCCTGTTGTTCTCTATTTTTTATCTGTGATTCCAGCTTCTCCTTCAATAGGCCTGTGAACAATTTCGTTGTTGTATTTAGAAGAGCTATTCCTCTGTAATTTTGTTGACTCGTTTTTTATCTCTTCTTGAAGATTGGAATTGTGGTGCTGGTATGCCAGTCATTCGGTACCTCCGTTGTATATAGTATTTTATTAAACAAAGTTGTAAGGTTCTTAGCAAGTTCCTGGCCACCATATTTCAGCAGTTCATTCGGTATTCCGTCCGTTCCTATGCCCTTTTGTTTTTTAATTTCTTCATTCTTGCTATTATTTCTGTTTCCTTAAAGCTCGCTTTAAATTCTGTTGAATATACCTACGTGTCGTTGGTTTTTTCGGTATCGTATGTTTCCCAGATTTTAGTCGATATTATTCCTCTTGTTTGAACGTATCTATTTACTGGCATTTTTCTATTTTTCAGCATACTCTGTACCTTCCTTTGTGCTCCTTACATATCATGTTCCATGTCACTTATTAAATCATTTAAATAAATCCCCTATTTTTATTATAGTTATAGTACTCTTCTTTTATTCCCTTCAGGCTTATTTTAATAAGAACTATAACCTATTCAAAAAAATGTCACAACTTAGAAAACATGGTGTATCTATTAGTAGGCAGGAGTGTTTTTTATGTAGTTCGGAAGCTTCTGTCATCCAACTTTAAGACATTATCTGTCGAGAGTGACCAATAGTAGATATAAGTTCTTATATGGTGATTTATCAAATATTTCCCAATAAGGAGGTTCTCTTAGGGATACTCGTAAAATATGCATAGGACATCCATAGAATTGAAAAATAAATAAAGAAAACCAAATATTGTAACTCATGTATAACAAATTAATTTTTAAATAAAGCTGTTACTTTCTCAGAGTTTTACCTTGTTTAATGACGATGCCCATAAGCGTGACGTCAAAGGCATGAAAATTGATTCTCGATTCTCTCTGGTGGGTGAGGCGACAGAACAGATTGCCGATTAATATTGGTAGACACTAGCATACTGGTGCTGAGGCCTAGTTGGTAAAGCGTAGAGGCGGATACCCTGAAATTGTGGGTTCGATTCGGCATCGATATACTTTTTCATTCTCCTGCGATTGTGTCTTGACCTTCATATAGCTTTCTATTTGTTTATTGGTTTTAGTTATCATAATCGATATCATTTCCTTTCATTAACTTCACTGGAATGGTTTACGTATCCCTAATGCATATGGAAACACGGACCAACGAAACAATAAAATGGCGCCTCCAATGCTGGGTTTACTTCCTGATAATGCCAACAGGTGTCAAGGGAATGAAAATTGTTTCTTGACTGTGGTGGGAAAGGTAAAGCAAAAGATCTCCGACTAGCAGAGAACAACATGCTGTGGCTTAGACATCTATAGGCATGTTTTTTTTTTCCATATTACCACTATTTCCCTATTCTCCATAAATTAAACAGAAGTTTTAATATGTAGTACACACGGAACATTCTAATAGGTAGGTAATACATGTTTATTTAGTGTCGTGTCAAACTGATTTTTTCGCCTTAGTTTTCGAGTGCAAACAGCAAGTAGTTCAGAATGTCTCTAAAGAGAATTTTACGTTAATTACTGACACAGGTCATCGAGGTTAGTCCTAAAAATATAGAAACTGTAAGCCCCACATACGATCTCCAGCACATCTGCCTGCACGGAGCACCGGCTCCGTGTAGTGTAACAAAGACTGTATGTGTTGCCTAAACGTGCATTGTTTTGTTTCAACTAGGTTCGTTAAGTTAGTATGTAAGGCCTTCACGAAAAATTTTAAAGAATAAAGCTTTTTGAAATCATACTGAATTATTTATTTAGTTTCGTGGTGATTTAAAGTACAACTTACATTATCAGTTTTAGAAAAATGAATAGACTAGATAGTATAGAATGCCAGAATAAAAAATAGACTAGCGCCATACTCAATCATCAAAATTTTTAAATTTAATTTTTTTAAAATCATAACATCCGCTGGGCAGTTCATAGGACTTCCTACAGAATCTCGGGAGATAATCATGGTTGACTTATGTTGTTGAGTGCTATGTGTGTTACTGGTTTTTCGCTAAACCTTTTTACAATAAAAATTAGGACATACCTTATGGTCCCTATTTTCAAAATGACTGTTTATTTCCTAATAGTTTTTAGAACAAAAAAACTTTAAAAATAGTCCACCTGAAGTTGAAAAACTTCTATTCTCCTTTTACCCTGTATAATATTTATTAATTTTTTTTTGGCCCAAGATATAAAAAGTATAAAATGTGGTCTAAGAGTTTTACAAAATAACTTTGGCCCTCGGATTACTGTTTTGATTTTTAGACTTATTACATATTTCATTATTGGATCAGTCAATGAATAAGGTACCATGATTATATTTTGGTGACAGTAGATCAATATATTCCTTCCTTAAAAATAGTCATTATGACAACCTTTTCCCTATCTCCGTCACTTGTACGTACAAAATTCAATATTATTTTAATTCAAGATCATAAACAATTCGCTCTTTGCATTACTCTGAATTTTGTCAAAAAAAAAATGTTTTTTATTTTAGACATCCCGTATATTGACATAAGTTCATGGGCAGAGGAGTAAAACACGGAATATCCCATTTCAAAAATTCTTGAAAAATATTATTTAAACAAATTTTCAGGAAACGAAACCGGTGAATTGCAAACTTTCCTCGATCTCCAGAATCGACCGGATACGATTTAAGTATAGGTTTTTTAAAATCTGCTACCGTATTCTTTTGTAATATTAAAATAATAAAAACAACAGTTGGAATATTCAAAAACAATATTATTTAAAGCTTAAATTTTATTATGAATAAAAATACTACACATCTCTTCATATAAACTTGTACCATAAGTCCTTTGTGTAATGATTACCGATACTTAAGGAATACGTAGAGTAAAAACGTAGGATTATGACTTTTAACAAAACAGAATTATTCTTTTCTATAGTTTTTGGAAAGAAAACAAAAAAGGAGATAATATAACTTAAAAGTACCAAGCTGAACAAGTTTTGCTGATACTGAAACTAATTTTATGACTCCGGAATGTTTATTTTAGAGTCTTTCTGCAGCTTACGGAATATTTTACTCATTTACGTTTTCTTACTCACTTACAGATAGAAATACGATAGGAGATTGCTATAAATTGGTATTTTAGTCAATCAAGGATCACCTTTTTTGAATTCTCTAAACCGCGAATACTTGTATAGGGATGTGGATACTAAGATTGGTTTTCAGACTCGAGGTGTCGTTACATGGTTTCTACATTTGTCTTTTTCCTACTATATTGGAAGTTTCAGCCTTATTGATTTTGGTTTGGTTTCTTATTTTCTAGATATCTGTTTATTTGAATTTGATTAAATATATGGATTAAAAGAAAGTAATTTAAAAGCAAATTTTTTTATTCGGTGTCCGTTATTCGTGATCCTAGACAAGAAAGATTTGTTTACAGGCAGAAAGCTTTAAAACAGTCCTAGCCAATTTGGTATTCAACTTTTAATATATATTATATATATATATATATATATATATAATATATATACATATATATATATATATATATATATATATATATATATATATATATATATATATATATATATATATATATAATATATATATATATATATATATATATATATATATATATATATATATATATATATATATATATATATATACTGCGTTTCCCATTTAACTTGAAAAATACGAGTATCTCGAAAAATAAGCTTTGTCGAAAAAAATGTTTCAAACAAAAGTTGCAGGGTTCGAAGGGATACATACAATGGCAGTAAGAAATTTGATCTTAAATGGCATTTTCTAGGTCCAATCAACGTCAACTCAATTTTTTTAAAATAGAAGCCAATATATTTTTTGCAGATTCGTATTCTACATGAAAAAATAAGAAACTTTTGTTAGAAATACTTTTTTTGAAAATGTCAATTTTTTATGGTACTCAGCAAAAAGAAAATGACAATTTCTAAACATATTTAACTAACTAATTAATATTTTTAGAGCAACTAAATATCATAAAAATTGCAAATAATAATAAAAGATTCTTGTAGAATTTTTCTATTTTTTTTTTTTTAATGTATTTTTGAAACAATTTTTTTTCCTTAATAATAAAAGGATGTAGGGTTTTTTAATTCTAGAAGATTATTTGCTTAAATTTAAGCATACAAGTTTAGAAATTGTTTTCGTTTTTGCTGAGTACCATAAAAAATTGACATTTTCAAAAAAGTGTTTCCAACAAAACTTTCTTATTTTTTTTTTTATATAGAATACGAATTGTAAAAAAAATATATTGGTTTCTATTAAAAAAAATTGAGTTGACCTTGATTTGACCTTGAAAACGCCACTGAAGGTGAAATTTTTTACTATCATTGTATGTCTCCGGTTGAAATCTGCAACTTTTGTTTGAAACATTTTTTTCGACAAAGTTTATTTTTCGTGTTATTTGTATTTTTCACCGGTTTATACATATATATATATATATATATATATATATATATATATACATATATATATATATATATATATATATATATATATATATATATATATATATATATAAATATATATATATATATATATATATATATATATATATATATATATATAAATATATATATACATATATATATATATATATATATATATATATATATATATATATATATATATATATATATATATATATATATAAAGGGTGTTTTTTTATAGAGGTATAAAACTTTAAGTTGGCAACACTTTTTTAACTGGCGGCCATTTTGTCAGCTGTCAAGTGATTTATGTTTAGTTTGGTTTGGCATTTTAACATGAATAGACTGACGCCTGAACAACGCTTCCAAATTGTACAAATATATTTTGAAAATCATGGTTCTGTTCGAAATACGTATCGCGCACTACGTCCATTTTAAGGTCAACATAATCGTCCATCAGAGCAATTAATTCGATTAACTATGGAACGTTTTCTAACCACGTTTACTCTAAATGTTAATACGCATCCACAGAGACGTCGTACAGTGCGTACAGACGAAGTCATTGCTGCTGTAGAGCCTAGCGTAGAGGAAGACCCGAATCAGTTTATTCGCCATCGTGCACAAGAATTGGATATGTGTCCATCCACTTTATGGAAGATTTTGCGGAAGGATCTTGGTTTGCGTGCTTACAAAATCCAACTCGTGCAACAATTGAAGCCACACGATCACCTAGCAAGGTGATCGTGTGGCTTCGGTGAATGGGCCCAAAAGAAGATTGCCGTTGATCCCGATTTTCATAAGCGAATTTTGTTTAGCGATGAAGCTCACTTTTGTTTGAATGGATAGGTCAATAAACAAAACTGCCATATTTGGAGTGATGATAATCCTCAAGTGTAGGTTGAGACACCGTTACATCCAGAAAAACTGACTGTTTGGTGTGCCTTATGGGCTGGTGGAATCATTGGTTCGTACTTCTTTAAAAACGATGCTGGTCAGATCGTTACAGTCAATGGTGACCGTTATAGAGCCATGATTACTGACTTTTTCGTTCATCAATTGAACAACCATGATGTGCAGGAGCTGTGGTTTCAACAAGACGGCGCAACATGTCACACAGCTCGTGCCACAACTGATTTATTGAAGGAAACGTTTGGTAACCGCATAGTTTCACGTTTCGGACCCGTCAATTGGGCTCCAAGATCGTGCGATTTAACGCCGCTAGACTATTTTCTGTGGGGATATGTGAAGTCCCTAGTCTACGCCGATAAGCCCGAAACGATTGACCACTTGGAGGACAACATTCGCCGCGTTATAGCCGATATACGGCCACAAATGTTGGAAAAAGTCATCGAAAATTGGACCTCCAGATTAGACTACGTCCGAGCCAGCCGTGGCGGTCATATGCCAGAAGTCATATTTAAATTATAATGCCAGAAGATTATCTTTCGAATAAAGTAAATTTTATGTCAATTTAAAAAATTGATCTTTGTTTTATTCCATTTCAAAGTTCTTTACCCCTATAAAAAACACCATTTATATATATATATATATATATATATATATATATATATATATATATATATATATATATATATATATATATATATATATATAAACAAAGTTTGTACATGAAGCGGCCCATAGACGGTCAATAATTGCGCAATAATTGGGTTTGTGCAATATAATTGAACGTGTGTGTAGACAGTATTGAAAGGTTGTTTAATAGATTGTATGAAATCAAAATTTGTTGAAATATATTGCGCAACCTGGAAAATACTGTGCCGTCTGTGGGCAAGATTGTGCAATATCCCGTAAGTCGGTATCAAAGGTGGTAGCCAACGCGTCGTGATGGCGCATAAAAAATTGGATAAACAGTTCATTTTGGAATTTATCGAAGTTTACCATGGACTTCAGGCTCTGTGGGAAGTTATATGCAAAGATTATACTAATCGCTTTAAAAAGTGAGCAGTATGACGTGCTGGTAGAGAAATATCGCGAAAAATACCCGGATGCCGAGAAGCAAGATGTCAAAAAAGTAAATTCTTTGCGGACAAACTTCCGAAAAGCCCACAGCAATTAAACAACAGAGTTCAGTGTCACTCAACATGACTTCTCTTCACAATACCGGCGGGGACTGACAATATTGCCAAGCACATTGCCCGTCTGTACTGGTGATTGCGCTAAATATTGCACAACCATCAATATCGCCTCCATATGATTCTATTTATTGTACAAACCCAATTATTGTGCAATAATATTGAACGTCTATGGGCAGCTGTCAAAATACTGTGCAATCCATATTGCACAATAATATTGTTCGTCTATGGGCCGCTTTACATTCCAACCCTACAATCATTCATAATCGCTTGAACTAGTTTGAAACTGTTCAAATAATTTACGTACTGAATACCAAAATGTGACTGGATTAGATCATAAATGCATATTTTACATGAAAACTTCCGAGATCGACGCCGTGACTTTTCGCCCAAAACTACGAGTTCGACGCCCTGACTTTTCGCTCAAAGCTACGAGTTCGTTTAATTCATTAGATAATTCTCTATCCAATGTACCTGTTTCTCGAGGAATCTAATTTTTTTCATATAATGACCTATCGATATATATATATATATATATATATATATATATATATATATATATATATATATATATATATATATATATATATATATATATATATATATATATATATATATATATATATATATATGTATATGTATATATATATATATATATATATATATATATATATATATATATATATATATATATATATGTATATATATATATATATATATATATATATATATATATATATATATATATATATATATATATATATATATATATCTCATCATATCATAGCCATTTTAAAAAAGCTTTTAGGAGAGACAGTTCGTTTTTTGATAGTCTCTCTCGCCTCGGTCATTCTCAGGGTACATAAACGACTTTAGACTGGTTCGACGTTGTATTGTAATAGGCCTATTTGTTTGTCGTTTACAATTGTTAAAAGGCACTCAAAATCTATTAGAAAAAATATAGGGAATACGCGTTTATCACATTTAAAACATTAAAGTAAACAATTATAATCTAGGGGCTAGCCCTAGACTTGTACTTTGTAGTAATATGTTTCTAAGAACGCAACTCTAGATTTTTGCTACTGTAAAAAGTAGCAAAATGAATGCGTATGTTGTAAAGTTTTACGTTAGGATGTTAAATTGCTTAGATGCACATAAATTTTTCCGTTTATTTATAATATTATCTACAAATTATTTTACGGTTTTGCCAGTATTTGCAGATGGCCGTAATCTTTAATGGCCCCGATAAATAAAATGTAACGGATATCCATAACTTTTTTTTTTATAAATTTGGACACACCATATTTCATTCCTGTAGATGAAGAATCTTGTTAATAAAGAAGCTTTACCTTATCACTTGACTGATCCAAGAATATTCTCAAGTAAAAAAAACCTTTATTAAAACTAAAGCTTTGAAATGATTAAAAAAGTGTACTTATGACTATATTAAAACAAAATTAACAATTAATGAAAGTATATAAGTAAGCTTTATTTTTAATAAAAGTAAAAAACTAAAAAACTTAAACTTAGAAAAGTTACTATTAAATCTACTTTTTATATCTACAAGATATGGAGATTTTCACAATTTTTAAACTTGGAATCTTCTTTGCCAAAGAGCCAAGTAAACATTTGCCGTGCTTTCATACTAGCTTTGATCATTCCTCGACTTTTATACCTGAAAATTGAAAATCAAAGACAGATATAGAAATAAGTTATAAGATTTTATTGTTAAATTGTATATAGAGAGTGTTTCTTATTTGTTTAATATATATTAAAATAAGTGTTCCGTACGAAACACTAATAATCGGTCAAGTGCAAGTTGAACTTGCGCAATTAGTGTTTCGTACGTTGATTGTTTTTGAAATAAAAATTTTTGTTACGGAGGTATAAAAAATGATCAATGACTTCATAAAACACACCCCAAATGAGTTTTCAACAAAGTTTGTTTCCGATCTTTACTGAAAACTTATGACCTTGTAATTTTTGATTTTTTTTATATACCGGAAAAATTATTAAAGGTAATGTACTCGTGATAATTTTCGTTCAATCTACACCCCGTAGAGAATATTCCAGAATTCTTTCAAAATTTTTTGATCAGTACTTTTTGAGATAAGGTGGGGGGACAGCGATTTTGTAAAAATAATACAAAGGAAAGTGGGCGAAAGTATTACATTATATATTTTTGAACTCACGTTTTTACAAGCTTTCAGTTGACACCCCACTCGATGACCTAGTAAAAAAAGTTTTTTTTATTTCCGATTTCATCCCCCAAAACTAACCCCATAAGTCAAAATTTAACTTTCAAAACTACACGGCTCTGATGAGGCCATCAATTCCTATATTAGTACCAAATTTCAACTTTCTATGTCAAATAGTTTCGGAGGAAATCGGGTGTGACAGATGGACAAACACCGAAGTGATCTTATACGAGGCTGGTTTGAAAAGTCCGTGCAAAGTCCGAGAGATGGCACCACCGGCGCGTATCGAGGTCATGTTTAGTTAGTAGCATCTCTTGAATGAACGCACACCAAGTTTCAGCCATATTGGTCTATTTCTTTGTGTTTGGCATTCGTGCGAATCAAGGTATCCGCAAGATGGGTGCCGCGATTGCTCACGCTTGACCAAAAACGGAATCGTGTGAAGTGTTGCAAGGATGGTTTGCAGCTGTTCCAGAAGAATCCGGAGGACTTTAAGCGTCGTTTCGTCACTGTGGATGAAACATGGATACATTACTATACTCCTGAGACCAAACAACAATCTAAACAATGGGTTACCAAGGGGGAATCTGCACCAAAAAAGGCGAAGACCGTTCCTTCGGCCGAAAAGGTTATGGCGACTGTCTTTTGGGATTCGCAAGGGATAATCCTCATCGACTATCTGGAAAAGGGTAAAACTATTACAGGTGAATATTAATCATCGTTATTGGATCGTTTGAAAATCGAGCTGCAAGAAAAACGCCCGCGATTGGCCCACAAGAAAGTCCTTTTCCATCACGACAACGCACCAGCACACACCTCAGCAGTTGTGGTCGCAAAATTAATGGAAATAGGATTCCAACTCTTTTCACATCCCCCCTATTCTCCAGACTTGGCTCCCTCGGACTACTATTTGTTCCCCAATTTGAAGCAATGGCTGGCGGGACAAAGATTTTATTCAAACGAGGAGGTGATTGCAGACACTAATGGATATTTTGCAGACTTGGACAAATCCTATTATTCGGAAGGGATCAACAAACTAGAACATCGTTGGACGAAGTGTATAAGCCTAAAAGGAGACTATGTCGAAAAATAAAAAAGGTTTACCCCAAACATATAAGTAGTTTTTATTTTTGCACGGACTTTTCAAACCAGCCTCGTAAGTATTCCGTACGGAACACTAAAAATAAAAAATTCCAATATATTTTTTTTTAGTTTGTCCAAGTAAAATTTGGTTTTTCTATAACATGCAAACGCCATTGGAAGTTAAAACAAAATTTCTTTAACTAACACGTAGGCTGAAAAGTTTTTGGTTTGACACATAGATGTCGCCCTTTTCAAAAAAATCCATATGATTTTTAGAAAGTAACAATTTTCAAATGAAATGTGTGAAAATTTTATGATATTTTGACGATTAGTTTATAAGCAACAGTGGTTTTAGTGACGCTACTTTTGACGTTTTCAAAACAATGGGAAAAATCGAATTTCATGTGTTGATTAAACACTGTTTTTTGAATGAAAAAAATACCGTTTAAGCAAAGCAATGGCTTGATAAGTGTTACGGGGACTTTGCCCCTGGAGACTCACTCATCATTTACTGGTATGCTGAATTTAAACACGGTCGTACAGATACAAATCATGCTGAACGCTCTGGACTCACAAATGGGGTGGTTACACCGGAAAACATCAAACCAATCCACAAAACTGTTTTGGATGACGGTAAAGTGAAATTGCGTGAGAAAGCTGACATACTAAAGATATCAAAAGAACGTGATGGTCATATTTTGCGTGAACATTTGGGCATGAGAAAGCTCTGGACCAAAAACAACAACGTATTGATTCTGAGCACTGTTTAGACCTGTTTAAGCGTAATAAAAAGGATTTTTTCATGCGATATGTGACAATGGATGAAACATGGATCCACCACTATACGCCAGAATCAAAACGGCAATCAGCTGCGTGGACAGCAGCTAATGAAAGCCGCCCGAAGCGACGAAAGACACAACTTTTGCCTGGCAAGGTTTTGGCTTCTGTATTTTGGCATGTGCATGGAATAATTTTCATCGACTATGCTGAGAAGAGAAAAACCATAAATAGTGAATATTATATAAACTTTTTGGTGCGTTCGAAGGTAGAAAACGCAAAGAAACTGCCCCAAATGAACAAGACAAAACTGCTCTTTCATCAAGAAAATGCACCTTTCACAAGTCAATGGTTACGATAGAAAAATTGAATGAATTGAATTTCGAATTGCCTCCTAATCCACGGTATTCTCCAGATTGGCCCGCATCGACTATTATCTATTCGCAGACCTCAAAAAAAATGTTCGCGTGAAAGAGATTTGGCTCCAATGAAGAAGTTATCGTCAAAACTGCGGCCTATTTTGAAGGCAAAGACAAATCCTTCTATAAGAAAGGTATAGAAATGTTAGAAAAGCGTTGGACTAATTGTATTGCTCTTGAAGGAGACTATATTGATGAATAAAGTCGAAATTTTCCAAAAAAAAAAAGTGTTTTAAGTAGCTAGATCAAAAAATAAAATAAATTTAAAAATCAACAAAATCTGATTATAATAAATTTACATTTTGTATTAGATTTTGATTATAAGAGTTCACAATACCGAACCCTTTACTTTGGTAGAGATATTATCATTTTTGTAGAACTAACTAAGCAAAAAGATTCGACCCTCGGCTAAACTTCCTTCCACAAAATCGCGTAATAACAAAAGATACGTTACGGCATATTATTGGTTAGAAACAACTGGAAATTTTCCTGTTAGCTATTGTTGTCGAAATGTAGATTTTAGTTCGGCATATGACTAAACATGGGCATACTTAATCAGCCCTGCATACGTAATTTTGCCTAATTTAGAAAAATATTACATGTTCCTTCTTTCCACAGACGATGTAAAATAATGTAAGTGAGGTCAATTGAGTAATGGTAGTCCGCCAGGGATTATATATATTACCAAAATATATATTACCAAAATTCGGCCAATGAAAAGATATAAATATTGTAATGAGTTAGTTCCAAGTTACAATTAAAAGTTACAAAGTTGCAAGATAAAGAGTGAACGGCAACGTCGCATAATTTTAAAAAACTGTATAGAATTGGGTGCGATTCAAATCTATGGATGGACATGGAGACTCCGGCGAAGGCAACGGGTCTGGTACATTACACAGAAGGATCAAAAACTTCGATTGGTGTAGGCACTGGCATATAGGCAGAAAATCCGAAGTGAAACTTTAGCATTCCACTAGGGACTAGCGCAACAATATCCTAGACGGAAATTTACGCAATACAAGCATATGTTGACGAGAATATTGGACAGGACTACCGCAACCCGGAAATATCTATTCTCTCAGACAGTCAAGCTGCTCTAAAGGCTTTAGATGCCTATCAGGCCAACTTTAAGATCACAATAGAATGTAAACCTAACTTGCTAGAACTATCCTACAGGGACAATAGGGTTGAACTATTGTGGGTTCTAGGACATTCTGGGATAAAAAGTAATGAAAAAACAGACGAATTAGCAAGATTCGGAACTACAAAATCATACACGTGTCCAGAACCAGCGTTGATATGCCAAAACAGGTGGTAATAACAATCAACATCTAGATCGTTGCGTTGGCTCGAAACGTCTGGCCAAAGATATGCGAGGGACGTAATGGGCGGTCCCTCAATGAAATTACCAACTGACGTCCTGTGTTTAACAAGGGCCCAGATTAAATTAGTGTGGGACTGATCGCCGGCCATTTACAGAAAATGCATTTCCACAATTGTCTTACGACATGCAGATTAAGTGGTGCAGAGGAAGAAACCTGTATGTACATCCTATATGAATGTAGGCCTTTAACTCGGAATTGAGATGTACATCGCGGCGATAAATTACCACATGAAGGCCGTGGAAGGAAGCTAATAAACCTTCTTCAAGTGACGATACTTATGTAACCCAGAGAGGGGAGCACAGTAAGCCGAAAGGCTGCAGTGCACAAACAGATGCAATCGCCTACTCTGTGTACAAAAAACCAATCAATCAAAATTAAGCACAAAAAAAACCTCAAAAGGCGCTCGTATTTTAAATCGTGACTATTGATGAATCAAACACTTAACATGATTTTAAGCCTGTAGTCTGTGTAGGTGTTATTAAAAGTATTTTAGATAATGTATTTTATTAGCGAACTCATGATACTGTTCTTTTACAAAATTTTATCTAATCACTCCACATTTAATGTTAATATATAATTGTGTTTTGTGGGAGATGCCAGTGTTTAAATGAACATTCTGAAATATAATCGTAGCCTATTAGGGACATACTCGAATATAGGTTTGCAATTGAACATACCGAATTAAATATAGGGAGGCTATATATGTTAGCGAAATCAGAAGACGTGGAGAATAACTAATAAAAATAAAATCAGGACACAACTTCTATTATGTAGGAAACGAAAATAAGTCCAACGGAGGGACCGGTTTCATAATACACAGCAACAATATTGTTTCCCTAAAGAAAAAAACCTCATCTAGAGTGTCGAGCTTGGTCCTGAAACTGAACAGCAGATATCACATGAAAATTATACAAGCATACGCACCCACCACTAACCACAACGACGATGAGGTGGACATCTTCTATGAGGACATATCTGTGGCCCTAAGAGAACAGCCAGTGCAATACACCATTTTATGTGGTGATTTCAATGCTAAAGTGTGAATGAAACACGAGGACTTAGAGGTTTCACTGGGCAACTTTGAGCTGGGCAACAGAAATGACCGTGGTGAAATACTACTAGGGTTTTTGCTGCAAAATAATCTATTTTAGATGAACACTTTCTTCATAAAAAACCTAATAGAAGATGGGCATGAAAAAGTTCAAATGGACACAGTAAAAATGAAATAGATTACATAATAACCGACGAGAAACACACAGTTAAAGATGTGGCGGTGCTGAACAAGTTTGCGACTGCAAGTGACCATAGGATGGAGCGTGCTAAAATAATAATCGATCGACCCCAATAAACCGTCCACTAGATGTCGAAGGATTTCAACGGTATATAAATAACAAATTGAAGAGTTCAGAGGTTAACGTAAATGAAGATATTGACCCCTTAAATGATAAAATAACAAACACTCTGATAGAAAGTCAAATCACGTACTGTCCCAGGACGAAAAGAGAAGAAACGCTTAGCCAGGGTATAAAACAGCTAATACAAAGAAGAAAAGATTTGAGAAGTGACGAATCGGCCTCAAACGAAGAGCTACGATAAATTAACAAACAAATATCAAAAGCGATAACGCGCGACATAAGGACATACAACAAAAGTCAAATACAGCAGACCACAGCAGACAACAACACCTTGAAAGTGCGACGCAGAAAACTTAGGAATGGAGAGGACAAATAACTAAAATCAGGAATAAGGAGGAAAATATAGTGATAAACAGAGAGGAAATACTAGGAGTGGTTGAAGAATTTTATCAGCTACTGTACAAGAGCCAAAGAGATACTAACCTAGATGCAGACTCAGAACCCGATATAATTTCAAATAAGAAAGGTATTGTAAACCAAGGATAGGAATCACTGCCAGATATCACCTTAGACGAGATAGAGTTGGCCTTAAGGAAAACAAAGAATAACAAAGCTCCTGGAAACGATAACGTAGTTGTGGACGCCATCAAAATCGGTGGACCTTGCCTTCTAGGAAAAATAAGATCCTTGTTCAATCTTTGCCTGCATAGCATGATATCAGATAAGTGGCATAAATCTGTCGTCATACTACTTCACAAAAAGGGAGATGCAGCGGAACTAGAAAACTACCGGCCCATAAGTCTTCTGAGCCATCTCTCCAAATTGTTCACTTGGATAATAATAACTAGACTTGAAAATAAGTTGGACTTCTACCAACCAAGGGCGTAGGCTAACTTCCGGGCTCGATTCGGAACCAATGACCACCTACAAAGTATTAAGACATTAATTGAGAAAAGCATTGAATATAACAGACCATTTGTCTTGGTCTCAACATCTACAAAAATGCCTGTATGACGGTGAAACTCCATGAAAACACCAAATCCATACCAATTAGTGAAGGAGTAAAACAAGGCGACACGATGTTACTTAAACTATTCACTGCAGTTTTAGAACACGCTTTCAAGAAACTCAACTGGGAAGGAAAAGGCTTTTTTAGATGGGCAAAATTTGACAAATCTGCGTTCTGCAGATAATATAGTCCTGATACCTGACAGTCTTGCAGACTTTGCAGTAATGCTTCAAGAACTTCGGGAAGTATGTGCAGACGTGAAGTTGGAAATCAATGCTTCTCAAACAAAATATATGACAAACTTGGTTCCAAGCGAACAGATTAGTGTCGGCAATAAAGAGGTAGAACTAGTGGACAAATATACCTATCTTGATTATCAGATTCGCATCACAAGGAACAACCAAACGTGCGAATTGAAGAAAAGAATAACGCTCTTCCTATCTGCCTAAAAAGGAAGGTCTTTGATCAATGTGTGCTTTCAGTGATGACTTATGGGGCGGAAACTGTAACCTTAACTATCGCAACCGCTAAAAAGCTTAAAATAACACAACGCAAGATGGAAAGATCAATGATTGAAGTGTCATTGCGGGATTGTATTAGAAAGGAAGTTATCCGTCAAAGGACCAGCGTTACTGATGTAATTGCATACATCGCGAAACCTAAATGGAACAGAATGTCGGATGGGAGATGGACTAAGAGGCTGCTTAAGTGGAGACCTAGAAGCGACAGGTGTAGTAGTGGTAGTCCTCCCACACGCTGGACTGACGATATTAAGAGATGGTGTGAAAACTGGATGCAGAGAGCCTAGGAGAGGAGAGAGTGGACTGAGATGGGGGAGGAATATGTTCAGCAGGGACGCAAAGGACTGATAGATGATGATGAATATATAAAGGAATTAATAAGACAAAAAGAAAAAAAAAATAATAGGTAGAGTCTGTCAAGTAAGAATGTGTTCGCGATAATTAATTTTTGGTAGATGCGATTCTAGCGATTCAACAAAAAGTGGGTAGAGGGAACCTTTTTCTATGTAGTAAAAGTATCAGTCGATTCCGAACTTTGGTCGAAATCACGTAAAATCCAAAATGAGTCACTTAGTTGTCTCGCGAGATCCGAAAAATTTGCAGAATATGTAGAAAATCTCGTCGACAGCATGCCTCGAAGATGCCAGGCGATTATGGAAGCAGGAAGTGATTGGACAATTTACTAAGGAAATTGCGCCGTTGTTAGCACATCAAAGAATACATTGATGACAACAAATGTTCTCGAAACACATTTTTTCAAGAATACGAGTAGTCACGTTCTTACTTACAAACTTACAGACTGTATAACAAAATGGATGCGAATAATCAGTCAGGCAATTATCGCCAATAGGGCTATCAACTAGTGAATATTGAAAAGATTAGTGACAATTAGAGAAACTTTTGGAGG
Organism: Pachyrhynchus sulphureomaculatus; assembly: GCA_019049505.1. Taxonomy (NCBI): domain Eukaryota; kingdom Metazoa; phylum Arthropoda; class Insecta; order Coleoptera; family Curculionidae; genus Pachyrhynchus; species Pachyrhynchus sulphureomaculatus. The sequence continues at coordinate 52,611,603 of CM032451.1, read as the reverse complement.
AACACTACAGGCTCAATTTTCCTGGAAAGTGTAAATATAAAATACACCCTTTCGAGATAAGATTGCGCTCAAGTGGGAGTTATCTTGTATCCCACCTTGTATGGGCTAACTCAAGAGGAAAGATAAAAAATATATACTGGGGGAAAATAACATTACAATACCTTGGCAATAGTTTTTGTTTTGAAAAACAAAAAAGGACCAATAAAGCACTCATATTAACAATTCAGAAAAAAAAAACAGATGTAAGATTAAAAATTGACTAATACCTTTTAGTAGATTAACCTCTGCATTTAATTATTACACAATGATGGTCAATGGTCAACCTTTTAATGGACAAATCGTTAATTTGCTAGAGAGAGTTTCAAGATTACAAATTTTTTTGTAATGTAAAGAAGTAAATAACATTAAAATACTACAGTCTGTCAAGTAAGAACGTGACCGCTCGTATTTTTTAAAAAATGTGTTTCGAGATCAACAACAATGCATTTTTTGCTGTGCTAAAAACGGCATAATTACGTTTTGCTGCTTCTTGACGCATCGTCAATTTCGGGTCCCGTGACACGATTCGTTTTTTGACTTTCGGACTGACCTTGCCTACGGAGCCACGTTTTGGTAAGTCGACATTTCTCATCTCGTTAAGACGATTTGCCTACTTCTTTACAAACGACACCGACTTTTTAATATATTTAGCGGTCGCGAAATTTATCATTTTAGGCCCCTTTGGATGGAACTCATTTTGGATTTTACGTGATTTCGACGACAGTTCGAAATCGACTGATACTTTTACTAAAATGCGTAGTCGACAAAAGTTCCATCTTCCGATTTTTTGTTGAATCGCTAGAGTCGCATCTAACAAAAATGACTTATCGTTGACACTTTCTTACTTGACAGACTGTATGTAATGCTCTTACCATTGTTGTTGATGTACACTATCATCATAATTCAGTACTTTCAGTCTAATCTGTGTCAGAATTCCAACCAACAATTCATCGACATTATGATTAATTCCTACTGATATCTCTATGAACTTTGCTCTAAATGTGCAGGCCAGGCATTTACCATCTGAAAAAAAATACACGTGTTACTATAGTTTAATATACAATTCAAAATTAAAAATTGTAGCGACTCTTAAAGAAATATGGCAGCAGTTGTGGCTAGGGAAAACTGAGCGCTTAGCGAAGGGATCTTTTTGCCAACCAACAATTTTTGTCAACTACACTTTTTCTCTTAAGTAACTATGGATAAAGAAAAGCCAAAGAAAAATTGACGGAAGAACAGTATCTGGAAATGGAGGAATTACAACTAAAGCAGGACTATTTTAATATGTATAAGAAAGTTAATGAAGTTACGGGACAAAAGTTTTTACGGACATCCACATAAAGAGCTAGAAGAAGAATCCGATACATTAAAAACACCTTTAATGACGAAAGAAAATTACCAGAACTCATTGGAGAGGGAATTTTTTAAAATATACTCCCAGCAGAGGTTAAAGATACAATAAAGCATGCGAAAACTGGAAAAGCTCCCGGACTTGATAATCCTTATACAGAGATAGATGTGTAAACTTCCAAATGAAGAAAATATTCCAATCTTGTGCAGTTGCATAAATTTCATCTACAATACAGGAAATATATCAAAATATTGGTTTAAATCTGTGTTCATACTTTACCCAAAAAGCCACATCCCAACAGATATTACCAGTACCGCCTCATAAGTCTAATGAGTTACGCTTTGAAAGTAGCACTTAGAATACGCAATAAATGCGAACAAGATGTCATTGAAGAGTAATTCGGATTTAGACAAGGATTTGGAACTAGAGAAGCACCTTTCGGTCTGAGTGTATTTTTGCAAAAATGTAGAGATCAAAGAAAAGACGTTTACTTATGTTTCATCGATTACGCAAAAGCCTTTGATCGAGTCAAACATCCACAATTGATACGGATGATTCAGAATATGGGAATACATATTTCAAAGGCCTTAGCGAACGCTTCAGACGGTATCAACGTTATTGGCCAAATCATCAACAGCCTAAGGTACGCTGATGATACCGTTAATATAGCAAACACAACAGTTGGACTTGAGCGTCTTATGAACAATATATCATATAAATTGACGCTCTTGGTATGAAACAAAATATAACGATCATCTCAAGAATACCTGGAATGTGAAGAAATATCCTCTTTTTACTATCAACTAATAGAACATGTAACCTTCTTTAAGTACCTAAGATGTTGGGTAACCAATGATCTGAATCCTAAAGTTGGGATAGGAGTTCGCATAGAAATGGCTAGGGTAGTTTTTCTCAGTATGAGACACTTTCTCACAGACCCCACTCTTTCTTTGGATTCTCATTACCGTTTTGTAATAGTCTATATATATATATTCAGTGCTTTTCTATGGAGTTGAGGTCTGGACCTTGGAAATACGCTCAACGAATCCTTCAGAGTCTTTCAAAATATGTGCTATGCACGGAATATTGAAGATTTCCTGGACAGAACATGTCAGGAACGAAGATGTACTGTGACGAATGGGTAGAGAGGGAAAGAATTGCTGTCATTTGTCAAAAGACTGAAAACTTGTTACTTGGAACATATTTATGGGAGTCTTCGGTTGTTGATGGAGGGTAAAATTGTAGAGAAAAGAGGTCCAGGACGCCAAGAATGTTCCCGTCTGAAGAATATGTGAGACTATACAGACCTAGAGATTCATACTTTATTAAGAAATGCTCAGGATAGAGAAGAATTCGCCGTGATTACAGCTCAACTTCAGTAATGGAGAGATGGTATTATTAGACGAAGAAGCAACTATTCAAATGTGTCTTACTGACGTCCAGGAACTCAAACTATTTTAACCTGTTTTCTCCTAGATAATTCGTCTAGGGATTAGCAGTTGCTTTATCTGCTGTCTAACTACTTGAACAACAAAATATATAGACGCAAAACCATAGTGTACTTTCTTGTTTATGTAGGTCATTCACAACTCATCGGTGAAGCACACCAGAGCGTCTTGAGGGAAGTTTATGAACAGAAAAAAACACTTATTCACGTTCAACTTATTTTATAGAAAAAGAATATTTTCTTCCTTGTGCAAATCAGCTTGAATTCAGTTAATACCAAATAAGGCAAAAACACCATATCCTTTACTCTTTTTCTTTTTTTTATTAACGATCTATTGGAAAAGACGAAAAATGCAATTCATAATTTTACTGCAGATAGCACGTTTGTTTCTTTATTTTCCTCGAATGCTCATACGCCAGCAGCAGACAACAGAGTATGGTACAATTTAACACAAAGTCATGTAAGAAATGTTCTGAGCTGATAGTAACTAAGTAAAATTTAAGGTTACGAAATTCCACGAGTATTTTTCCAAAAAAGTCAATTGTACAGAGCTCTACTAGTGGAGTAGTCAAGACTAAAGGGGAAATAGATATAAAAGGTGCCTCTATTAAAGATCAAGTAAAAAGTTAGATGGTTTCAACAGGTGTTGCAGCAATAATATTATCTGGTCGTGTACGGGTGGTATAGTGGATTTGGTGAAATTTTGACGACTGGCCAAAAACTACTTGGAATTGTTGGGACAGGCAAGAGTTTGACGTTAATTCTTTGTGCCTTTATACCTCCTGAGTTTCGCCGATTATTTATTTATGTCTGTTCCGGGCCCTAACAAAGATATTATGTTTTATGACGTTTGGGTTTTCTCGAAAGGCACGATGCTTAGAAGCAACTGGTTCTTTGCATTGGTCCTTTGCATTTTCAATCGAACTAAGGCTGTTGGAAAGTCATTTTTTCGAAACAGGGATGTAATCTTCCTTGCCGGCTAAGATGACATCGGAAATCTCCTTATTGCAGTGAGATGGGTCGTCCGATCTGAAATAAACCTTTAACTAAGGAAAAGTTCCAAAATACCACATGAGTGATCATTTAGCAGATTTGTAGTGCCAAATCGAGGTTTAGGCTCCTCTCTTTGTTACTGATTGGTAGAACACTTGGTATCGAAACCAGTTTATGATCTATACAGAACTCTACTAGTTGCGTATGGATAGGTGATGATTCCATAAGGACAATAAGAATACTAAAGGCGAAGCTGCTTATTGAACGATGCCAGTCGACAGTTAACTTTCTTAATAACAAATAATATCTCTTGCAATGCAACTCTAAAATCTTGCCAACCCAATAAGCTCAAAATCGATGGCCAGGGGAGGGACAATTTTTCACAAAAAGAGCTCTGTCATACGATATAAAATTAAAAACTTACACTATACGGAAGAGATGCGCGTTCCTTCCCCCCGGTCACTATTGACCCCCATTTGTCTAATAACAAACCCAACATAGTTATGTCGGATCACATTATTTTTTAGCATCGTTTTGCACTTTCACAACAGCTTTTAATCATCGACTAACGATGAATCGTATGCACTGCTTCTCTCAGAGCTTTTGCAAGATCTATTTTTTATGGAGAACCCCATGCCCTTGGAATGGACTATTTAGGACTAAGTTTCTCATCAAGTACAATCTGCAGCGATTCAGGAATAGTGTGAATTACAACTTCCGCGCACGCTCCGCTTTGATAGTATTTTGGGAAGGTCCCTACACCATCTATGGTGTACACAAAAAAAACCATTTTTTAGTCTGCGTAGAAATGGTTGATATGATTCGT